>CANSNZ010000145.1:0-109525 GCA_947646795.1 Beta lomatogona | reverse complement strand
AAAAAAGTCGAGGATTTTACAGGGTTCTTCACGAACTTTGTTTTCATTGATAAGCACTTAAGCAGTAACACGAGCCTAGCCCGGCCCAAAAAGAGCCTAGTGCGGCCTTTTTGGTATCTAAGCCCATCCTCCCAGAAAATGAGTTAACATTGACTTACAAGTTACAACTTACAAGTGGGTATAATTCCTCGTGCAAAACATGTTATTGGTTATTAACTAAGTAACGACCCATTTGGCAAGCGGAAATAAGTAGTTATTCTATATACTTTTTTCCGTTCTAAAAAACGGTATACTTATCATTTTTTAGGTCAAGCTTTAAATAAATGAAACGTGACTTTTTATTTAAGATTTGACTTCTCTTTATCTCTTCATCACATGAGTCCTTTTTTTTTTGCTTATCTCTACTCTTCTCTCCATAAATCCCCGTTTAATGTCTTACGTTTACGTTTAAAACAAAATGGAGGAAGTATGTAATTTTAGAAGTTTACTTTTATGTTCAAATATGTTCCATCATACATTTTCAAAAGCACCTAATATCATCCTTTTTAAAGTGTAAAATAAACTTATTGAAAGAAAGAGATATTAAGAGGTGTACAAGATATAAATACGAACATTGACTTGAGACTTTACTTGTGATATGTCTTGACTACTAAGTAAGATTGAGGTCGTTGTGTGAACGATAGGTCACGAGGTTCAAATCCCCTCAAAGCCCCTGCTTTTGCACTTAGCCGCCGTGGCTCCAATGGATCAAAAAAAAAAAAAAATGGTCATATCTCATATTTCGAGTGGTTAAAATGAGCTTATATGATAAGTTAAAATTTTACCTTTTCAAAATCAGGGACTGAAATTTTGGAAAATCTTTCCAAAATTTTGACAACGACTAATTTCGCCAAAATAATTTATCAACTTTATCAACTAACTCCATGCAGGTTAAAGTAATAGAGTCACCTTATCGGTTACAGTAGACCTTATCGGGCCAACTTTATCTTATCGGTCAGTTAACTTACTCAGTCGGTTTTATTTTCGCTAGGATTGCGCAAAACAGAGCCCATTCTATCTTTGTCTCACATAATGCATAATTAATTTTTTTTATGATCACAATGTTATGTTATAAATATCTTAGTTCCATCATGCATGTACTGAGTTATCAAGTTCAACATCATGAAATGCTCTAGTATATAAATAAGGGCTGTACTGATCTCTTCGATTTATCTAATGAATTTGTTAGTTATCCTTGTTACAAATTAGAACACACCAAAAGTTTTGGAGCAGATCAGATCAAGTGTAATTTATCACCTGCAAAGAATTCGGACAAAACCATAACAGGCCAAATGTTATAGATAAGAAGACCAATATATTATTTATTGTTAAGGAGGCTTAGCCGTAATAGGCTACACTTTCATTGTCATTGATTTTTGGATGTAGCCATATCCAGAACGTAAGCAATATCGCCTATATGACTGGATTGTTGGTATTTCACTTTTCAACTCCCCAACAAACAATATTAAACCCTACTGGCTAGTGGCTACTATGGCTTAGAAATGGAGTGCATCTATATAGGAGTTTGGAAAAAGTTAATTCGATTCGACAATTTAATTTAAACCTAACTCAAAATTAGCAGATTAGGGTTAGGATTTTCAACTACGGGATTGACCCAATCAATCCATCTAATCACAAAAATAAATATTGAAAGTAATTACAAATACAATGATCACATGCGACTATTAATGATTGTAATAGTAATACTATTTGGGCGATGTTCTATCCAAATTATTTTAAAAGAAAAATAAGTTAAGATAAAATAAATTAAAGGTAAGATATAAGTTCAAATGATATAAGCTAAGTTAAGTTCAGATAAGATAACATAAGTTCAGATAAGATTAAATAAGTCGAATAATACAAACATCATCAAGTTTACTAAGTTAAGATAAGTTCGAGATAATATCAAATAAGTTTTGATAAGTCATAGCAAGTTCGGATAAGTCACAATAATCCGAAAGAACGGACCCTTTATAATAGTTATAATTATATACTCCCTCCGTCCAAGAAAGATCTGAACAATTGTTGGGACACGTAGTTTAAGGTGATAAGTTGTGATGTGGCTTATCAAATGTTATTTTATTTAGAAAGTAGATGTGATAGGAGTTGGTGGGGTATTTTTTATTAGAGGAGATAGAAGTTGGTTAACTTTTTATTGATAAAAGGTAGAGTGTGGGTTAAAGATGTATAAAAGAAATAATCTATTAATGGTGGGACCATGCCAAGAATGGAAGTGTTCAAACTAATTTGGGACAAACATAAAAGGAAAGTGTTCAGACTATTTTGGGATGGAGGTAGTATCAATTATTACTTTGGAGCTTATAAGCCACACAAGCTAGTTTTATAACAAATTTTGATAATTGGTTTTGGGTATCACTTCACAAAATTTTACCAACCAAACTACGTTACTCCGATCTTATTGCATATGTGAGCTTCAAGAAAAATAAGTTAAGGGTCCGTTCTCCCAACTTATTTTCGCCCAATTTATTTCGCCCGCTTTGTTCGCTTCGGTTGTTATTAATTCGGCTCAATTCGGGTCGATTGAGTCGCTTCCTAAATTATTATCATTACTATTAGTTATAATTTAATTCGGTTTAATTCGGTCTCACCAGAATTCAATTCAGTTTACTTGATTCGCTTGTTTTATGCCGAAGAGAACATACCCTAAGTTAAGAAACAATAAATCAAATTAAGAAAAAACTAAGGGCTCGTTCGTTATCGTTTTCCACTTTTAATTTTCAGTTTTTTTAAAAAAACCAAAAATAAAAATATGGAGACTAATATCTAGTTTTCTATTGTCATATTTCAAAATTGACATGTTCAGTATAAGTATGTCTAATTTTAATATTATACCCCTTATATCATATGACCTTTATATTCATAAAATCAAAAACTGGAAATTATGATGATGCTAAACGAGCCTAAAGTTAAGTTCATCAAAAATAATTTAAATTAAGCAAAAATAAATTTAATTAAAACAATCTAGATTAAACAAAGATAAGTTAAATTTAAGAAAAATAAGGGTGAGTTCTTTTTATCTTTAAAAAAAGTTTCAGGTCCAATCAGTTCAGTTTAGATCAGTTCTGATAAGTTTCAATAAGGTCAATAAGTTCCAATCAGGTACAATAAATTCCAATCAGGTTCAATAAGGTCCAAATAGTCAATGATCAATGAATTAAAATTAAAATTTTAATTAAAATACTACTATGATTATATAGTATTATAATCATATTATTGTCATAGTCAAATAAGCTGATTATGTTAGGGGTAATTATAATGTTATTACTCATCAAAAAATTTATCAAATAAGTTCAAATAAGTTCCAACCAAGTCTAATAAGGTCTAATAAGTTTCAATCACGTCCAATCAGGTCTAATAAGTTCCAATCACGTAAATAAGTTCCAATCAGGTCTAATAAGTTCCAATCAGATCCAATAAGTTGAATCTGGTCCAATCATGTCCTATAAGTTCAGTTCAGATAAATTAAGTTAAGTTCAGTTCAGGGTTTTTCAAGTGAAGAAAACACACCCTAAGTTCACGAAAATAAACCTTAAACGGGATAAAGTAATGTAGAAAATGAAGCCAAAAGTGGACCAACTCAAAGTCTTCCATTCTCATATCGATTTCAAATTGAAAGAATTTGATAAATGGAAAACGTGGGTTCTGGGAAATTGGAAGTCCTCAAGTACAATTTGTCAATTTGGAACATCTCCTCAATTAAATATGCATTTTTTGGGGGGAAAAAGAAAGACTTCTGTTCTAAGAAGAAAAAAAATTAAGAATAATTCACTCAAATTCATTTTATCACTCTCTACTCAGTAACGAATATGTCACCTACCCTTCTTTCATTGAATATTATTAGCAACAATACTTGTAAATTCCCTTCATTTTCCCTTTCTTGGTCAACCCATTTTCAGTTTTCTCTCTCTCCGCCATTTTCACAAACACCTTGCAGGCATCCATTGAAGGAGAGGAGAGAGATAGATTATTCATTATTTGATCAGCCATGTCTGATTTAGTTTCTGAAATTTGGAAAAAGTACCTTTTGCAACTTCAAATCAATCCTCTAAGAACAAAGGTTTAATCTTTTTCCAATTTTTGGATATGGGTTTTTTAAATTTGGTGAAAATATGACATGGGTTTTATTCTGATTTGTGTTTTGATCTGTTTTTATGATGATTTAGGCAATTACTGCTGGTGTTCTTGCTGGGTGTAGTGATTTTGCTGCCCAGAAAATTTCTGGGGTTAAAAATTTCAGTTTAAAAGATTATTTCTTCTTATGGTAAGTTGGTATAACACTTTTGATGATTTATTTATTTTGTAAAAAAGATCATGATTTTGATGTTATTGATTTTGTGTTGAAATTGCAAAATTTTGAATTTGAATTTGCAGTTATATGGGTTCTTCTATTCTGGACCATTTGGGCATTTTTTGCACAAAGTAATGGACAAGATATTTAGAGGAAAGAAAGGAAACACAACAGTTGGACAAAAAGTAAGAAATCCAATATTCGTGATTTTGTTCTTTTCATGGATTTTGGCACTGTTTATTTAGTCTTAAATTGATGTTTGTATGTTGATTTTTATTTATTTAATTATTTATTTTATATTTTCTTCTTCAAGGTTATACTGGAACAGTTGACAGCTAGTCCATGGAACAACTTCTTTTTCATGATGTATTATGGTCTTGTGGTTGAAGGTGTGGGTTTTACTTATTCGTGAAAGTAATATTATAAAGTATTTTTATTTTCCAGAATGAGCATTGCAGGTGTGTTGAATTTATCTAGTTTATTACAATGGTTAATCTACTGTCATTCACTATCCTTTACCTTGGAACAAGAATTTTTTTTTAGTAGTCGTTTGGTTGAACATCGGAAGTCATATTTCCTAAGGCTAGGACATTGGTTTTCCCACGTAGCATTTTTCTAGGAAGTGCAAAATTTCGATCGGATCGATCATGGGGAAGTTTTGCTTACTTAGATGGGCCTAGTCACCTAGGTAATTAACTTTATTCATTTTGTGGGAAGTAGAATTTTCTAGGTTGTGTTATTTCCTTTGTATTTGTCCACCAAACAATTCCACATCTTTCCACTTTCTTAGAACTTCTACTTTCCATGTTTCTTTTATGTGTCAATCAAACAAGCACCGAGTGAGGATCTCACTGTCGTTGTATATCATGGAGTGAGGAGTGTACGTTTGTTATTTGTACGCAATTTTTGGATTTTTTTCTCCCCTACATATTCTTGTCAACTCCAATAATGAATAGTAATGTTATGATGTCTCTGTCGAGGTTATATGCAAAAGATGGAGTTCATAATGCAAGACGCCTTTCATGCACCTTGCTTCTTCCCGTAAAGACATACTAAGAATATTTGCTAAGGAATAAATTCTGTTTGTTGCATAAGATTTAGTGATATCTTCTGAGTTCACTAAAGGTTTCTACTTTCTTGTAACAGGAAGATCATGGTCACTAGTCAAAAGCAAGGTCAAGAAAGACTACCCTACTATACAGATAACTTCTTGGAAGGTAATTTATGCTCTTTTCATAAATCATCCTCTCATTTTTCTATAGTAGTATAACTTTATCAAGGGCTGTTGTATATTACTGATGATAGATTGATAGTTCATGGCATTTGAAATCTATCTATACAAATATATTCAAAGGCGTGTCTGACAACGTATACACGCCACGTCACGTAGCACCTCTCTTACTCCACTAGAATTGTCCAATGTGTATATATGTCATGTCAACTAACAAAAATAAATTGGCTTGCAACAAGTTTTGAACCCATGACATCTTGCTATTATACATAGCACAATTACCATCTCAACCAACTTCTAATCATGCTATAAATGCCCACATTATTATATGTGTACCTTTTAAATGTTGAATTTTCTTTATTATATTTTAATGCGAATGGGAAAAAATACATATCAAGTTCGGAAAAATAACCACCCGGGCAACGCCCGGCCCAAATACTAGTGGTATAACAAAAGCTGTGATTACTTATTTCACTTGGTTAACATTTGCAGTTTTGGCCAATAATAAACTGGGTGAACTACCAGTATATGCCTTTGCAACTTCGTGTTCTGTTTCACAGCCTCGTCGCCTCTTGCTGGTTAGTTACTCCTTGATCTTCTGAAGTCGCGTTTCTTTTCTTTTCCCCCCCTCCAAATTCCTTATCTTGTTGCAAGAGATATGTGCAATATAGTCTTTCTTGTTCGTCTTGATAGTTGGATGATCATTATTGACAAACAAGATCTTGTGATTCATATGGCAAGCATATTACAAAAGTTTAGCACAATATTCTACATCACATCTTAATATTACAGCTGTTCTTGGGTAGAAATGATCTATCATCCAATTTAGAGGCGACACGACAGTACGACACTACGACACTTCTTGAATAATATAACAAATCACCCTCATCCTCAATAATATAACAAGTCAGCAAAAAGGCAAAAAACAGTTGGTTGCGTATAAAGCATAGGCGCAGCAATTTTTTGCATTAAGATTAAGATCAAAGTGCTTTAATTGTAAGTTCATTGTAATCTCACTTGATATGTTGCATCACACTGGGAAATTACTTGTCATGCATAAAGTGCATCAGCATCACAATTGTTAATCTTTGTTTTTTTTGCTCATAGCCGTGTTAGTACTGCTCACATTCAATCCCCAAGTAGATGTTACTTGATGTCACAAATGGACTACATTATACTTCATATAACTTATTTTCTTGTCACAAATGGACTACATTATACTTCATACTACCTCCGTTTCTTAATAAGTGTAATACTTTTCTTATTTGGAATAGTCACAATAAGTGCGACCAAGCTCAAAATGGTAAAAAAAGTTCAATATTATTACAAATATGCCACAAAAAAGCAAGAGGGGACCATACCTTTTTTATTTGATCACTTGAATCAATTTACTTGATTGTGGTCCCAACTTTCTCTCTCTACATTCCTTGCTATTGCCCCACTTTCTCTATGTTGCACTTATAAGAAACGGAGGAAGTATAACTTATTCTCTTTTTGTTTACTTGTAGGGCGATCTTCCTAAATCTAAAAGCAAGATCTAGTGCCATTAAGAAGGACTAGGTAATAGTACATGAAGAAGTCTCATCTTTTCCCATCTTCATCCTCATCGTTTGAGAGTCGGAAATCAATTGACGACGGTTGGAGTGGAACTCCCGTTTCTTTTCAAGAGCTTCAGCTTCCTTTTTATGTGATTTTTTTTAACTCTTGGATAAAATAATTTGATTGGGGAGATTCAAGAACTATAGTTAATATTATTTTATCACTAATATACACCCTTACAGGCTACAGCATGAAAAATTGGAAGAAATAAACTGTACACAACACAAGAACATATGTATATATATCCAAATATGTGGTTTTGAGAAACTCGTGATTTATAAATCTCATATATGAAATTGATGCGTATATTAGTGGTATTTTTGTGAAAATAAATTTCTAAAACACCTGTTAATTTTTAAAATAAGTAAAAAAAAAAAAGGCGCTAATATATGCACAATTTATATATTTTGAATATACTCCCTCCGTTTCATTTTAATCTACACACTTTCCTTTTGGTAGGTTTCTTTTTAATCTACACACCGCTGCTTTTTCTATTTTAGGTAATACGTCACATCTACTTTCTCCTCCTTTTCCACCCTTGTCATCCACTTTTTAATATTTTAACCTACTTTTTACTTTCTCTATATTTTTGTACATATTCCTTGGTTCTCCCCAAAGTGAAGTGAATAAATTAAAATAAAACTAGGGAGTACAAATTAAATTAATTTTGTTACGTCTCCCATTAAGGAAATCGCAAAGTTCATACGTTATGCTCATTAATACGCTATTTAGAAAATTTAGATCCATCAAGTGTTATGGATAACGTGCTAAACTCATCTTTCTTACTATTTAATTTTCTTTGATTTTCTTATCGTTCTCTCTCCCAAATCATAGCTCCACAAGTAGACTAGAGAGTGCGGACCATGGACGCTGAGTGGCAAAAGATCGGCCCTTGTCGTGGTTTGCTGGGGCCTTGGCCAACCACGACCCACTAGCCTCGGGCTGTGCTTATTCGTGCCTATCAAGACCCGATGTCAAACCTCGACCCAAGCCGCGACCCGATCTACGTGTTTCAATGAGGTTTTTTTTTTGAAATCTTAAATTCATAATAATTGTTATTAACATATAACTAAAGATATTAGTGGTTAAAACGTGAGCATTAAAGGCCATGAAAGTGCAAAAAATTAAATAAAGAAAAATCTAGGAATAAAAGGAGCAGCATGCATTAGTGAGTCAAAATACTAAAGTACTGTAATAGCTTATAACAATAAAAGAATTTTTGACCATGTTGGAATGAAATAATTATTTGTAATATGGCAATATCTTTTGTACAAATAGTATGAAGGAGAATTTATGGTCAAATTTTGTGAAGTTTGACTTCTAAAAGAAGTGTTGCAAATTTCTTTTCTTTCAAATGGAGAGATAATTTTATTTCATTTTTAAATATCAACTTTTTTAGGTTCCAACATTTATAATTGAATATCAAATTTATAACTCCCTGTCCCTTTTAGTTTGTTCCAATTTACATTTTACAGTCTCCAACACACATATGATCCGACTTGTTAATATCTTTAAATAGGTATAACTAAACATTGTAGATTTTTTTTCTACATTAAAACGTATCTAACAAGATCTCACATCGTGTCAATCCGTCGAGCTTTCTACGATGTGTATTTTAAAAATGATGAAAATTAGATATTGTTAAAATACACATCGATATAAATCTAATAGAATCTAACTTGATAATATTCTCTCATACACTTTTATAAAGAGGGTCTAAATTTTATAAGTTCCACTACTTGAATAACATATCGGCAGAAGCTCTAATCTTAGAAAAACAAAATGAGTATATTTTAGTGAACATATATGTTCAAAATTTTCTAATTTTGGCCACAAAAGCTAAAGGAAAAAAAAAAATACAACGAGAGTATATACCTAATATTTTAAAAGTATATATTCAGACGAATTTAACCAGACTTAAATATTCTTGTTGAAACATGAAGTATACCTCTTTTGTTTCTTTTAAGTGCAACACTTTGACTTTTGCACTATTTACTCACCTCACTTTGACCGTATTTTTAATAATATATATATATATATATATATATATATATATATATATATATATATATATATATAGAAGTGAGTTCATATGAGAATGCATACTTACATGAGAAATGAGAATGAATTTTACGCGCTATAACTCTAATGAATAAGTGATGTAACTCTAATGAAAAAGTGATGTAACTTCAAAAAAACAAAAATTAGAAAAAATATGTTGAAAAAATTTTTTTTTTTGGGCTCAAAATTTTTTCCCGGGGTATAACTCTAATGAACAAGTGTCGTAACTCTAATCTAATCATGTGGTTGAGATTCATTCTCATTTCTCATGTGATCCTGCCCCTATATATACTAGTATTTTTTGCACGCGATGCGTGCGCGAACATCGCAAATGATATTGTAGATGTTTCTTTTATTTTCAAAAATCGGAAGTTACTTTTACTAAAAATAATGTGGTAATTTTTTAGGGGGAAATCAGCAGCTTACATTAGAGCTTTTTTTAAAAAGTTATATGACTTTTTTACCCTCATTAGTTATTTTGGAAGAATAAAAACATAAAGGGTATTTTAGGGAACTCAAGTGGCAACTCCTCAAGAGTTCCCAATATATATATATAATGTTATGTTGAATATTCATATATATCAACTTTTTATAACTTTAAAAATAGATATTTCCTCCGTTCTAAAATAAATGAAACACTTACTATTTTAGGCCTTTCAAAATAAGTAAAACGTTACCTTATTTGGTATTCACTTCTCTCTATCTCTCTCCTCATCACATGGGTCCCTTTTTTTTTCTCTCTATCTCTCTCCTATTCTAAATTCCCGTGCCAAGACCATACGTTTCTTTTAAAACATAACCGAGAAAGTATTTAGATATATTAATGGTCAGTTGTGCGTTAGCAAGCGTGAAAAGTTCAACCTGTTTCATTTATTAAAAAATTGAGGTTAGTATATATGTAGAAAAAAAGTTAAAATTACAAAATGAGTATATGACCTTTAAAGACAAAAATGACCTCATGCCAGCCTTACCCATAGACAATTTTTGTGATGCGTATCGTTATTTGTGTCTCATGCAGTCATGCGGTCATGGCGTGCCATTTTCACGTACGTGCTGGATCGTGTCATAATTAATTCCGGCCCGAGCCAGCCCAGCCCAGTGAAAAACAAGTATTTGTCAAGAGTGTTCTTTTCATGGTCCAATAGTCGTATAAATTTTTTTTTTTTTTGACAGGCAATAGTCGTATAAAATTAACACACTGAAATTACCGTTTATTTGAAAGAGTCTTAAACAAGTCTCGAATTTTGGACTTCTAAACTTTTCAGTAGGACTTTTTACAATTTTTTGTCTGATATTCCTTATACTTGCTTTTGCCATTTTGTAGCATGTAGTTGGGCTGATTTGTCTCACTATAAAATCATGTTATTTAAATCGACACCTAATGAAGTGATATATATATTCCCTCCATTTTTTTTTAATTTACACACTTTCCTTTTTGCCTATTTCTTTTAATCTACACTAATCGTTATTTTTTTTATTTTTTATTACATGTTAAATCTATTTTCTTCTCTTTTTCCACCCATGTCATTCACATTTTAATATTTAAACCCACTTTTCAATTTCTTTCTCCACCTTTCCAGTTTCTCTCTCATACTCTTGCACTTTTTCCTTGGTTCTCCCCCAAAGTGAAGTGAGTAAATCAAAAAGAAACAGAGGTAATATATACTTTTATGTTTTCTTTTAATCGTACCATTTGTGATTTTAGGCCGTTTTCTTTTAGTTGTACCATTTCTAATTTTTATATAGATTTTGATGCTACTTTACCTTTTTACCTTCAACTACTCTCTACTCGACTGCTCCCCTAATGATAAACTGACTAGATGGGTAAACGAGTCCAACTTCCTTCTCTCTATTTTCCTTAAGTTTGTAAAAAAAAAAAAAACCAATGGTGCAACTAAAAAAACATAAAGTATATTTATATACGTCTATAACCCAAGTACCCAACAATTATATATTTGATTTAATGTGTTCGTCTTTCTAAATAAAAGCGAAACTATTATTCTTATTGTTTCATGATATGTTTAACATTTTTTTATTGACATGAAAAACAAAAAGATAAGAGAGTTTGATAGAAAAATTTAAAATTTTAAACTATATGATAGTAGAGATAAAGGAAAGAAATCCCTAAATCAAGTAAAGATGCAAGTGTTAATGTCACTGTGAAACTTGTATGACTCTATCTTTAGTAAATGTTCAACTTGTATTGAGAAACACAGGGAATAATTTATTCGTTATTGCAAATAATTATCAAGACGCATACAAATCAATTAAATGCAACAAATGATTTTTAAAAATATCTTACTTAGCAATTTCCAACAACTTTTTTTTTATTAGTTTAATGAACTTAGAGTTTAATTAACAGTTTTGATAAATATTAGTAATACGTATGATGCAGAATGCCCTCATATACATGAAATTTTGTTCTTTCTAGTGTGCGTCTCTACTCTCTACCATGCATTTAGATACATATTTGTACTATGGTTGCATTTTTTTGGTAAATGGTAAACTTGCCACAATATGGCCGACTCCAAGGCGTTGGATCAGGAATTAAAACCACATGAAAAAAATTCAAGTCTAACTTCTTTCGCCTCACAGTAGGGAAACTTGTTATATATTATTGTCGTCCCTCAATAGACTTCTCATTAAATTCTCAACAACATATATTAGAAATATTATTATTTGGTATATTGTTATAGAAAGACTAGATTATTAGATAGTCTAGTAATAGGGAAGTGTTTTCTTTCTCAGTGTTGGTAGGAGAAATAAAAGTTTAGTCCATTGGGGATTGCAACTTGCACAATACTAGTCAATAATAGATAGATTGTCTCAATGTGTGTATATTTAAAGATCCAACATTTTATAATTTCACTAATACACGATCATTTGTGTAAATGGTCAAAGCTATGTCTCAAAAACCAAGCAAATAACAATCGAAAAGTCTATTAAAAAACGCAGAGAAGAACTAATACCACAAGCACTGAGCTAAATACTAAGCGGAACTGGATCCTAGAGATATCACTTAGAAATTGATATTTCATCCGTTTTGAAATAAATGAAACACCCCTCTCTTTTATGTGATAGCTTTTTTAGATAAGCGTTCATTTATTTCAGACAGTACTATTAGTTTCTAATCATACCATCAACATCGCTAATCTTATTTCTTTTGAAAAACATGACAAATACGAAAACTTTTTTTCTGTTAACCCATCAACAACGCCTTGAAATCACAAGACCCCACTTCCCCAAAGTCTTATCGAAAAAACCGGCATTACTAATCAGTGATCACCTTCACACCAACAAAATATATATGAACCCAAATATAACTTTTTAATTTCGACTCTGAAATCTAGCCAATCACCATCCTTATAATTCATATTCATTACATTTTCCCACCAAACTATCACCATTTTTCATACTAACACATTAACTACTCATCATTTTTGACATGCAATATTAGTCCATCGAGATAACTGGTACTACTTATACTAGATCGATTAATACTAGTATAATATAATGTTATGAATATACTCCCAATAAAAGAATGAGCAAGGGAGGTCTTCCAAATTAGTCCCTGGATCTAAATATAAGATACGTACTCACGCTTTGTTCGAAATTTTAACCATTAATATCTCTCCTTGACGATACATGTACAAGAATGAAAACATAAAATTATATTGCAAATTTCTAACATCCCACTAAACAGAAAAAGAAAGAAATAATTCGATCAAAATTTATACATCAAGTGATCTAGTACTAGTATATGACTATATGTAACTCACAACATATTAGTCAAATTACAGAAATAACATTTTGAAGCACACATCATATCACATGCATGTAGCATGCATTGTTACAGCCACATCTACAATTTAAATATGCGAAATCCACATGCATCAACCAATCATTAATAGAAACAAATCAGTTAAAGAAAAAAAAAACAATAAACTTATATTCTAACGCAAATATGAAATATTCAGTTTCTAACTAATTAAAACAAACTTCAAATGTGACACCATGGTCCATGAACATACTAACTATGACTCTATGAGTAATACTAATAGAAATACATAATACAATCACTTTGCATTATATATATAATATATATAAATACTATAACATTAACAAAACAACAGATATTTTTTAAAATAAAAAACCCCATTACATCTTTCCTTTAAAAAAAAAAATCAGCCGGAATATGACGTCATTTTACTGTGCTAGTGTTGAGGTTTTTTACCCTCACCTGCCTGTGACGTTAACAAGACTGACAGACGAATGTGGATTCGGGTTTTCGGGTCACATCTGGATCCATCGAGCGAGTTGCGTAGGGTTGACAATTCCAGGGATGTGGGTCCCATCACCCTTTAAAAGTTGTGCCACCTCAGCATAACTACGGTTAGATTTTAACCCTGATTCAACCTGAATCGGCGGCTTTCTTTTCGGCTCGGCGGCTGAGACAGGAATAGCTTCGGCTCGAGCCGGGTCGAACTTCTGCCCAAACAAAGTCCCCTGGGTTAAAAACTCATGCGCCATGTAGCCGGCTAAAAGCCGATTAGATGAAACTGATGAAGACGACGTCGTACTATTATTGTTGTTATTATTATTATTACCGGATAATAATGATTTATGAGAATTTCCAAAACTGCCCTTGTGAGTGTAAAACGACGAGTTTTCTATCTCTCCTCTATCTTTGCGCTTTCGTGTGGCTGTTAAAACGCTGCGGTTTGTGTGATTCATCCTCACCGTCCGTTTTTCTTTCTAGGGGTATAAATGTAGATACCACTTCTATAATTTTTTTTCTTTTTTTGAAGGGGATGCTACATCAGGCAAGTGGCAATTTTAATTGGATACTTCCAGGACAAAACCGTAATTTCCAACAACAATAATAAATTTTTAAAAAAAAGGAGAGAGAAAAAAGGGAGGTGGGCCTAAAAGCGGGCCTGAGAGTGGGCCTAGAATTGGGTCGAAGGGGTGGCGGAAGGTGGCCGGAAAAAAGAGGAGAGAGAAAGGAAGTTTTGTAGAGAGAGAAAGGAGAGGATGAGAGAGAGAGGGGGGGAAGGGAGACAAAGAATGTGAGCACGGAAGGGGTTGGGGTATATATATAGTGATGGGGTAGTTGAATGCCCTTGTTAATTGGAAATATTTACGGGAATGCCATGGATGGGATGTGAAATGATGGATTTGACCTTGTGGGTTTGTTTCTGTGAATTGGAGGCCCAAATGAGATTTTGTTGATATGAAAGGGTTTTTATAGAGGTCCAATGTAAATATGACAATTGGTTTGGATTATTATTGTTAACCTTGCCTTGATTTTCTATGATTTGCTTGGTTTAAGCTTTAGTTAGATTTTTGAATTTTTTTGGGTTTTCTCCTTAATTGGAATTTTTGGGTGTGTGAATTTGAGCTAAGTTGGATACTCCCTCTTAATAATATAATACTTCTTGTATGAGTTGGTTTAATATTTTTCTTGTGTATTAGTAAAATTTGCTTCAAGTTACTTAAAGATGTCTTGTTGGTCCAAGTGACATTTAGTATTGGATTGATATTATAGGATGACTTATAAGTAAAAAAAAAAAAAAAAAAGGATAATATTGAATCTATAAGGATGAAACTACACAAATTGTCAAATTATAGTAAAAACTTCAAAAAGTCCCCATAGTTCACACTCGAAAATCTCAAAACTACAATCTCCCATATCCTTTTATTCGAGTTTTCATCCCTTTTCGACTAGTTCACACATATGTGTTTTCATATTTGAGCATTTAATTTTCAAATTATAATAAGTTTTCAAGTCCATTGGAATATAAGTTGAAGAAAATATTATAGATAAATGAATTTTCGCCTATGACTTTTTTTTCTCTAGACACCGTTGTTTTGATTATTTTATATAATTCGTACTCTTTTCTATGGCACCTATCGCCTTCGTTGGTATCAAGTATTGCTCATCTTATTTTATTTTACTTTATAGGAAAATCTAATATCATGTTTTCCTGAATATGAATTTTACCCTCCTTATTTCATTGTATTTCTTTCAGTTTGATTTGAATTTCGGTATTTTTGCTTAGTTGAATTACTAATTGGAGTGTTTTTTCCCTCCTTGGGACCAATTTATTTTGAAAAAAAAATTCCCACCCTTTCTCATTAAATGGAAAAAGTTGAGATGGTATGAATTAACAAATGAAAGTACGCTTTTTTCAACATATACCCGTGATAAATTTTTTTTTGCACCGTATACCCTTTCAACTTTTGAAATTCAACATATACTCTCCACTTTTCAAAAATACATCAAACTACCCTTTTGACTAACGGTGTTAGACTTACGTTAGTCATTAATCCCTAATCCCCTCTAACCCTAATTAACTAACCTAAATCTACCCCCCGACCTTAATCTAACATCCTAACCCTAACCCTAACCCTAACCACCCAACCTCCACCCCTCCCCCACCCCACCCCCACCCCCAACCTCCACCGCCCACCACCCCCTCCCCACCACCACCCGATGCCCCTCCTCCCCACTGCAGCCGCCCCTCCCCTTTCACCGCCGACCTCCTCCCCTCCCCTCCCCCGTTGTCGCGAACCCCTCATCCCCTCCTCCACCTCTCAAATCCCACACCAACAACCATCCCCCCACCCCCCGAATCCCGCCGCACACCACACGCAAACCCACCCCCGCTCTCTTTAGCCGCTAATCCCGAGGTAATTTACTTTCGTGCAAGCAGCAGGTCGCGGCGAGAGAGAGGACGCGTCATAGCACATGAGAGCAGGGGGAGGGGGTCTTCGGGTCGGCGGCCGAGTGCGGCGAAGGGAGGGTCCGCCTCGAGGGGCGCGACTTAGAGGAAGGGGGTTGCGCGACGACGGGGAAGGGGGGGGAGGGGGGGGGCTCGCACGATTCAGCAAGGGAAGGGGGAGGGGGTCAGGGGGTGCGGAGTCCGATGGAGGAGGGGGTCGAGCTGGTGGTGGGGTAAGGGTGGTGGTTGGGGGGCGCGGGCTGGTGGGGTAAGGGGTGGGGGTGGTAGGGGAGGAGGTGGTTAGGGCTAGGGTTAGTGTTAGGGTTAGTATTAGGGTAGATTTAGGTTAGTTAATTAGGGTTAGAGGGGGATCGGGGGTTAATGACTAACGGAGTTTAACGCCGTTAGTCATTAAGGTAAGTAGATGTATTTTTTCAATGTGAGGGGTATATCGTGAATTTCAAAAGTCGAAAGGCTATATGGTGCAAAAAAAATTTGTCAGGGGTATATGGTGAACAAACCGATGAAAGATATAATAGGTCTTTTTAAACCAAAATTTTTTTACTATGTTTTTTCTAACAAAATAGCTACTCCTATTTTAATAGGTTTCATGTGTCAAGAAATTCTTTTTATTAGCTAATGCTTTACAAAATTACAATGGTGGAAATATTGTTATTTTTATCTAGTGATTTATGCACGCATGACGTGCATACAATACAATATAGAGTTATAGATTATATAGACGACAAACAGGCCGGCTCCCGAAAAGTGCCCATCTTGCGGGCGGCCCAACCAAAAATGGCCCAAAGCCCGGAGGGGGGGGGGGGCTTTGCGGGCCAAAAGGGCCGGCCCAAATTTTAGAAAAAGTTGACGTATAAGATTATAGTACCAAGTTGTAGCATAGATATAATGCATAATCTTCTGATCTTACGTTATCACATTTTGTTAGCAAAAAGTTTTTTAATGATTTTTTTCCCATTACTCATTATGTTGATAAGTGTTAACTTTCCGTTTACTATGGTGGTTTGGTTGGTTCTCTTTGAATTGCTCTTGTTGAGGAGACCTAACTCTTCATCAAACTAATACCGCATTTGTTCAATTTTTGCTTTCCGGAAATGGAGTATGTACTTTAATAATTGTAATATCCTTTCTTTTTGAAATTAGCTTCGTGAACAAGAAGCTGGGATTATGTAAAAAGTTGAAGCATTTGGAGCTTTGAATTTATTAGTTATTTACTACATACATTGATGTTTTAATATTTTCGCTATGATATTCCATAAAATGATGATAAAATTATAGTGAAGTTTCTTTCTAACTTTGATTTGATGAACTGAAAGAATTAATGGGGGAAGATTTCTTCGTCTCAAAAATCCAAAGGAAAAGAAAAGTTCAAAATCATAATCGTTGGCTACATATGTGAAACAACATCTAAAGGATTAGAATGATGTGATAAGTTAACCAATATGCTAGAGTTTATCGTCCTAAATGTATATAGACATATATTGTGTACTTGTGTCATTTTGAATTGCAATTTTATTTTTTTCACTGGAATTTTGGGTCGTAAAAGCAATGATGTAGATCGACGAAATCAATTCCATTCTCGAATATTACCTTGGCAATCTCTATCAGCTAAACTTGTTATTATTTACATTTCGATTTTTGCTATCTAATGACAAGAGGAAGTAGATAAAAAAAAAAGAAAAGAAAAGACTCTCGAGGAAAAGAGTTGGTTTTCACTATCATTCTCACCCTCTCAGCATAGATCAATTCACTATATAATATGGGGATCAGCTCATTTCCAGGCCATGATGTTATTTTTCACATCATGTCAAAGATGGGATGATTAAATATTAAAGTATCCTTCAAGTAAAATGACCGGGTAACTAATAGTATGTGAAATGGAATATTTAGACCCATCTGAAATTGACATAATAAAATATTTAATACTTCCATGTTGATGTGTACACTGCAATGCACGGGTCTCCCATTCTAATACATATTTCATTTCAACGTACAACTAGTGAGTGTACCGGGCGATGCCCCGGGTTGTTGCTTTTCGTATTTTTTGCTTTGTGAAGAAAAATTAACGTAATGACATGATGAGTAAATGCATGATATTTTGCCAAAAAAAAAAAAAAAAAAAAAAAGTTTGGGGATGAAAGAAATAGCTTAACTTTCTACAAGGAATTTGAGTAAGAGTTTATGTCTACAATAGTCTCTTGATTGTTAGTATCATAAAAAGGTTAGTATCTAACTACTTGTGTAAATATTTTAATGAGATATAAATATAAGACATTATGATGTTTAATTGTGAAATTCTACACAATGGTGCTATGTTGGATTCATGGTTAATCTTTCGCTTTTCATTTCAAATGTCACGTGTTCGATACCTTGTAATAGAGCTGATCAACTCCAGCCCAGCCCGATTTTGGGCCGATTTCTTCGGTCCACGGTCGGGCCCGACCCGATTTTTTTTGCTTTGGGACGGGATTTGGGCAAGCCAAATGACTTTTTAGTCTATTTTTTGGCCCGTCCGATTTTGACCCGAAAAGCTGCTCTTTTTGGCCCGAAATAGCGGGCTTTGGGCACAAAATTTTGGCCCGAATTTTGGCCCGGCCCTACCAATGGGCAATTTTTTTTTAGCTACGGCCCGGCCCGACCCATGATCACCTTTACCTTGTAACTACGTAATATTATTTTTTTAATTGAGGGTGACTTGGAAATAAAGCAAGTGCATTAGAAATTTAGAAGAGAGTGCCACGTGGGCCGTTGCACACAAACTCTCTTAGGAACACATTGATAGAAAGATGCTACATGTACCATATGGTAATCCACCAAATAAAAATTAGTCTATCAAATGAAATGCTCTTGAATTCAATTTACTAAACATTAGTGTCTATGTCTTGCAGGAACTTACCCTAGGTATAGATTTATAAACTAGTGTGTAGCTCGGGTGACGCCCCAAGTTTTTACTTTAAATAATATTTCTATGTTTTGAGTTCATATTTATTATAACTTTTTGTTGGGAAAGACCTATTAAAATAGCTATTTTTGTTGGAAAAGACCTAATAAAAATATTTTTGTTTAAAAAGACCTATTATAATACTTAACTTTGTTACATAAGACCACCTCAATGTTTTCCGGCCAAAAAGTCAATTTTCAGGCGTTGACTTTTATTTCCTTCCCTTTCTCATAAATGGGACCAACCTATTTTTTCCATGTCGAAAAATTGACTTTTTAGCCGGAAACATTAAGGCGGTCTTAAGTAACAAAGGGAGGTATTATAATTGGTCTTTTTCAACAATAAAGTTTTTATTAGGTCTTTCCCAATAAAATAGCTATTTTAATAGATTTATTATTTTGGATTAGTTTGTTATATATACATATATATATATATATATATATATATATATATATATATATATATATATATATATATATATATATATATATATATATATATATATTCATGTTCCAAGTTATATATTTTTATGTGGAGTAAAGAACATATCTAATAGTTGGTTGAAGTAAGATGTCTACCTTACCACTTATTGGTTGCATGTTCAAATCTTACTACACAAAGTTTTGTAGTACATATTCCTTGTAAGCATATGACATTATATGTTTTTAGTGAATGGGGAGGGAGAGTTCCACGTGGCAATCTATACTTTGTTATGAAAGCCTTTTAATATATTAGTATAGATTAGGCTGTATTTTGTTCAACTTATTTTAATTTATTTTAGAAAAAATAAGATAAGATAAGACAAAATAAGTTGAATCAAACGGACCTCTACAGACTTGTCCTCATTATAAGACAAAAATCAAGGTGGTAAACATATAGTCAAATAGTCTCACTTATACAGTTATACTCCCTCCGTCCCTAAATAGAGTTCCCATTTTTTTAACACAGATATTAAAGAGAAATCATAAATGGGACCTTAGTTGTATTAAATCAGAATTTAAAATTGAAGTTGATACACTATTCATGAATTGTTTATTGAGGAGAGAGAATGTAGGCTATTTTATAAAGTCATATTGTTTACAGGGAAATAAATAATATAATAAAAAATGAAAGCTAAATAATATTTTAATGGGATATTTCCTCAGGTACCCCTGAGGTTTGGCGTAATTCCCAAGATACCCCCCACATTTGGGGAATTCCTCAGATACCCCTGAGGTTTTGTGTTTGTGCTCAAAATACCCTTACTATGGACGGTAGGCTAACACCGTTAATTTTTTTTTCTCTCTCTCTTCCGTTTTCTCTCTTTCCTCCCACCATCCTCCATTGATGAACCTCCAAGCTTTCTCTCTCCTCCCACCATCTTCCCACCATCCTCCAAGCTTTCTCCAATTTTCTCAGAATTTTCTCTCTCCTCCCACCATCCTACCTCTCTGTTTTTCGGTACCCAAAAAACCCCATTCACTGCCATCTTTCTCTCTCCTCCATTTCATTCTTTGAATCCTCATACTCCGACTTTCTTCTCTCCAAAATCCACGAATCTCATTTTCCGGGTCTTCCATCAATTTCAAATTTCCAGATCTAGCTTATCAAAAAAAACTTTAATTTGATTTTCGACACAAAATTTTCTGATTATTTTTTTTAGATCTAGCTGAATTTTTTTCCAGAAATTAATTACTGGTTTGTAGTCTGCCATTGATTATATACAAAATCTGCACTGGTTCAAATGATGATGATGTATCTCTCGGGTTCTCCATCCCTGGTTCAAATCCCACCTAAAGTGGTTTTCATTTTTTTTTTTTTTGGTTTTAATCACTACTTGGAGGATGGTGGGAGGAGAGAGAAAGCTTGGAGGATGGTGGGATGAGAGAGAAAGCTTGGAGGTTCATCAATGGAGGATGGTGGGAGGAAAGAGAGAAAACGGAAGAGAGAGAAAGAAAAAAATTAACGGCGTTAGCCTGCCGTCATTAGTAAGGGTATTTTGAGCACAAACACAAACCACATGGGTATCTGAGGAATTCCCCAAATGTGGGGGGTATCTTGGGAATTACGTCAAACCTCAGGGGTACCTGAGGAAATTTCCCTATTTTAATTGGTGGACCATACCAAATAAGGAAATGAGAAATCTATTTGGGACAGACATATATGGAAATATAGGAACTCTATTTAGGGACGGAGTGAGTATTAAGCATAAAATATGAAAAATAGTAAACTCACAAATTAGTTTGAACAATATAAACTATCCTCATATGCATGCGATGCGTGCGAGTCCTATGAACTGCCATCTCTATGAGCACCATACACCGCATTTCCAAGCCAACGACCTACCATTCTCCAATCTTTTTCAATCTCATTTAACCCTGTTTATGATATTATAAAGGATTAAAAGCGAATCTACAAATTGTGGCCCTAATTAGGGGTGTTAATCTTCGAATCCGAAATGAAAAAGACCGGTCTTTGGTCCAAGTTTTTTAAAGTTATTATTTTTCGGTCCAGATCAGTTGGACGTATTTTCTTTTTGTTTTTTATATAAAACTTTATTTCACTATACTTTATCTATTTTTTTATAGATAATATATCAAAAAATTATTATTACACTATTAATATTCATATTTTTTCAAATATAACTTAAAATATGATTATAAACCTAAACATATGATAAATTTTTAAAGTGAAAAAAATAAAAAAATAAACGTAAACGTATGAGTACCTGGACCACCACTGAGTAGATGAATCTTATCCTTCAAATTATGAGCACCAGAGTTGAAAAATTCCAAGTATGCCTTAGGAATGTCATCGGATACGCGTCAAAAAGATTTGCATCAATTTCTTCATCAGGTTTTACTTCAATCGGGAGCCTATCATTTACACAAAAAAAGGGTAAGAATATATATTGTCAATCATGCATTGCATTTGCTCCTTAATAAATAGCAATCCAACAAAAATAATACCTCGTCATTAAGGTGCTCAAAAGAGTTCCTATGAAATGTAATGCGCCAATATCTCATTATAGGAGGAATGGCTCAAGAGTATAGCAAAAGATAGTTACGAACAGCTAAATATTGTGCAGGCATTGATGATACGCGATTAGGTCTCTTATCATCAATAAAGGTATTAGAAAGAAGATCAAATTTCAAGCTTTGATCAAATTTTATCCGATCATGTTGCCGCAAATTATCATACGTAAAACAAAAAGATCGACGTTGTTGCCAATCCCAATATAAGATAGAGTGGCACAAGAAGTATGAAACAGACCTAATCACATGTACAAAAAAAAAAAATTGTAAGTATGACACACAACTACAATTTGAAACATGAATAATTAAATTCAGAACATACTAACTTATTGTAATCCATTTAAGTCACTAGGAATATTGTTGATAATTTTCTTATGTAGTCCTTCAAACATTACAAACATTACTATGTCAATCATCTGACTTTTCACAGTAGTTTTGTGAACCGGCTTTGCATTTTGAACCCAGTCAACGAAGTTCTTCAAATCTACCAAGTCTTTTCGGATACCCAATTCAGTTCCTATCATGTATCATCAAACACAGAGTAAGAAAACAAAAAAAAAACCTATAGTTATAACAATCGATATAGTTCTTAAAAGTACTTACCCATCGAATCATGCATCGCGTTGTTTTTTTTCTTATGAAGAACACATGTTTCGACTGTTTATCTACATAAGTTGACGCCGTCAAGTCTCCTATGAACATACCATCTCTATGAGCACTATACACCACATTTCCAAGCCAACGACCTACCATTCTCCAATATAATCTACTAATCCCATTTAACCCCGTTTATGAGATTTTAAAGACTTAAGAGCGGATCTACAAATTGTGGCCATAATTATGGGGGTTAATCTTCGAATTCGAAATGAAAAAAGTCCGGTCTTTGGTCCAAGTTTTTAAAATTATTATTTTTCGGTCCATATCGGTTGGACATATTTTCTTTTTGTTTTTTATATAAAACTTTATTTCCCTATATTTTATCGATTTTTTTTATAGATAATATATAAAAAAATTATTATTATTATTACATTATTAATATATATTTTTTCAAATATAATTGAAAATATGATTATAAACCTAAACATACGATAATTTTGTAAAGTGAAAAAAAAGTTAAAAAATAAACTTAAACGTATGAGTACCCTGGGAGGGCCACCACTAAGTAGGTAGATGAATCTTATCTTTCAAGTTATGAGCACCAGAGTTGAAAAATTCCAAGTATGCCTTAGGAATATCATCGGGAGCGTCAAAAATATTCGCATCGATTTCTTCATCAGGTTTTACTTCAATCGGGAGTTTCTGTCATTTACAAAAAAAGGTAAGAATATATGTATTGTCAATCATGCATTGCACCTTAATAAATAGCAATCCAACAAAGATAATACCTCGTCATTAAGGTGCTCAAAAGAGTTCCTATGGAATGTAATGCGCCAATATTTCATTCCAGGTGGAATGGCTCCAGAAGCTGGCAATAGATAGTTACAAAGAACTAAATATTGTGCAGGCATTGATGATACGCGATTAGGCCACTTATCATCAATAAAGGTATTAGAAGGAAGATCAAATTTCATGCTTTGATCAAATTTAATCCGATCATGTTGTCGCAAACTAGCATACGTAAAACAAAAAGATCGACGTTGCTGCCAATCCCAATATAAGAGAGAGTGGCACAAGAAGTATGAAACAGACCTAATCACATGTACAAAAAAAAAATTGTAAGTATGAGACACAACTACAATTTGAAACATGAATAATTAAATTCATAACTTACTAACTTATTGTAATCCATTTAAGTCACTAGGAATATTGTTGATGATTTTCTTATGTAGTACTTCAAACATTAATATGTCAATCATTTGACTTTTCACATTAGTTTTGTGTACTGGCTTTGCATTTTGAACCCAGTCGACGAAGTTATTCAAGTCTACCAAGTCTTTTCGGATACCCAATTCAGTTCCTATCATGTATCGTCAAACACAAAGTAAGAAAAAAAATAGTTATAACTATCAATATAGTTCTTAAAAGTACTTACCCATCGAATCATGCATCGTGTTGTTTTTTCTTATGAAGAACACATGTTTCGACTGTTCATCTACATAAGTTGACGCCATCAAGTCTCCTATGAACTGACCAGCTCTATGAGCACTATACACCGCATTTCCAAGCCAACAACCTACCATTTTCCAATCTTGTCCAATCCCATTTAACCTCGTTTATGAGATTTTAGAGGATTAAAAGCGAATCTGCAAATTGTGGCCCTAATTAGAGGTGTTAATCTTCGAATCCGAAATGAAAAAAGACCGGTCTTTGGTCCAAGTTTTTTTAAGTTATTATTTTTCGGTCCAGATTGGTTGGAAATATTTTCTTTTAGTTTTTTATATACAACTTTATTTCACTATACTTTATCTATTCTTTTTATAGATAATATATCAAAAAATTATTATTACATTATTAATATTTATATATTTTTCAAAATATAATTTAAAATATGATTATAAATCTAAATATACGATAATTTTTTAAAGTAAAAAAAATAAAAAATAAACGTAAACGTATGAGTACCCTGGGAGGACCACCGCTAAGTAGATAAATCTTATCCTTCAAGTTATGAGCACCAGAGTTGAAAAATTCCAAGTATGTCTTATGAATGTCATCGGGAAACGCGTCAAAAAGATTCGCATCGATTTCTTTATCAGGTTTTACTTTAATCGAGAGTCTCTATCATTTACACAAAAAAAGGGGTAAGAATATATATTGTCAATCATGCATTGCATTTGCACCTTAATAAATAGCAATCCAACAAAGATAATACCTCGTCATTAAGGTGTTCAAAAGAGTTCTTATGAAATGTAATGCGCCGATATCTCATTCAAAAGATAGTTACGAACAGATAAATATTGTGCTGGCATTGATGATACGCGATTAGGTCACTTATCATCAATAAAGGTATTAGACGGAAGATCAAATTTCATGCTTTGATCAAATTTTTATCCAATCATGTTGTCGCAAACTATCATACGTAAAACAAAAAGATCGACGTTGTTGCCAGTCCCAATATAAGAGAGAGTGGCAAAAGAAGTATGAAAGAGACCTAATCACATGTACAACAAAAAAAATTGTAAGTATGACACACAACTACAATTTGAAACATGAATAATTTAATTAAGAACTTAATAACTTACTGTAATGCATTTAAGTCACTAGGAATATTGTTGATAATTTTCTTATGTAGTACTTCAAACATTACTATGTCAATCATCTGACTTTTCACATTAGTTTTATGAACCGGCTTTGCATTTTGGACCCAGTCAACGAAGTTCTTCAAATCTACCAAGTTTTTTCGGATACCCAATTCAGTTCCTATCATGTATCATTAAACACAGAGTAAGAAAAAAAAATTATAGTTATAACTATCAATATGGTTCTTAAAAGTACTTACCTATCGAATCATGCATCACGTTGTTTTTTCTTATGAAGAACACATGTTTCGATTGTTTATCTACATAAGTTGACTCCATCAAGTCTCCTATCAGTGCGACGACATGTTAACATCAATACTGACATTAAAAAGCGCTAGAGGCACTAATATTATTTCATTGTAGTTTGATTTGATCATTCACAACTTTTTTTCAATGTGATTCACGAACATGTATCTAAACATACTATAGGTTGATATTATTGGATGATATATGATAATATCTTTAATATATGTGTAATTTATTGCATAACATTACATTGAGAAATTGAATGGTATAAACCTATTTATTTAATATATTTGGATTACGAAGAAAATTTAAAATAATATATATAATAATAATGACGTATTTCTAGATAAAGATAAAATGATGAGATGGATTATTCCAATTGACACAAACGAGTACTACAAACCTTTATATAAATAAAATGATAAATTATCCTAATAGACACATACGACATTTATAAAAGCCAAAGAATAAAAGATGAGTTTGTCCTCTTATTTTTCTTGGTTTTATGGATTGTTAATGTATGTTCTTTGAAATTGTAATTGCAATTTGATGTTTAGTTAGAAAGAAACTTTGTAAGTTCTTACTTTGTTTGGAATTGCTTTAGTTATATCGCTTAATTTTCGTTGAAAGTTTCTCTTTTGAAGCATATTTTTTGGGGAAGGATTTTATGCATACATTACATCTTACTATAAGTTACGAAATCTTAACTTTCCTTATTACAAATAATTGTAGATCAAGAAGGAATTGAATATTTTAAAATAAACATTTTTGATAAGTGAAGGGCAGAAATGTAATTTTACATAGCTCCCCTTTGGCTTATAGAGATATTGGTAAGAGAAATTAGTGAGTTATTAGATGTTTAAATTATTTGAATTTTCTTTTGAGTTTACTTTGATTTATACTCCGTTTGTCCCTCAATAGACTTTTCATTTCTAATTTTAACATTATTCATAAGTAAGGAAAATTTTCCAATTTTCAATATACAAGAAAAAACATAATCATGTGAGATTTTATTTGATTTGTCTCATTTTATAGATTACAAAAAATAAACTTTTATACTTTTTACTACTATGTAAGTAAAGATAATAATGATACAAAATGTGCATTGGTAAACGTGAAAAAGGAGAAATAGGAAGTCTATTAGGAAATGGATGGAGTATATCATCATCTTAGAATTGTGTTGCAAGTCATGTAAAACATGAGTAAGTATATACTATTAAATTAAATCCTTCATTGATTAGAAACCGACCTTTCATCAATTTCCAAAGATGTGATTCCTTGTGCGCAATTTTAGCGTGGTTGAATAAAATACGATAAGAAAGTATAGTTTTAACTTTTTTTTTTTTTTACGGGAAACAACACCATTCAATTAATCAATAAGCATCTTGTCCGCAAGGACAAGAGAATAAAGTTCATCAGGATGGTCCTCCATCCAAACTCTCATCTCAGACAAGGAGAACGAGAATTTAGCCATAGAGTGGGCCACCTTATTACACTCACGATTAACGTGAGAGAAAGATCAAAGGTTAAAGGAGTACATTAAAACTAAAACATCATCAACAATAACTTGAGTGAAGCTACGGGCTCTCGTCCCGTTCAAAAGGTGATCACTTGAAGGCAGTTCGATTCCACTTCGAGGCTTCGAAAGGCAGCATCATACGCAATCCTCATGCCGAAAAGAATGGCTTGGGCTTCCGCCTCTTGAGGAGACCACACCCCATCCATTCTCTCGCCTGCTGCCATAAGAACATCGCCCACCTCATCCCTGACTACTACACCTAGCCCACAACACCCCTCTCTAATCGCTGCATCCGCATTGAGTTTGACAGGGGCCCTATTAGGCAAGTATAGTTTTAACTTTTAATCATATAATCATTCCAATTTTTATAGCTACCTTTAAATACTTCCAATTTTCCAACAATGTGAAAGATCATTTAAAAGGTGTTTAAAGTGTGGTGGGTCTAATTGAAATTTCCAGAGATATTTTTCTATACTCCATTTAAATAGGAGAAAAATTGTGATTGTGGCATGTGGGTGGGTCTAACAAGTGGGTAATCAAGATAATATAGAAAAGAAATACAAAATTACCAAATAAATTGAAATATAAAAGGTAAGACAATTTTTCATAAAATGGTTTCCAATAAAAACTAAAAAAATCATTAAAGAACTACATATGTAGATATAACTAGTATAAGTATTTAATAAAAATAAGATTCTAATTATGTGCCATGCACATACTAAAAAAATGAAGACTAGGGTTAGAATGTTAAGTGTTCCAGTTATGAAACATTTTTTACCAGTCCTATTTACACGAGTAGCATGCATTGATGTAAATTAAATATAATTGGTAGAAAAAAGGTTTAGAACTTTATTTCATCACTAAAACAATGACTTTTATTTTAATAATTTAATTACTTGGAGATAGTTTAGGCATTTCAGGGGGAACACTAAAGTCTCGTTTCCTTATAGAATTAAGATAGGCAATTAAGTATATTATTAAAAAAAAAGGATTAGCAATTAAGTATTATTGATTTTGTTTTCCTTTAGTCAACCAAGGCAACTAAAAAACAGATTAGATGGGATCACTTCATTGAAGGGAGGACAGAGACAAATAATGTTTTTATATCAAAATAGTTGCAACACTTTAACTTTTGCACTATTTTTATATTAGTTATATATTTTTGTATTATTAATATTTTATATGTAAAATATTATTGGATCAATCTAAACTTATATTTTTTCTATTATCAACTTTTATAAATTTTACTAATAGATAATTAAAAATATCAATGCTTGAAGTTGTGCTTTGACAAATATAAAAGTCAAAGTGATACAAGAAGCGAAAAAGTATTAGGTTATGTCGAATGAGTAAGCGAGTTTGTATAGGCCTTTTGGTTCGTTGGGCATTGAAGGAAAAAATTGGAATAGAATTGTCAAATGGGGAATAAAGACATGGTTAGATAAAACTTAAAAAACATAAGTCAAAAGAAAGTCACTAGGTCATTACAAATTTGAGAAAGTAGTAATTTATCCCTCTCTAAATGTAACAATTTGACTTATTGTATTTTATTCACCTATCTCATTTTGACTATAATATTTACAACTACAAAGGACCAAATGCTCATATAAATAAGATGTTTTTAATTTATCTTAATATATATATCTTCAAGATAAAAACTATGCATAAATATTACTATTTGATAGTTGAATATGCTAATGGTTAGAGGATATATTGACAAGTGTGCAAGTCAATCTATTCGACAAATAACTTTTAATGTTGCATATATTGTCAGAGATATTGTAATTTGTAAACTCAAACCTAGTCATGAACTAAGGTCTTATTATCTGGAACTGAACTTTGTTGAACCAAAGTACCAAATTGTGCTAGATTAAACTGAACTGAATTGAACGTAATTAAACTAAATTGAATTTGAACTAAACTTAATAGAGTTGACCAGAATTAAACTAAACTAAAAAAATAGAAAAACAATAAACTATATTAATAATAATCAGTATACCAATAATACAATTATAATTTTAATAATAATGTAATGAACATAATAGTAATAATACATATAAACTATAATAATAAATTACGAATTAAGGCTATGTTTTTTTCAATTTATTTAAGCACTCTAGTGCCTTATTTCAGATTTGATCAGATGATCAGATCAGAAAAGTTCAGATCAGATCAGATCAGAAAAATTCAGATCAGATTAGAAAAATTCAGGCCTTATCCTTAATGCTTTTTCTAAATATTATTATTATTATTATTATTATTATTATTATTATTATTATTATTATTATTATTATTATTATGTAAGAAATGACATGACACGGCAATACGACTAAAACTCAACACGAAATAAATGGATTCGGGTCAAAGTTTGTGACACGTTTTAAGTAAATGGGTCAACATGACAAGACTCGTTTATTAGATATGTGTACCTATATTTTATATAAAAAAATTAAAACTAAATCATTAATTTAAAGATGCATTGCAAAATCACAATGCAAGTTGTCTTGAAGAGTTGAAGCCACCTAATTTATTTTTTTCGTTGTAAATTTTAATGATATTGACAAAAACTCTATAATAATAATAATAATAATAATAATAATAATAATAATAATAATAATAATAATAATAATAATAATAATAATAATAATAATAATAATAATAATAATAATAATAATAATAATAACAACAATAACAATAACAATAACAATAACAATAACAATAACAATAACAATAACAATAACAATAACAATAACAATAACAATAATAATAATAATAATAATAATAATAATAATAATAATAATAATAATGTAGTAGTAGTAATAATAATAATAATAATAATAATAATAATAATAATAATAATAATAATAATAATAATAATAATAATAATAAAATTTCTTGGACGTTAATAATAATAAGAATAATAATAAGAATAATCGAACAGAAAAGTTCAGATCAGACCAAATCAGAAAAGTTTAGATCAGATCAAACAAGATCAATAAAGTTAAGATCAGAAAAGTTCAGATCAGATCAGACCAGATTAGAAAAGTTCAGATCAGATTAGACTAGATCTGAAAAGTTCAGACCAGATCAGAAAAGGTCATATCAGATCGGACCAGATCATCAGATCGGAAAAATTCATATCAAACAAGACGAAAATAACATAGCCTAAATGCAACAAATCCACTTTTACGCATGTCGAGGCATTATTTTGACCGTAAATATCTATAATTACATATAAGTAAAAATTATAAAAATTCCATTTTATGAAAGTACGTCACAAGACGAATTTAAAAAGATTTCATTTGACTATGTTTTTCATTATGTATAAATCACAAATCTTAGTCAAAGTGAAAAATGTGAATAGTGAAAAAATAAAATTGTTGCATTTAATTTGAAACGGATGAAGTAATAATAATACTAATGAATTTGACGGAATTGAACAGAATTTAAAAATTTGATGATTTCAATAATTTGATGTATTGGTTTTCATGTTACAAAGATTCTATCCAGAGTCCGAGACAAATTTCACAAATACCTTTGGCTTTAATCGAAAAAACAAAAAATGGGAAGTTGTTGTGGACTTGTGGTCTTGTGGACCACCTCAACAGATAATAAAGTGGATAGCCTAAGCTGAACAATGAACATAGAGCGCAAGCTATGTTGGGGATTTGTGGGCCTCTTCTGTTGGCTTAATTACTGGGCTCATGCCTAACCTACAGTCCACATCAACTTAACCATCAACTATCAACATTCAAAGTACAGGCATCAAGAAATTTTTACGCCAATGAAGAAAGTCAAACCTCAATTTACTGTAACTTTACCAATTTACCATACCGGCATTTGTGAGAGCTGTCAAATCGGATGCTCATGTCCAACTGTGGTGTACATTGATGTGATTTTATGCATATTTTAAAATAAATTACCGTTTAATATTGCAAAATCATATTTCTATGGTAAGTGACAACACTTGTAGCTTTTGTAGGTCCTACTTGTTAAAATGTGTCTAAATAATTGTAACAAAAAAAATGTTTAGGTTATTGTTAAAACATGTAGCTTTGTCTAACTATAAGGTTATTTCAAGTCACAACTGCTTATAGCTCCACATAGTAGAGCTAGTAGCTTTAACTTTTCTATATTTGCAAGCTATTCCCTCCTTTCAACTATTATGGATGCTGTTAGATTTCTTCATTTCAAAGTTCAAACATTTACCTATTCTCATCGTGAATTTTTTTAAATTATTAACCAAGTTTATGGTGCGCCCAAAAAATTTATAATGAAAAGTTGTTCAAAACTACTAACTTTTAGAAAGTAAAGATTACTCATTAAGACTTTGTCATCTTTAGATATTTGTTGGGATTATGCTATTGTTATGTATATAGTTGTATTGTATTAATAGTTTGGGCTTATTAGTTATTAGTGTATAGCTTTGTGTATTTAATAAGCCTAAGCCCATTTAGCATTTACTTAGGGCCTGTTCTCTTCGACATAAAACAATTGAACTGAACTGAACTGAATTAAATTATAACTAATTAATAGTAATGATTATCATTTAGGAACTGAACTGAACTGATAATAAGTTGGGGAGAACAGACCCCTAATTGTATTTAAGCTTCGTTGAGTTAATGAGAAGGCAGACACACATATCATCATATCATCAATTCCTTTACATGGTATCAGGCTCTTTCCTAGTGCACGCTTGAACGCTGTGATGGCCGGTGATGACGCCGTCAAATCACCCAGCGGTGGTGGCAGTGGCGCCACCAAGTTAGACCCTTCTTCCCCTTATTTCATTGGATCTCATGACGGTCCTGGGAATGTAATTACCCCTATAGTTTTTCGAGGAGATAACTTTGAGGAGTGGCGTCGTTCCATTCGTTTATCTCTAATGGCTAGGCGAAAATTCGATTTTGTTGAAGGTACCATCTCTAAACCTAAAGATACAAAAGGTTTACGAGATTGGCGATGTCTTCAAGCTATGCTCGTGCAATGGATACTTAATACCATTAACACCTCCATCAAAAAGACCCTGCCATATTTTGAAGAAGTGAAACCCTTATGGGATGTTTCGCAACAACGCTTCAATGTTGGGAATGGCCCTCGTAAACAACAGGTTAAAGCTGCATTAGCAGCATGCCAACAACCTAAGTCTATGTCCATTGCTGATTATTTTGGGAAGTTACAACCTTTATGGGACGAACTAGCCATGTATAATCCCTTGCCGATTTGCAAGTGCGGGGGTTGTAAGTGTGATATTGCAGTTCAACTTCAAGCTCGCTTGGATGAAGATCGCCTTCAAGATTTCTTGTATGGTGTGAATGTTGATTTGTATGGGAATATGCGCTCCACCATCTTGTCTCAAGACCCGTTACCATCGCTTGATCGAGCTTATCAAATGTTCCTTCAAGAAGAGCGTTTGCAAATGGCATCCAAGACTCAAATTGGACAAGAAGAAGTTCGGGCCATGGCGGTGAAATCAGGGGTCGGTTTACAAAATGCACGGCCTCGCTTTGACAGTGAGAAGTCAGCTTTGTTATGTACGTATTCCAAGCGACGAGGCCACGATGAGCAGAATTATTGCTGGTCCAAACATGGCTATCCTGAGCATAGGGTTGGTCGTGGTGGAAGAGGTGGTCGTGGTGGACGCAGCAGGTCGCGTCCAAACCAGCAGCATAGTGAGCGTTCTGGAGGAGGTCGAGGCGATGCGAATCCCACTTTCGTTGCTGTGGTGAGTGGAAATAATAGTGGGGCAGCAAGTTCGAGCACTGGCCATGGCGTGCCGGGTATGACTAGCGAACAATGGCAACGCCTCTTGGATTTGTTTGGTAATTCTTCCTCCGTACAAAATAATGATTGCATAAGTGGTGAGCTCTCTAATTCTTCTTGGCTTATTGATTCTGGTGCGTCGCATCATGTCACTGGATATGTTGATTTGTTGAGTAATGTGCATGATATGATTGAGTGTCCTGTGGGACTCCAGGATGGTAAGCAAACTTCATCCACTAAGCAAGGTGAAATGTGGTTGAGTAACAGTTTTATTATGAGGAATGTATTATAAGTTCCCAAATTAATCTGCAATTTGATATTTGTGTCTCAATTTTCGGATGATATGAATTGTGTTGTTCACTTCACTAAAACATTGTGTGTTATACAGGACCAACGCTTGAGGACCCTGATTGGAGTAGGTGAACGGAGAGACGAACTTTACTACTTCCGGGATGCTGTGAGGATTCATGCATTAAATGTGGACTGGATCACTTCTCCTGAGTTGTGGCATAGAAGACTTGGTCATCCCTCGAAAAAAGTAGTGCGATCTCTACCCTTTATTGATAGCTCTAATAGTATTCTGAATAAAGCTTGTGGTGTGTGTCATCAAGCTAAACAAACTAGAGAAAGTTTTCCTGTTAGTGATAGTAGAGCAACTTCGCGTTTTGAAATCATACATTGTGACATTTGGGGAAAGTATCATACTCCCTCTTCTTGTGGTGCATCTTACTTTCTTACTCTTGTGGATGATTATTCTCGAGCACACTACAAGAAAATAGGTTTTCGGCAACGGATATTTTCATTGCCCAATGGGACAATTTCGTAGCACAAATGTTTGGGTAACGAAATTTTCACGCCCTAATTTCGTCGCTTAAGGTTCGACGCCCATTGTATTTGGGGCGTCGAAAATTGTGATCGTCGCACAAACCACACCTTGGGCGTCGAGTTACATTCGTTGCCCATAATGATCTTTTGTGCTACGAGCCTCTTATCCGTTGCACATTTATGGGGACAGTTGGGCAACAAGTTTCTTAAATCGTTTGCCCATACTTGACTGACTTTTGGCAACAACAACTTAACTTTCGTCGCCAATATTACTGAACTTTGTGCAACAATTACTGTTTTTTGTCGCCCATTATGTCTTGTAGTCTTACACGCATGATGTCTTGGGCAACCCCAGTTTCGTCGCCCAAAATACTTTAGGCTACGAGTTGTTGTACAAAAGTTTCAATCTCGCGCTAAATTGAAATGACAATGTGCAAACCCTATTTTGTTGCCCAAATTCATATATAAGTATATAAACCTATTAAAAACAAAAGTATGATATAATAAAAGAAGTACTCATGGAATAACAAATTGTAGACAAGCGGAGGACTACAAAATAATCTTCAAATTCGACATCTGACATAACTTGAATATCTTACAAAATTCATAGTAAATCTAAAAAAACTAATTAGCACTACCCTTAATCTATGAAGAAATTCACATAGTCCAAGCCTTATCATACTTCATATAGCTTTTCTCTGCTGATTTGGGAAGATAGTCACGAGTCACGACCCATTGTTCCTGATAAAAGCGAAAACGATAAAATAAATTAGGTTCCCATGTGATAAAACAATAAAACATCGGCACACTACACTGCAACATAATAAACCACTGCTTTGTTCTGCATCTGAAAATGTAGTAAGCAGTGTTAAAATGAAAATGTAATAATCCCAGCATGAACTCTGCTTATGCAGCTCAACTGCAGCGACAGTGCCCATCACAGAATTGATTTAATTTCTTTTACAGTGACCTTATCTTCATCAGAAGTTGCTGCATCATTCATTCGAGACCTCCAGTAAGATTCAACTGCTCTTGTGCTTGTAGCCATTCTTTTAATTCTTCAATTAACCCACCAAATTAACAGATAAAAATCCAAAATTTTCAACAACCCAACTCGAATTTGGACTTAAACATGTCAAAATCAACAGACCCACAAAGCTAAAATTCTGGTTAAAAAATCTTTCTAGATGAACAAAGTGATGATTACCCACAAAAATGGAGATTGACCCAAGTTTAGAAATTGGAAGAATTGCAAGAAAAGTGACGTGATTTGGGTGATCTTAGGCGGAATTATAATGAATTCAGGATGAGAATATACATGGAAAAAGAAGTTTCTTCTACAATAGGGAATTGTATTTTGTCATCCAACAAATCAAGTAAACACTACTTGACTCTATAACAGAAAGAAAGAATCAATGGCCAAAAAGTAGGTAAAGACATTAGCATACACTAGGCAATTACAGAAAAGAATTTGTTTTTATACTTGGGACCAGCAGAAAGCTGCTATTGGCAAGTACTGATATGTGATTATCAAAGGAATGAATTGCGTTCAAAATTTAAAACAAATCATGGGAGATACAAGACACATTAAACACCAAAAGTAGAGTGCTTATGAGGATATGAAATTTCTCTCTGTCAAATTTATAAGCCTTTTAATGAACCTTCAACACTAACTAGTTCGATAGGTCTTGATATCTTTTAATTATGGTCATTACAAAAGAAGAGGTCGGATATTAATACTACCATCTATATACAAAAAATTCGCAATGTTAAAAGAATGATAAACTTGTAAAAAATTGCCTCTATCATATCAGAAGCCACACAAACCCCTTCGACTCTATATTTACTTTAACACTACCCGTAAGTTAACAATTATCAAAGCTCAAGAAGAAATATATAAGCCATCTCGAGTATTAATTGGCCAATAGCTCCACCTTAAAACAGTACTGCTAACCTATAAGACTGTAGTCTACACAGTACACATATTAGTAAGAACAGTCCTAGGTCTAGTGTTCAAAAACTAATACTAGATAGATTACAGGATATTCTACATGTGGCAACCATATATTGCTCCAAAATAAGAACGGATAGATATACAGATTAGCACAAGTACACAACCAGTTCCCACTGAAACGAATAACAGACTAGCATTTTCAATCAGCAATCATAGTCCACATGCATAAACTAAGAGATCCAAGAAAACATGAGGGCCGAGGATAAACTCCATACATGCAGAATATGGATACATACCGTAGTAAATCCGAGCCAATTTGAGTCCCCTCTAAATGAAAACTTCTTACTGCTTTTGCTCCATTGTCCATAAAAGAGCTGCATGATGTTGATTCTTAGGCAATTCATAGCAAGCAATGAAAGTCTAACAAAACAAACAAAATTGAGTACAGAAAATAATGAGTTGTAATGAGTCAGAAATAGAGTCAAAGCACTTGTGCTAAAATTAAGAAACACGATGTACTTCCAAATTGACTGCCACAGGGAAAACTGAAAAGACAATCAACCAAACCTCTCCTTTTTTTTTCTTCTTGCTTCTAAAGCATATTACCCAGGCATCATCGTTACGCTTAAGTTCTCAAGGGTGAATGAACTTTTGGCTTATGGGAGAATGTAAGTCTAGGGCTCAGATCAAAGCCCGAGTTGGCTTCGTGAATGGTATTATTTCCAGTCCAGCAGATATGAGGCTTTCAAAACTTGTTTAAGCAAGCAGGAGTAATATTGAAATCGTCACCCTGAAACTTTAATCTCCTACAAGACATTGAGTGAATCTAAGCCTCTTAATCTAAGAGCAAACAACAATCACTTATATAAACCTAACCAAATGAATCCACATCAATTAAAGGATTAACCAAAGACAATAACTCCGCGCTAATCTCAAATACTTGGTTTGGTGAAGGAGTTAGCAACAAAAAGATCCACACAAAGTGCATATACTATACATCAAATGAACAAGTAGAATGATCAATGTTCCTATATTATCAAAATCTCAAAGAGCATAAGCCCTCATTTAAGTTTCATTAAGTGTGATTAACTATGAGTAATTAAGTGTGCATCAAACTAAACACACTTAATTAAGCATGGTTACTACAGTTAACTAATCCAGAGCCTTTAGATTGAATCAAGAAAGAAATCACAAACAAGAAGCGCTTGCAATATCTTACTTAACAATAAAGACTAAAATAAATGAAAGTACTATAATACAGGAGTTTATGAAAAAGAATTGTTACCAGTGAAGGGATCACTAGTGAAAATCTTAATGGTATTCGAAAGCTTAAAGTTCAAAGAATATGGTAAGGTAAATCTCCTTTAACCTTTCACACATTAGTGCTTTGACCCAAAATTTCATAGAAATGGGGGAAGTGAATACTTTAGTAACCCAGAAATCTGAGAAATTGGAGACAATCACTTCAATAAAGAAAAATCATTCAGGGGAAATAGTAACCCATAAATCAATCAAATATAGGTAAAAAATTTAGTTTGATTTGTGAGTTAGAGCAATTAATAAAATTTACCAACCTTGTCGCCGAACTCACCGCTAGCCTCGCCGCTGACCTCCAGCCGCCACCCACTTCACCACCTGCCATAATTGAAAAAAGTTAGGGCAGAGCAGAAACTCGTTACTCATCAATCGAATTCTCCATAAATCGAATTTTCCATCATAACCAAAGAAACGTCACCTGAGAAACGTGATGATCTCACCGGAAGCGGCAGCAAGTTACCGAAAAAAGAAAAAGATGAGGGCGGACCGAAGAAGGTGTGAGTTGAGGAGGACATGAGCAGTTGAAAGAAGTGAAATACGAAGTACGTGATTTCGTGGGGAAATATGTGAGCGGGTTCTTTTTCCGCTATTTTATTTCGGGTTTGTGCAACGAAGCATAATTTAACTTGGCCCATTTACTAAACAAGGGCAACGAAAAATATATAGTTTCGTCGCCTAATTAAAGTAATGGGCAACCCAAAACTTATCTCGTTGCCCAAATATGAATTTGGGCAACAACAACGAATTTAGTCGCCCATAATTTACACTGCGGGATACAAATTCAGCTTGTCGCCCTTGTTTTCAAATATGGGCCACAATATTTTGTTTTGTCGCCTTTAAGTTTCAATTCCGTCGCCCAAATCCTATTTTCTTGTAGTGGCAGTTTGGGTATATCTTTGTTTGATAAAACTGAAGTGTGTAAGATGTTTAGTTCTTTCTTTGCTATTATTGAAAGACAGTTTGATGCAAAAGTTAAAATTGTGCGTAGTGATAATGGAACAGAGTTCAATTGCATGAAAGATTATTTTAATAAAAATGGCATTCTGTTCCAAACTTCATGCATACATACCCCTCAACAAATTGGGAGAGTGGAGCATAAACATCGTTATATTTTGAATGTGGCTCGGGCCTTACGTTTTCAAGCCAATCTTCCTTTAAAATTTTAAGGTGATTGTGCTTTGGCTGTAAGTTATATCATTAATAGAACTCCCTCTACTTTGCTCAACAATAAAACTCCTTATGAACATTTGTCTGGTAATTCCCCGTCTTTTGCTGAGTTGCGTGTTTTTGGATGCTTGTGTTATGCTGCTAATCACAAGTCTAAAAGGGATAAATTCATGAGTCGGAGTAGAAAATGCATTTTTGTTGGTTATCCACAGAGTCAGAAAGGGTGGAAACTCTATGATCTTGAAACTGGTGACTATTTTGTGTCTCGAGATGTGAAGTTTTACGAAAATGAGTTTCCATTTGCTTCTATTGCTCCTTGCTCGTCGTCCCCGTCTCAAATCATTGCCCCTCATTTTGATAACTTAGATGATGATTTTCTCTATGAGTATGTTGGTTTTGGTGATAATGTGAATATGCATGATAGGGGGCTTCCACTTGTTGACGATGTGATTGAGGGAGATGGTGCTATTGTGCGCGTGAGGATGTTGCCGTGGGTGTTGACAGTGATGGTAGTACGGTGGATGCTGCTGCAGCATCGCATGGTGAGGTGTCTGAGTTGGATTGTGTTGGTGAGTCGAGGGAGGAGGCCGTGGCCGCTCCCAATGTTTGCGTTGGTGAAGACAAGGGAAAAGGCAAAAGAAAAAAAATTCCGTCTACAAAGTTGCATGGTTTTGTTACAAATACAGTGAAGAAAGTAAGTCCGTCTCCTCCTCCTCCATCACCATCTACTTTAATTAAGTCCTCAGGTACGTCCTTTCCCATTGCACATTTTGTTAATTGTGATCGTTTTTCGGTGGGACATATTAACTTTCTTGCAGCTGTCACTGCTGGTATTGAACCTCAATCCTTCAAGGAAGCAGTGAAAGATCCAGCTTGGCGAGAAGCAATGCAAAAAGAAATTAAGGCTCTCGAAGATAATGAGACATGGAGTATGGAGACTCTTCCTCCCGGGAAGAAAGCTCTTGAAAGTCGTTGGGTGTATAAAATCAAATATAATTCTGATGGGAGTATCGAACGTCTCAAGGCTCGATTAGTTGTGTTTGGAAATCATCAGGTCGAAGGTATTGATTACACAAATACTTTGGCCCTCGTTGCTAAAATGACCATTGTTCGTGCTTTTCTTGTTGTTGCTACTGCTAAAAACTGGGAGCTGCATCAAATGGATGTACATAATGCATTCTTGCATGGTGACTTGACTGAAGAAGTGTATATGAAAGTCCCTCCAGGTTTTCAGGGTGCACAAAATGATAAGGTGTGTCAGTTGTGGAAATCTCTTTATGGTTTGAAACAGGCACCAAGATGTTGGTTTGCAAAATTGGCTCATTCCTTTAAAGCATATGGTTTCAAACAATCATATTCAGATTACTCCCTGTTCACTTATCAGAAGGGTGCTGTTCAACTTAACATTCTTGTTTACGTGCGTGGATGACTTGATACTTTCTGGCAATGATTCCGCTGCTCTTATTGCTTTAAAAAGTACTTGTGTTCGTGCTTTCACATGAAAGATCTTGGCGCATTGAAGTATTTTCTAGGTATTGAGGTTGCTCGAAATCAAGAAGGAGTCTATTTGTGTCAACGAAAATATGTTCTTGACATCATTGCTGAGTCGGGTAATCTTGGTTCGAAGCCGGCTAATTTTCTTATAGAGCAGAATCATAAGTTGGCTCGTTCTACTAGCCCATTACTTGAAAACGTTGAACAGTATCGGCTGTTAGTTGTCGGCTTATTTATTTGGCATTTACTCGACCTGATTTATTATACTTTGTTCATATTTTGTCCCAATTTCTTAATGCCCCCTGCCGTGACCATTGGGATGCCGCCAGTCATGTAATTCGGTACTTGAAAGGTTGTCCGGGACAAGGCATTCTTCTTCGTTCCGATTGTGACTTGTCTTTGCGTGGTTGATGTGACTCAGATTGGGCTAGTTGCCCTCTTACTCGACTCTCTTTGTCTGGTTGGTTGGTTTTTCTTGAACGTTCTCCCATTTCTTGGAAGACTAAAAGACAAGTCACTGTTTCTAGGTCTTTTGTTGAGGCTGAGTATCGCTTTATGGCTTTAGTGACTTGCGAGTTGAAGTGGTTAAAGGGTTTGCTTTTGAGTTTGGGAGTACAGCACCCTAAGGCTATGAGTTTGTAATGTGATAGTCAATCGGCTCTGTGTCTTGCCCAAAATCCAGTTTTCCATGAACGTACCAAGCACATTGAAGTTGATTGCCATTTTTTGCGTGACGCCATACAAGATGGTACGATTGGCCCCTCCTATGTTCCTACAAATATGCAACTAGCGGATATTTTTACTAAAACTCTTGGTCATAGTCAGTTTGTGTTCCTCCTTCGCAAGTTGGGCATTTGTGATCTCCATGCTCCAACTTGGAGGAGGGGGTGTTGGGATTATGCTATTGTTATGTACATAGTTGTATTGTATTAATAGTTTGGGCTTATTAGTTATTAGTGTATAGCTTTGTGTATTTAATAAGCCTAAGCCCATTTAGCATTTACCTAATTGTATTTAAGCTTCGTTGAGTTAATGAGAAGGCAGACACACATATCATCATATCATCAATTCCTTTACAATATTGTTTATTAAGTGCTTGTTTGTTTCAAGCCATGAAATTAAAAGGAAATGGGACCAAATAGAGGAAGAGAATGGTAATCAATGTTGTTACATTTATTTGGTGTTTGGTTCAAGCCATAAAATGAGAAGAAAATGATAACCGTTACTACCAAGAAATGGATTTTATTACTTGATGGGAAAGCGAAGGTAACAAACTAGAGAAGTCCATTACCACCAAGTAATGTGAATGAATTGAAGAGGGGTTGAACCAAAAAGATTAAACCAAACATGCTCTAAGATTGATTTTCAATGATATTTGTTAAGTTTTAGAATAATTGTAGTACTCTGATAAAAAAAGAGTCTATTTGGGCCTAATTCGCGACTATAAATATTCACTCAAATAATGAAATGAGGAATTAAAAGGGCGAAGCTAGTAATAAAGAACACGAATAAAACCACTCTACAATTTGAGAACGAGTAGCTGCAAATGAGTTTCATATCAAATATAGATATCACCTTTTAAGACTTTATGTCTTTATGTATATTATAATAAATTAGCTAACATGTGCTAGAGAATCAAATTGTAAAAGGCATGTAGTTCTTTTACTAAAACCATCATTTCTAAAGGCTCATGGAGAAAACCTAACACTACCGTACTCCCCTTTTCCCTTTCCGATCCACTCACCCCTCTCCTAACAAGTTAGAAGATTATTCATATTGACACTATAAAATCGGAACGTTTAACTGACCAAGCTATACATATGTTTGACGAGGTCACATTGATCGAATTATAGATATCCTTGTTTCTTTTGCTTCTTTTCTACTATTATAACTTCATATTTCTGTCCCATCAAAAAAAACTTTATATTTCTATATTGACTATTACTCAGCACTAATAAAACACAAGATCATAGTCTAATTCATAACATAAAATATTAAACCTAGATAAATTGATTTCAGGAGAATATTTGCTTCAATCTATACCTTTGTAATTATAATCATAAAAACTGTTGAATTACATATGATGAGGGAGACATATACTCATACACTATAATACTTCATTTAGGCCCTGTTTGGCAATTAGCGGATAGCTGTTAGCTGATTGTATTAGCAGATTGTAATAGATGATTTGACTAGCTTATTGTATTAGATGTTTGTATACAAGTGTTTGGTAAGTAGTTGATAGCTGATTGTTACATAATTGTGTAAAATGACCAAAAAGGACATGTGCATAATTTATTGTTGTACCTTTTATTGTTCATTAATGTAATTTTCAACAACTTTAGGACATAAATGTAATTGACTCACTCATTCCGAAACCTCTAATGTCAAAAAATTACTCCCCTTAGCTTTTTGAAAAAGAGTTTTTTGAGCACAATCAACTGATTGAAACCTCTCTTTACCAAATATTCAAATTAGATGATTGACTAGTCAAATCCTCTCATATGAGTTCAAACCCCTAATATTCCCTCAAACCTCTCTTTACCAAACCTCTTTTCAAAGTTCTACCATTTCCGTTATTAAGTTATCAAACTTATAATAATTAGACCATCTCTTCTAATTAATAACTCCATCTATACATTATGTGGGGCCAACTATATATAGCTCTTATTAGCTCACCTCATGGATTAGTCTTTACTCCATCTATTGAACTCCTTCTCACATTTTTTATTCATTTTATATTTGCACATTTTATACCTTATTCATTATAGAAAAATATTTCATATGTTCTTTAATAATTGCAACATGTAGAGGGTCGCACATTTTTTTAACAGATGAGAGAGAGATAGAGAGATAAATGAAAAAGGGACTCATAATGTAATAAGGAGAGAGATAGAGAGAAAACATAGTCAAAATTAGTAAGTTGCAATTTATATAAAACTTTCAAATAAGGCAAATGTTACAATAATAAAATAATAGAGGAAGTATATAGTCAAATTTAGTAAGTTGCAATTATAAATGTTATCGGTAGCATCTAAAAATTAGCATTAATCAAAATTGATGTACATTTATATTTTTTTCAAAATAATCTCACTTCCTACTTTCCTAGCTAGGGGTTGGCTGACATAGACGCCTACGAGACCTGTTTCTTTCTCTTAGTACTTGTTTTTCTATAATTCGTGTCCCTACTAGTTGTAACATCGAACAGCCTTTTAAATTTTTCTTCTAAATGGGCAGCTTGAATTGATCAACACGTCACGCGTCACCCCTCCAAGAGAATAAATTAACCCGTCGGCCGTCAACCAAAATGACATCTCACAAAGGTTACTAAAGTAATAGGTATCAAAAGTAGTAATATAAGTTGATACTAAAGTCCAGTCAAATTAGTACTAAAATAGAGTTGGTATCAAGGTAACTCTTACTTGGTATCAAAGTGTAAGTCTGGTACCAAAGTAATTTGATACCAATTTGACTGAGTTTTGCTACCAAGTTATACTTTACTTTGATAATCTATGTGAGATGTCATATTGGCATCTCACTATGAGTTACCAACACTTTCTCGGTTTTTCGTCTTCCCTGATGTCGTCGTGTGGCCCGTGTTTGGTTGCGAAGGGATGACTTGTCATTTACTTCTTTATTTGGTTGACATAAAAATGTATTAGTAATAAGGTAGTAATAAACTTCTTAAATTGAACATAAATAATTTATCTAGAAGAAACTAGGTAAGTAGAACTTCTTATGGAAAAGTTTTATTTATATGATCAATCAAACAATTTTTGCCACTTTTCAAGAACTAGAACTTCAACGAAAATATTACTTCCTAGGAGATACTCATAACTTATTCTTACATGCGACCTAAATAAGTAGAACTTCATCCAATTTTTAATAATTGCAACGTTTTGATATTTGTGTTATTCATATACTTACTTTCATCGGAAATTTGTGACTTATTTAAATATACTCCTCCGTCCCATAATATAGTGCTTGTTTTTTTTACACGGTCTCCAAATTTGACCTTTAACATCTCCAATTCTGTATTAATAAAAAAATAAAAAGTTGATAATATAAAAATACACATTGAGGCAAATCTAATAAGATCCTACACAAATATGTTTTTTTGTATATATTAATGGAAATATTTGGTCAATTTTTTTAAAGTTTGATCCACTAAAAATGAAACAAACACTATATTATGTAACGGAGGGAGTATAATACAAACATTAATATGTAAGATGTTGTACCTCAATATATATTTACAAGATTTCAACTTTTTATAGTTTCAAAAAAAGATAGTAAGAGATATTAATAATCAAAGTTGTGTATTAACTTTCGTGCAAGTCAAAACATTACAACTATTAAAAAGATGAGGAAATATATGACATGCATACTTATGGAGTTATGGTCCTAAAATTAATAACAACTTTATTAATTAATTGTAATATAATTATGAAGGAATAATATAAGGATTCTGATATAGCAGCCCTTAAAATTGCAATTTGCAAATGAGTATTAAATACATTTCCTAAAATAGTATTATTTGAGAAATTTATGACACAATCACGTGTCGATCAATATAATTAATGCTTATTTATTTCTTAATATCTTCATTTTCAGTTATCATTTCCCAATGTGAGAATATGTCCATCCCTTCCCCTCAAAAACAAAAAGAATATGTCCATCCCAAATGTCAAAAGTACATGAATGTAACAAATTACCCCCTTAATTAGTTAACTTTGACTGATTGTAAAATTAACATCCTGAAATAAATTCTCTATATCAGTTATGCCTCGTTGCTTTCACCAATTGTGAAATTACCGGCAATCATAATTTTCAGTTAATTCGCTAATACTAGTATGGAGTGTGGACTGTCAAAGGATAAATCGAAGAACGCTGTTGAGTTTTGTAATGTTGAACTTGGTTGCTCGTTGCCATAACTATGGCCCAAAGTATAACACAGACTAATGGACCCTTGGCCCATTCATAGCAGAACTTTTAACAAGATTTGGAAGTTCAGATATATCTTGGCTATAGGTCCTTTTTATAGAGCTAGAAATTGACTTTTATCAAGACCAATTACCCAAGGTCCACTTATAATAAGAAAATTGATTTATGGGCTGGATAGTTTTCCATAACTTTTCCTTTTGATGAGCATTGTACATGATAATAATACAAATTGGGTGTGTTTACGAGCCGAGTTGAACCAAGTTTGAGCTTGGAGTTGCTTGGCTAGGCTCATAACACTTGCGCTCAAACTCAAGCAGAGTCTCGAGCTTTTCTAAGTTAACAGTCTCAAAGTCAACTAGTACTCGGTGGTGGCACATTTGACTTGTATGTTTGCCAAAATACAACATCGAACATCAATATCTTTTAGTAATTATTTATTAGCAGCCATAAAAAAATATTGAAGATTTAATACATAAACTCTTGTATAAGACCGCCTGAAATTTAGTTAACTGTCAGACGGAGCCAAATAGGACCATTTATACTCAAGCCCAACATCATGCACCATCACGCTCCACAAAGGTGCACACACACACAAGTCCTCTCTTGCTTCTCTGATAAAATTACGATTTTTAGGTTAACAGTAAAAGTTCTCTGACGTCAGCATGTATGGCGTCAACTGTCTAACAATGACAGTATGATGAGAGACTTACTCGATTTAATATATGTAAAAAAATATAAAACGAGATAAAATTCACAACATTTTAAGTACAAAAATTTGTATTTTCACATAATAGCAAAAAGTTTCCGATCAAGATTATATATGAATAAAGACAATAATCAAAATGTTTGCATATATTAGGCCTTAAACGCCATAATAACCTTCTAAATTTTTCGGATGATTAAAATCCTAAATTGCCATACTAACGTTCCACACATTACATGATTGCAATTGGTCTATAGCGATATTGAATTTGAGGATATCCTCTATTGAAAGGTCACGAGGTAATGGACATATTGGATTTTGTGGGGTGGTGGATTATATATAAAGGCGTGGTTTTTCTATCTTTTAATTGAGATTGATTTATCACAACACAAATTATTATTGTTGGAAATCTTGGAATAATGGCTTGCAAAACCGTCCTTGTCATCTAATAAGACGAGGAGCTTATGTCAATGACATTGAAGGCTCGTGTCTGCCACTTTAGGTTTTGTAACAATTGGTTCTTTGATTACTTGTTTGTAACTCCTTTTCTATCCTATTATTGTTTTCAAAGGCAATCATCAATATATATATATATAAAGGAGGAATTTTTCGGGAGCATAGGGAGCTCCTCAAGATTTCGAGGCCATATAGCGCGCCACGTAGGATTGCCACATCATCAAATTTTATTTTTATCTTTTACAAAAATAGAGTTTTACTTATATTTAAATACGTATAGGGAGTTTTGGATAAGCGAAAATTAGAGTTTGATTTTGAATTAACAACCCAAATAATTATATTATGTAAATTGCATATAACTTTTGCTACGTAATTCGGAATATTATAATTTTTGTACCATTGGACAGTGCTCGAAATATACTTCGAAATAAGATCCATTTACAATATAGTTCAACAACTTATGAAATAGAGAGCGCCACGTAGGATTGCCATGTCATTAGTTATAAATTTAAATATTATAAAATATAGAGTTCTACATATATTTAAATACCTAAAAGGAGTTTTGGATAGGGAAGATTAGAGTTTCATTTTGAATAAACAACCTAAATTATTATATTATGTAAATTGTGTATAACTTTTGCTACCTAATTCAAAACATTATAATTCATCTACCATTGGAGAGTGCTTGAAATATGCTTCAAAGTAAGATCCATTCACAATATAGGGTCACAAATCATGAAAATATTTAAAGAATAGAGTTTTACATAGATTTAAATGCATATAAGGAGCTTTTGATAAGCGAAAATTAGAGTTTGGTTTTGAATTAACAACCTAAATTATTATATTATCTAAATTGTGTTTAATAATTTTTTGTACCATTGGATAGTGCTCTAAATATGCTTTGAAATAAGATCAATTTACAATATAGCTCTACAACTTATGAAATATAATAAAATAAACAACAATTTAAAATTGATAGTCTGATTTTAAATAAAAAATCTAAATTATTATACAATGTAAATTGATTATAACTTTTACTACATAATTCGCAATAGTATAGTTTTTTTTACCGTCGGAGAGTGCTCGAGATATGCTTTGAAATAAGATCTATATACAATATTGTTTTACAACTTATGAAAATGTATGTATTTAGATGAACAATAACATATTATTTATTCTTTATTTTAAATATATAAAAATAGCGTACTATACCTGACAATACTAATTATGTCTTTAAGAATCATACTTTTTAAAAATTGAGTTATATAAAGATAAAAAATTCATATCCATAGTTTTAAACCTATAGCAGTCCATGATGGCATTACATGAAGAATCAAATGAAAGTTTGTCATCGAGATTGCAGAGGTATTATGCAATTAACTAATTATTTTATTCCTAGAATATTTATTGCATACATAATTATTTATGTTTTTTTTCCATATATCTATATGTAAGATCTTATTCTTTTCTCCATAAACTTAATTCTACTAAAACTATGGAGTTAGTTACAATATTTAATTAGATATTAAAAAAAATTTAATTATAAAATTTATATATTGTAGCATAGGGAGCTCCTCAAGATTTCGAGCTCATAGAGCGCGCCACGTAGGATTGTCACGTCATCAATTTATATTTTTATTTTTTACAAAAATAGAGTTCTACATAGATTTAAATACATATAAGGAGATTTGGATAAGCAAAAATTAGAGTTTGGATTTGAATCAACAACCTAAATTATTATATTATGTAAATTGTGTATAACTTTTGCTACGTAAAAAAATAATATTATAATTTTTGTACCATTGGAGAGCGTTCGAAATATGCTTCGAAATAAGATCCATTTACAATATAGTTCTACAACGTATGAAATACAGAGCCATGTAGGATCGCCATGTCATTAATTTTTCTTTTTAAAAAAATAGAGTTCTACATAGATTTAAATACATATAAGGAGTCTTGGATAAGCAGAAATTAGAGTTTCGTTTTGAATAAACAAGCTAAATTATAATATTATGTAAATTGTGTATAACTTTTGCTACCTAATTTAGAATATTATAATTTTTGTACCATTGGATAGTGCTCGATATATGCTTCGAAATAAGCTCCATTTACGATACAAATCTATAATTTATGAAATTGAGAGCGCTAGAATAGCCATGTAATTAGTTTTTATTTTATATATTTGAAAAAAAATAATAGAATTCTACATATATTTAAATACATAAAAGAGTTTTGGATAGGGGGAAATTAGAGTTGCGTTTTGCATAAACAACCTAAATTGTTATATTATGTAAATTAAATTTAACTTTTGCTAACTAATTCAGAACATTATAATTTTTTTTACCATTGGAGAGTGCTTGAAATATGCTTCAAAATAGGAACTATTTACAATATAGTTCTACAACTCATGAAAATATATTAAATTAGAAGAATTGTAAGACATTATTTAGTCTTTTTTATAGATAAATATAATAATACCTATAAGTATTAAGTATAGTGTATTATATGTGATTATAAAATTTGATTATAGGTCCAATTTACAGGACTAAACACATTATCTTTCAAAATATCAACCTTACTCAACTAAACCAAAATAATATAGTGTTGCAACAAAATTTATCAAGGAAACTTTGTTGTTACAACAAAAACTAATATCTATAGTGATAAAGTTACATATATATTAGAGCTCTTATATAGTATTTTTGATTATTAATAGATCGAGGTTAGTTTTATATTTAATTAATTTTCTTCATGATACTATCATTATGATCTTCATTTTGGGTTTCCTATCTTTCATCTATATGAGTTAGTGTTTATGTGCTATATTAAAAGTTGAAGTTGTGGCTGACTCTCATGTTTTTCTCTATTCTTTCTGTCCTGCATCTATTAAATTATTACCCTCTACTTTCTTAAAGTATCATTCGGGAATTATTCATGTTAAGACTGTATTAGCTATTGTTAGTCATACCTATTATTGGGATACCATTTAGTAGACTTAGCTAGAATATTTAATTGAATATTAAAAATTATAAAATTTATATATCGCAATAACAAATCTAGATTTTACAGTAAAATGACAAATACTTTCTCCGTTTTTTTTTTCTACTTCAACAATTGGTTTGGGCATGGTAATTAAGGAGATAAAAATGGGTAGTTTAACATAGAGGTACCTCTTTAGTTAACTAGAGTAGGAGATAAATAAATCCTTAATAAAGTAAACGCAACTTTATAAGGCCATTTGCGTAATTAATGATGGTTTTATTAACATAAAATAAAGGTAATATTGTCAATTGTAGTTCATTTTTTTACCAAAAGTGGAATGGTTCCAAAAGATGAAACTACCTAAAGCGGTAATTGTTGTAATAGAAAAAGGACGGAGGAAGTATGTAAATACAATGGTGTTGAAAAATCTCATTTCACAGCAATATAAAATCAACAATAATATTAACAAAAAGTTTGCAATAAAATAAAATAAACAACAACCCGTGCAACGCACGGGCTTCAAAACTGGTTAATTTATATAATCCAATATTTAAACGATACTTTTTTTTTATCATATCCCCTTCAATTTGTGTATTTGTCTCTTATTAAATACTACATCCGTTTCAAATTAATCTACACACTTCACTTTGGGGGAAAACCAAAGAAAAAGTGCAAAAGTATGAGAGATAAACTAAAAAGGTGGAGAGAAAAACTGAAAAGTGATCGAGAGAGAGAAACTAAAAAGTGGGTTAAAATATTAAAAAGTGGATGACATGGGTGGAAAAAGAGGAGAAAGTAGATGTGACATGTTACCAAAAATAGAAAAAGCAACAATGTGTAGATTAAAAAAAAACAGATCAAAAAGAAAAGTGTGTAGATTAAAAAGAAATGGAGGTAGTACTACTATATTACATTATTAAATATATTGATTCTAAGTTGGACTTGTTGACCTATAAAAGGTGTCGGGACAGTAGGGACTTGTAATCCATATATTTAACCAAATTAACACTTAATAATTTTTTCTTTGTTCTTTAAGGTTAGATAGCTTCTTAAGATTTATATGAGCCTATGAGGGGGTGTTTGGTTCACAAAATATAGGTCTGAGGTATGGGTTTAGAATGGGCTAAACCCATACCTAGTGTTTGGTTAGTAAAATTTTAATTTTAAAACCAATACCTTAAACCCATGAGGTATGGGGTTTAGAAACCCATGGGGGGAGGTGGGTTTGGCTCATACCAACCCTAGGTATCATTAATTATTTAAGATAAAACATCTTGCTGCACAGAAATAAAAGAAAAGAAGCGTGGTTCTTCTCCTTCCCTGCATACTGCCGAGTGGCCTGAACTCCAGGTATTCTGCCATTAATCTTTCTTCTACTGCTGAGTGGCCTGAACTAGTTTGATTATCATCACAAAATCTGATTCCTTGGGTTTTGCCATACATTCTGATTTTCGAACTTTGTAATTCTTAGATTATCAATTCTTAAAGATTCTTCTTGTTTATCCCGATTTTCGTAGATTTGATTATTGAGACATGTATTAGAAGATTGGAAAAAGATGAGCATTTAAAAGTTGGAAGAAGATCTTGTTAGTACTCAGTTCTTTATATTGCAAAACCTGCAGTTCTTTTTTTCAGAGCATGATGATTATGTGTTAGTTTATAATTTAAACAAATGAACGTGTAGAAATTTTTTGGTATTAGGAATGGAGTTCCTTTTTTAAAAAAAAATTATGCATTGGGAGTTTGGAACTATGTGATATGGTGTATTGATGATGTGTCGAATATGGTGGTAGTAGTACTCTGTATCTATGGTGAGTGCTCTGTATTTATGCTCCATATTACTTCTTGTGTGTTAGGTTCTTGATATTAGTGCTAGTTTTTTTTTTTTTTACAGAATAATAAGTGCTCTATACTATTTGTTGGTGATATTTGTTGATAACTTGGTTATTTTATTAGCCTCATATAGAGATGTGACCATGCATATATGATATATATTATGTGACAATTCTAAGTAGAAGATTTAGTAATATATGACTATTAGTCTTGGAGAATTTCAGATTTACTCTTATCCTCGTTAATTCATTAAAGTAAATACTCACAACTACTTTTAAATATGTGATTAAATACAAAAAGTAATGGAGGAATGTGGATTATTCTTGAGAAGGAGGAGGAGGAGACAAAGAGAGCTACTTGTAACTTTATTGATTATTATTAACATTGCAATTATCATGTATCTAATGCTACATAGTATAGGTGTAAATCTACGTAGAATGCACCTAAATACTGATAAAAAAAACATCGTAGATTAGATATATATGCTCTAATTCTTGATAAAAAAAATGTCGTAGGTGTAAATCTACGTAGTATAGGTGCTCTGTACTTGTTTGGATTATATGCTCTAATCTTCTAGTATTTTAAAATTTTACGATAATGATTCCAGATAATTAAAAGAAGTCTAAAAAAAGGAAAAGATTAGAATTATCTTCTCACAATTGATTTATTCAAAACAAGACATAAGACAAAATAAAATAAACTTAATTTCATTCTTGACTCCATAGACATTTATAACCAAACACTAGGTATAGGGATCATTTTGATTCCAAAATTGAACCAAACACATGGTATTAGGAATCAAGTTCCAACCCCATACCACCCTTATTTGATTCATGATTCCAAACCCATACCAACTAACGAACCAAACGCCCCCTGAATGCTTTTTCATAACAGTGGACCACATACAAGTTTGATAGGGTTTTTATTTTACTTTAGTTTGTATTTTTACGGGAGGATTTTATTAACTTGAAGCTAATCTCTATTATATAAGTGAAGGGAGCAGGCATGGTGTCCCCCTATTAAATGACTATAATACCCTTATTTTTTAATTACATCAGTTTGGTTTAAAATTTTAAAATAATATCGGGTAAGCAATCAATCAAAATATTTGCCATTTAAAAAAAACTAGAACTAGAATAACTTAAAATTGTAGGTTTAAAAAAAGAAAGACTAAAATTTTTTTTTTAAAAAAACGATAACAAATTCATTTTAGAATATCAAAATCTTTTATCAAAAGGAAATATTGTCAAAATAAAAAATCAGCAATATACTTCCTCAACATTATAGTCATGTAAAGAATGATCATTTTATTGGGTTTATATAATTTCAATTTTTTTTTAAGTCAATTACATAGAGGATAATAAGGTCAGATAAAGACTACGTACTACATTTAATTTGAAGTTTTAGCTATACTATCAATGATAGATAAATAAGAGTTAGAATTGAAAATAGTTCACTATAATGAATTTATAGACATTTTTAGTACTATGTTTAAAATATCGGTTTTTCTAACCTATGCACCTAGTGCAAAGGTTAAGGCTTATCTATCAAATAAATTAATTAACAAAAACAGAATATCCTCCCTACCATTATGCTAAATAGTTAGTTTCCTTATTAAACAATTGTCTCACTTTTGTGGGAAACTAACTATTTAGCATAATTGTAGGGAGGATATTCTATTTTTGTTAATTAATTTGTTTAAATAGATAAGCCTTAACCTTTGCACTAGGTGCATAGGTTAGAAAAACCCTTAAAATATTAATTAGAAGTGCATGCTTTTTTTTAACTACTTTGGTTCCGTTTTATTCAACTTATTTTTGCTTATCGGAATTTATCTAAACTGATTTGAACTTATTTTTGCGAAAATAACTTCTAATAAGTTGAACAAAACAGAGCCTTTATTGAAAAAAATTGTCAACTTAAACTATTATAATGAGTTGTCGCTGCATGGATTGCGTGCATGTAAAACTAGCTACTCGACATTACGAAATATCATAATGAAAAAATAATCATCGCACGCATCGCGTGCTTAGAAAGCTAGTAGGCAATATATATGATCGAAGTGGTAGAGTAGTCCGTTAATTTTAATTTATGTGCTAATAATCCAATCATTCTCTATTTTCCCTTTTTGATATTGGACAGCTAATTGCAACTCACATGTTTTTTTTTTGATCCATATAAGCCACGAAGGCAGTACAAAGTACAAAGAAGGGGAAGGGGGATTCGAACCTGTGACCTATTGTTCACAGTACCTCAATCTTAACCACTAGGCTAAGATATCATTGGCAATTGCAACTCACATGTAGTTTTGTCTAACATAAATTTTAAAAAGAAGAGTGAGAAATATGGTAAGTCTCCTATCTTCCTACGAGAAAGGCTAAACGATGCAATGTTAGAATACTTAGAAAATCTTTTCTGCCCTTACTTCCAAACTTCAATAGTCTTTTTCACCCCTTAACTCATGTAATGGTTATTTTTGCTATCTTTTTTTTGAGGGAGTTATTTTGGGCAAACTTAGATGTAGGGGTGAAAATTCGATGCACGTTTTGGATTTAGGTCCAATTTGATCCAATTTGGAAAAAAAAATTGGACTTTAATTTTCCAATTCAAATTCAAACTAATTAGAGTTTGAGTCCAAACCAACCCAATCTGAATTTTCAGACACAAACTTCGCTTTTTCGATGAAATAAATTTGGTGCGAGCATCAAAATAAAGTGTTCGATGATATAAGTAATTCATACAATCCCATAAAAATTCATTAATAAACTAATAACAACTAATAATTCATTACAACAGAAGGTTCAACTGTTCAACAACAACATAACAACATGCTTAACTACACAACAAGTTCAAATTTATAGTCTTTCAAAAAAAAAAAGTTCAAATTTACAGCACCAAGTTAGGGTTCTAACTTTTAGGGGAAGGAATGGGAGGGGAGGGGAGGGGAGGGCTGCCGGACCATTTGGGGCTTTTTTTAATAAAAAAACTAGTTAAGTCTAATCATAAATATAAAATATAAGGCCTATTTACTATTCGGTTGTTTTGGATTTTTGGATCCAATCTCCCTCAATCCAATCCAATCCGAATTACTGATTCGGTTTGGATTGAATTGGATTTCAATTTTTATCCGAACAACTTTTACCCCTATTTAGATGTACAAACATATTTAGATGTACAAATATTTTTTGATATGTTCAGCAACAAAGCTACAGATGTACAACCATAATTTTTTGATGTACAAGAAAAACTTATGGCGTATAAGATACAAATCACAATAGATGTGCATATATATTTTTTATATGTACAAAAAAGATCATGGAAATACAAAATAGATTTTGAACGTGTAAACATATTTTTTACATTTGTAATATGCAAAGTACATTAGTATAGTATGGATGTTCAAACATAATTTTCAAATTGGATATAGAAACATAATTTTTGGATGTATGAAAAAAATAATGGATGATGTGCAAATATAAATTTTCTTTTTTTTTTGGTTGATATCAAGAAAACTTGCATTAATGAAAAGCGGAATTACAAACTAAGGAAAAACCACATAAACGATAAACTGAAACTAACCACACACTAAACTGAGCTTCATTAGCTCTTACAAACCATATAAGGTAAAACCAACTAAACTTGGTAAAAAAAACTGCTTGATATGGAGGCCTTCATTGTTCAATGGTTGTGATGATTTAGTAGCAACTCTGATGGTTGAGGTCGATAATCGCATGTCCATGGTAGCGACAATTGCAAAAACACTGGAGATTCTTCGAGAAAAACAACCTGCATTAAAAGGGTATATCATACCTGATGGAAGTGGTGGGAGGAGTGGATTTTGTTCACGATCCGAGCTACCAGCGAATAATGGTGAGATTTGAATCTCACCGCATGAGCAATTCCAATGACCTGTTATCATGTGGAATTCTTGACTCGGGATTCTTTGAAGAGTCACGTGCCTTGGTGACTCAATACTCTGTTGAGAGAGTATTTTGGTTTTCCCCTTTTGATACGAGAACCGTATTTGAGTTGACGTGCTGTAATCCACCAGATTTAACTGGGGTGCCGCCTTCAGATTTGATTTTTTCAAGGCAATGACGGTTAAGATCATTGCCGAGCGAGAATGAGAGCTAAGCATTGTTAGCTAGCGAACAAACTTCCGATTTTCGAAATCGGAGAACAAACAACCCGACCATGAAAACCTTCCCCCTCCTTGTCCACGCTTACAAATGATGAAATAAACACCTGAGAGAACCCTAAACATTAGCTCCCTACTTTTTTCTTCCATCTTCTCCGGTTCTAAGGTATTACCGTTTTGGTCTCTCACGTTAGAACCCCTTCCCCTATTCACCCTTAATATTGAGAAATTTTTTGGCTCAACATTAAGATAGCCTACTCTAGTATCTTGGTAAGATCTTATTCTAGAGATTGACAAGGGAAATTCTCTATACCCAACTACATATGCCAAATTGGACAACCATCCCCAATTCAACTGACAAAAACCTTCCAATGTCCATAACCAACCATGAAAGACGACACTAACTACTCCAAATAAAAAGCTTCCTCCAACTATTAGCAGAATGACCAAGTAGATTAAGAACGAGAACCATTTATTCAAACCTAAGAACATAACTAAACAAAACAGCATACTCGTGCAAGTCGATCCAAACCAAAAGCACAACACTAAGGAAAGTTAACACACTTACACCCCACCGGAAACGGCCTAGAACTGGAGCGGCCTGAGGAGAAGTGTTGTCGGCTAAGCCAAACACAGGCGAGCGAACCTCTGCTTGAGGTGGCTATCAACCGAAAGGCGAAGTATGTGCGTCCGGGCGACGCCACTACTTTCACTCGGTGGTGAAACTGGAATTATGCCGGCAGTCGTGGCGGTGGGACACCCTACCCTTGTTTCACACCACTTAATTCGCTGGCGGTAAAACACAAAACCCAAAAAGAAAAAGACGAAAGGGAAACGGGAAAAGGGGAGGGGACTCGACGGCCATCGTGAGGAGCGTCGAGGCGGCTCAGGCAGCTGTCGAGCCCCCTTGGGTTGCCTGCGGGTGGCTAGGGTTTTTTCGCTTACGAGGGTTTTCTTTTCGCTAGAGAAAGATGTGGTCCGTGGTTAATTTGAAACCTAATCTTGCAAATATAATTTTTAGATATACACAATTTTTGACAATTTATAACGTATATAAAGAATATGATTTTTTTTAGGGGTGAAAAATTTATGTTCATTAGTCAACACGATGAGCAATGACTATTTGTACGATAATCCAATTCGAAGCTATAAAACAAGAGGTGGCACATGCGTCTCATTCTCGAACCTCAACTTCTCACGTTCTCGTTAATTTACGCGGTGTAATTCCCTGAATAATCCAAAAAATTCAAATCATTGAGAAATTGGAGAAAGTGTTCAAACTTTAAAGTTATTAATGCTAACCAGATTAATGAAAAACTATATGAGAAGAAATATTGTAAGTGGGGTCTTCTTTCATGTGCTTGGTAGATGAAGAATTAATATAGATCTTGAAATATATACCTCATTGCATTCAATGTTATTCAACTAATAATCTCTCGTCGGTCCATGGATGGTGAGCATAGTTGTTCATTTTTCTTAAATTAGACCCCCTTTTATCATATAGCTATAAATTAATCTTAGGGTACCAAATTTCATTAAATTTTGATTATGAATGTTAATCTAATACTGAACCAAATTGATCAACTGAAAGTTGAATATATAAATGCATGTTTGAATTATATATGGTTTTTATTAAATTAACACATGATTAGAGTCTATCAAAAAAAAAAATCGAAGGAAATTTGTTCATGAAGATAAGTATTATATTGATTTAAGTTGTTAACTATATTGAAAGTTGTAAGAAGATGTGGTATTCACATATTTTAGACTTGCATGTGAATGTCTATGGTGTTTTTTTTTTTTGGCAATTTGGGTCGAAATGTTTTTTTTGAGAAAATATCTAGTGCAACTATTATATACTACCTCTGTTTTTTATTAGTTGCAACAAATGTCTTTTTGCACAAATATTAAGGAAAGAAGAGAGAGAGCATAATTTGACCTAATTGCCCATGTTTTTTGCATGTGGATTGTGGGGTGGTAAAGTGAGGATAAAATGGTCAAATTGCCCAAAACCTTTACCAAGAAAGAAAATGTTGCAACTAAATAAAAACAACTAAGGCTATATTTAGTTAACTTGAAATTTTCTGATCTGAACTTATTTTTTCTGATCTGATCTGAACTTATCTTTTACAAAACATATTATTACTAATATTATTATTACTTTGTATCTCATTACTAGTATTACTATTACTATCATTTTATTACTATGCACAACTTTCAATAATAATAATAATAATACTTAATAATAATAATTATAATAATAATACTAATGCTAATAATAATAATAATAATAATAATAATAATAATAATTATTATTATTATTATTATTATTATTATTATTAATATTATAGCATAATTATTATTTTCTTTTTTGAAAAAGAACACATTAGTATATGAAGATACAATTAAAAATAAAAGAACACACATTTTAGGTAAAAAAACATATTGTTTTTGGTAAAGAAAACATATTGTTCATGTTCAATGTCCGTTAATAATAAGAATTTAGGTAGTAATGAAAAGAACATATAATGATATTAAAAAAAGAACATATACTGAAAGAGCATACAAGATCTATTGAAAGAACACATTTTAAAAATAAAAGATAGATGTTATTTTTATATTGATGACATGTTTGGATTTAACTAACAACATGTTCTTTGTTATATCAATAAATTATTATTTTTTATTATAAATAAACCTATAAATATATATAATCATATGATCTTGAACAAAATGGTTAAATATTCTTCTTATATCGTTGTCTTGTTCTATATAAACTTTGTTTTTAAAGATAAGTTGAAATCCTTTGTAGGGAAAATTTTGAACGTGATGACAACACCATTAGGTTATCCCATGCTACTCATGTTTTATATAAACTAGTAATATATAATTTATATTACTCTACTAAAATTATTTTAAAAAATAAACATCATATACTATTGTCATGTTCGTTACATGTACAACATCAAAAAGAACATCACATATCTAAATTATTAATTAGAATAAATATAAAAAAGAACACGTACAAATGCCAAAAGAACATTATTCTTCTTGAACACAAATAGCTTCAAATAGTGACATCAATGACATTTATAATAATAGCAATGACATTTACTAATATTAATAATTAATTATTACAACAACGACAATAATAGTAATTTTTTTGAACAAATGTACTAGTAAATAGTAATAGTAATAGTAATAGTAATTGTATAAAGTAATAATAATAATAATAATAATAATTAATAATAATAATAATAATAATAATAATCATGATAATAATAACAAGAATAATAAGTTTTTAAATATAAGCATAATCTGAACTTATTTGATCTGATCTGAACTTATCTGATCTGATCTGAACTTATTTTTTCTGATCTGATCTGATCTGAAATAAGCAAAAATAAGGTGAACTGAACATATCCTAAATATGAAAATTGTTGCAACTAAAAACAACCGAAACAGTATTATTCTATGTGGATCAACTAAGGGTCTATTATGTTCAACTTATTTTAACTTATATAAGATCTTATAAAGATAAGATAAGATAAGATAAGATAAGATAAGATAAAATAAGATAAAATGTTAAACACACTCGATAAACTATCTTATAAGATAAGATCAGATAAGATTTTATAAGATCAGATAAAATTAGACAAAATAGTTGAACAGAACAGACCCTAAGTTGCCTTTTTGACCAATCAAAAAGCTTTTGGATTATTTTTCTTTATCTAATCTCTCCAAAGCATACAAATTAAGAGAAACTTATATACTGACGTGCTACTTTAATTTGTTGTTATATTTGACCCTAGGATATAACCAAAACTTTTTGCATGTTAATGCTTATAATTTAATTAGCATTCCAATTTTTTTCTCGTGATAATGATTGATACTTTCATTATTATGGGATGATTATGCTTGGGAACATTAGCTTAATGCATTAAAGAGGTAACGGAGCTAGGATAATGGAAGTGAGTACTATGAATATAAGGGGGGACATTGCTACACCTACCCACCGGGTAGACAACCCACTACTAATAGAGTATTAAAAAAATATAGTAATTATGTTGAGTTGACTTCCATTACCACAATCTTCAACAAGTCTTTATTAATGGTGGGTAGTCTACTCGGTGGGTTGACAAAGTTTTTTCCATATAGGAGTAGTAGAAGAGATGAAAACAATGCAAGGAGATGAGAATGTTACCCACATTCTGGGTGCAATACATTATCCTAGTTCCTAGCTAGAGGGAAGGCGGATAGCTAGTACTTTAAAATTTAATGGAATGTAAAGCAACTTATTCTTTTTCTTGTTATATAAACTCCTTTATTTTATATTCATCCTGTTTTGAAATAAATGAAACATTTCTCTCTTATACGTGTGAGCTTTTTAAGAGAAACATAGCGGAGGAGGTAGAAGTATTCCCAATGTTCCTTTTTAATATTGATTGCTTTTTCGTATCCAATGCAAATTAAATTCAAACTATTAATATCTTTAACTATACAAAATTAATAGAAGTATTTGAAAAAAAAAATATCAAAACAAATCATAATATCTAATTTATATGTCGATGAGAATCTATAAGAAAATACTTTTTATAATCGAGAAGAACAAAAGGTAATGAAAAAAAAAAAGGATCGTATTAGCAGTGTAATTTTACGACATTCTTTAAAGAAGACAGCGCCATTCCTTCTATTCTGGGAAGAACCTCTTTAAGAAAGATAGACATTGATCCTCCTCAAAATTAGAATTGATAATAATGGTGTGAGCTGCCTATGCGTCATCCAAGGTTGGCAAAACTCATCAATCTCTATAATAAAACATCTTGCATTCAACTTTCCGAATTTGGCCAAATCTTGCCCATGTTTATGTTGACTTGATGGAAGCTTACAACTCTTTTGAAAGGAACTAATATCTGGTCATTTATTTATTTATTTATTTATTTCCAAGGTAAGATTAATATCCCTTGTGCAAGTTAGGGGGAATTGGGGATCCCACTTTCTATAGAGCAAGAATCGAACCTTTGTCATAAAGGTGGAAGGAGGCCTTCACGCTCCAACCAACTGCAGCCAATCTTGATTCTTGAACTAATATCGATCCGGGAAAAAGAATGTGAATTAATACTATACTAATAAACTATTAGAAGTATTATTTTTAATTTAATAATTTTGAGTACATTTTGTCTTTTTTTTTTTAATAAGGTAAGGAAAAACCTTAATGTTGGGGGAATAAAGGGGACCCCACTTGCCAAGGGAAAGTAAAGGATGTCATTTCACTTGACTACTTAAGTTAATCGAAGTATAAAACTCCTAAATTGGCTTTTATGTACTCCAAGCTCAACCTATTTCCTATTTTGCTATATGTAGACTGTAGTAATGTATCACTAATAACTCACAAGCTTTTCTTTCGAAGTAAATAAAGAAAGTGATAGCACATTTTTTATTCAATTCGTCTTGCGTGGACCCGGTTCACATTAAAAATAGTGTGAACCAGGTCTAGACACGTGCCCCACTACAAACTCGTCACTCCCGCTTTCCAAAATCCGCGCGATTTTGGAACTTTTCAATAAGATTCTCTCGCCCTAAAATTTTAACAAAAATAGTTGTTCAGAACAAACATACACTATATCATTTTAAAATACACTATATCATGTCAAAATACACTATCATGTCAAACACTATAACGATCTATCATGTCAAACACTATAACAAAAATAGTTGTTCAGAACAAACATACACTATATCATTTTAAAATACACCTATATCATGTCAAAATACACTATCATGTCAAACACTATAACGATCGATTATGATAATTTTGTGTAATATACAAATAAACTACACTATATCATGACAAAACACACTATATCATGCAACTCTATCATGTCAAAAAACACAGCAAAACACTATCATGTCAAAATACACTATATCATTTCAAAATACACTATATCATGTCAATATACACTATAACATGCAACACTATCATGCCAAAAAACTCAGCAAAACACTATCATTTTAAAATACACTATATCATTTTAAACTATACTATATTATTTCAAAAATACACTATCAGGAGAGTGAAGTTATCAGAGGAGAGTGAAGTTATCAGGAGAGAGAAAAGAGCGGGAGACTGAATGCGGCAAAAACGGAAAGTAATTATAATCATTAAAACTCACGTAAGATGGATAAGGTGCACACTAAGTTAGTGTGCACCGGGTTCATATTAGTTTTTTTATTCTTTATTTCTTTCTTCTTCTTTATTTTAAGAAATTTCACTCGCTAAATTAGGGGATTTTTTTTTCTTTTTCTGGCATATAGGCTGATTAAGATTTAGGCCTTGTTTGGCTGAGCTTTTTAGGAGCCTAGAAATGGATTTAGTCATCCATTTCTCCTTGTTTGGTTTGGGTAGTGGGTTAACCATTACCCTTACTTGAGGGTAATCCAAACCCCCAAAATGTTACCCCTCCAAATTAGAGGACTAACAAAATCATTTTCATTCCCTTACAAGTGATTCCTTTCTATTGTTGAACTAAATACCTAATAAAAGAAATAATTATTGTTACCGTTCCTCCCTTCTACTTGATTTCATTCCTTTTCCCTTCCTCTATTTGAATTTTGAACCAAACTCCCCTTAAGAGTTATTAAGAGTGTGCAAGGTGAAAGTAAATGACTATGACGAACAAATTTTAGCTCTTGTATTACTTTAGGAGTAATTAGATTAACATGACCATGTATGTCCTTTTATCACATTGGCGAAATTTAATTAATTTTGGGTTGATGTAAAGTCTACGTTAGTCTCTCTGCTTTCCTTCGGTTTCATCTATGAAATTTCTTCTGATTCCAATTACCATTAAATTAGGAAATGAAGATCTAAAGCTCGGTACACCTACGAAAGGTAAATTCAGAAACACATATGGAGTTGAAGCCTACAAATTAAAGCACCAATTTGACTACAAAATAAATCTATAGCTTCACCAATTTGATCATTTGTATCTAAAATATTTTTACATGATTATTTGAACATGTTTGACTCTATATAAAATATAACTTATATCCAAAGTTTTTCTTCTAGCTACTACTATATCACTTCTATTGACTAACATATTGATTATTTACCAACATTTGAAATCATTTTCTTATTTCACAAAAAAAATCACCATCACATAATCCGATAAAATATGTTTTTAAAGGAGAAAAGCGTTAATATATTTTCAGCAATTATATTTAATACTTCCTCCATAATGAAATAAATGAAACATTTCTCTCTTTTATGTCAAAGTTTTTTTTAATAGAAGTGTTTCGACTTATTTTAGAACATAAGAAGTATATATTTTAGAGCGTATGATCTCATTTATTAATTAGCTACTTTACTATCGTGGTACCCGCCAACCACTGCATTATTAGCAATAACAAACATCATCAATTTAAAGGAAATGTGAAATTGGATTTTCTGTTCATTCTCTTCCCCTCTATTAGTTTCCTTATGTACATGTTTCTTTACAACTATCTTCAAGAACTAAATTTAGAAATTCAAAATAAGTTACTCTATTGTCTACGAATAATCGTTAAATTGTCCTAACCTTTCATAGTTGCATATGTGAAGCTTCATTCATTTGACAAGAACCCATTCTTTATTATAATTTCCCATTCAATGAGTTTATGACGGTGACCAATATTTCTCTTGATATACGGTGTAAAACCTGATCAAAGGCCATACAGATTAGAGAGAAGCCCAATAACCCTGATTAGCTGGAGTGCACATATTTGTTACTTGCATTTCTGGTAACAACTTTTGCAAATCACTGATTTAACCAAAAAGGTGATCACCTTTTGCATGATTTTTGTTTTTTGAACCTTCCATACACGCATATGTATTTTTTGTGAAGTAAGAAATCCAATTTTGGTGTCGTAACTCGTAAATAGGCATGAGAGTTTTTTTGTTTAATTGAAATTTCTTATAGACTCGATCCCAAGACCATGGGGATCGGAGGTGATGCCTACACCACTAAGCCAACATCTATTTTTTTTTTTAATAATATTTTTTTTTGATATGGTAAGATGAAGTCCCGTGCAAGTAGGGGGAAAATTAGGGATCCCTACTTGTATGGGATGAGACTCACCTATCAATACATGGTTTGTTTGATGGATTGGGTATTATTACGATGATTATATTGGGTATCTATGTTTATTTCTTTATCAAATATGAATGATAGGGTTCTACTGAAGAATACAGAAAACTGAGTAAACGTTATAACTTACAAACAGCGAACATTGTGTGTTTCTTGAGATCAGATAAGCAAGTAACATCCAACAAGACTCGTGTACTGTAGATTCACCAATCTACTAGAAACCTTTTCTTTGATAACGATAAAGATAATACATGATTTTTGTTTATATCTTCTATATATCTTGTTAATATTCTGCTGTACGTACTTTTGTGTTATTATCTCTAGTAAATTCTATCTTGTTGTTAGCTTTAGATACAGTATATCCCTTAGTCGTTTGATTTATCATTTGTAATGCTCATCTTTTCTACTATTCTTTCCCTTGTGGTTGTGGATTCTTCATCAATTATCAGTACTGGCTTAGATATCACAAATTTTGGGATTATTACTTCAGATTTTTGGGGATAAACTTTTTTTAAGCTAGATATTTGATAATACAATCCGTCTTGCGTGGACCCGGTTCACATTAAAAATAGTGTGGACCAGGCCTAGACACGTGCCGCACTACAAACTAGTCACTCCCGCTTTCCAAAATCCGCTCGATTTTCTCTCTCTTCAATAAGATTCTCTCGCTCTAAAATTTTAACAAAAACAGTTGTTCAAAACAAACATACACTATATCATTTTAAAACACACTATATCATGTCAAAATACACTATCATATCAAACACTATAACGATCGATTATGATAATTTTGTGTAATATACAAATAAACTACACTATAACATTTTAAAATACACTATATCATGTCAAAACACACTATATCATGCAACACTATCATGTCAAAAAACACAGCAAAACACAATCATGTCAAAATACACTATATCATTTCAAAATACACTATATCATGTCAATATACACTATAACATGCATATATCATGCCAAAAAACTCAGCAAAACACTATCATTTTAAAATACACTATATCATTTTAAAGTACACTATATCATTTCAAAATACACTATAACATGCAACACTATCATGCCAAAAAACTTAGCAAAACACTATCATTTTAAAATACACTATATCATTTCAAAATACACTATATCATGTCAATATACACTATAACATGCAACACTATCATGCCAAAAAACTCAGCAAAACACTATCATTTAAAAATACACTATATCATTTTAAAGTACACTATATCATTTCAAAATACACTATATTGTTCCAAAAATACACTATGAGGAGAGTAAAGTTATCAGAGGAGAGAGAAGTTATCAGGAGAGAGAAAATAGGGGAAGACTGAACGCGGCAAAAACGGAAAGTTGTAATAATTAAAACTCACGTGAGATGGATAAGGTGCACACTAAGTTAGTGTGCACCGGGTCCATATTAGTTTTTTTATTGATAATATATCATATGCTTAAATTCATGTTGACCTGCTTACTAAAAAAGGTAAAAAAATTACCGCATCAACCTACTTAATTCATATTTGGTTATTGTCGTGTTATCTTGTTGGATCAACTTTTACTAGCTCTATCTAAAACTTCATATAATATGATCCGTACCACTAAATATTGATAATCGGTTTTCCGTGAATTAAGACGCTGTTTTGAACGTAGGGTTCCACCAAAACTAAAAGCAATTGCTTGGAAATAAATTTGTAAAATTCACATGCATGCACTGTGTGGATAGGCAGTCTAAAAAAAAGGACGTAACAAAGGGGCGCCAATTGGTTATCAATCAAATTCAGAAACTATCAACTGTACTACTAGTTAGCTATGACTTTCATATCCTTGCTCAGAAAAGTTAGTATAGGAAAGAAGCTGGTAACCCCAACTCCTAAGTAATAAATGCTCTTGAATATAATCTATGAGTGATTTAGAAATGTTAGTATTTTATATGGTGTGTATTATCAACCAAAATACGTACAGCAGTTGGTTGTTGAGAAAGGTATTAATGCGCTTGCATATTAGCTAGCTTCTGCTGCCTGTTAGAAGTGAGAACCACTATATATATCCCCCAAAGTAAGTATTCCTCAACCAAAAACAAACTCTTCAATACTTTTACGATATATTCAATCTCCAAAATGAAGGGAGGCACTAAGAGACTTTCTTTGCTGTTTCTACTTTGCTTTCACATTGCCATAACAAGCGTCAGTGCAAGATATGTGGTGACCACAAAGAAAAATACTGAAGATGAGAAGTTCTTGTTTGGTAAAGGTGGAGGATTCGGTGGAGGGTTCGGTGGCGGCGGTGGTGGTGGCGGAGGCGGTGGTGGTGGTGGAGGATTTGGGGGAGGTGCTGGTGGTGGTGGAGGATTCGGAGGTGGTACTGGGGTTGGCTTTGGCGGAGGTGCTGGTGGTGGCCATGGCATCGGCGGAGGCATTGGAGGTGGCCATGGAATTGGTGGCGGCGGCGGTTTAGGTGGTGGTCACGGCATTGGTGGAGGCGTTGGAGGTGGCCATGGAATCGGTGGCGGTGGCGGTTTAGGTGGTGGCCACGGCATTGGCGGTGGTTTTGGTGGTGGCCACGGTACTGGCGGTGGCATTGGCGGTGGTCATGGTGTCGGCGGAGGTATTGGCGGTGGTCATGGCGTCGGCGGAGGCTTTGGCGGTGGCCATGGCATCGGTGGCGGCATTGGTGGGGGAATCGGTAAAGGTGGTGGCATCGGTGGTGGAATTGGAAAGGGAGGCGGATACGGTGGTGGTATTGGTAAAGGTGGAGGACTTGGTGGTGGTGTTGGAGGTGGATATGGAAAAGGTGGTGGTGTTGGTGGAGGAATTGGACAAGGTGGTGGTTTTGGTGGTGGAATCGGCAAAGGGGGTGGATTTGGTGGTGGAATTGGTAAAGGAGGTGGCATTGGAGGTGGAATCGGGAAAGGTGGAGGGTTTGGAGGAGGAATTGGCAAAGGCGGAGGTCTAGGCGGTGGAGGTGGTTTTGGAAAGGGTGGAGGCATCGGAGGTGGTATTGGTAAGGGTGGGGGCTTTGGTGGTGGCATCGGTAAAGGTGGTGGTATTGGTGGTGGCTTTGGAAAGGGTGGTGGTGTTGGTGGTGGCTTTGGGAAAGGTGGCGGTTTCGGTGGAGGATTCGGGAAGGGTGGTGGCATTGGAGGAGGATTCGGGAAAGGTGGTGGATTTGGAGGAGGAATAGGCGACGGCTTGGGTGGTGGTGGTTTTGGAGGCGGAGGCGGTGGTGGTGGTGGTTTTGGAGGAGGAGGCGGTGGAGGTGGTGGTTTTGGTGGAGGCTTCGGTGGTGGGCATCACTGAGATGCAACCTTTGTTTAATTACACACTTCCTAGTTGCTACACGAGAAGAACAAAAAGGCCATCATGCATGGGGCTAGCTACAACATCCATGCATGGGAGCTGAATTGGCGATATTGATGCCAAGAGTCAAAGTTATATGTATTTCTTATTTCTCAATATATTTTAGCATGTTTTGTTGAATTTGGAATTGTTAATCTTGTATCCTAGATAAACTTGTTTTTTTGTTTTTACTTTTAAACAGCAATTACCATTGTACTGATTATATATATATGATTTAATATTATATCGGTAAATTCGTGTTTAATATATTTAGTTGTTGGTCCCAAAATATGTAATGCAAAGTAATCAATGTGTTCACTATAAATAGTTTTGTAGGGATAACAATGTCTAACAGTAATGCAAAGTACAAATGTATTTCTCAAATAACCATACCTACAAATCGTTTCAACATTGGATTTTTAATCGTGCTTCGTCCCACAAAATAGATCATAACCAAGCGCAATGAGATCGGACATGATTTAGTATAAAACTTGATTATTGCACTAGCTTAATTTCTATTCCATAAAAAAGAAAATTATCTTTCACATGGTTTTATAAATTTGCTGATTTCAGCTTATGGAAACATAACAACAGAAGTTTATTTGAGCGGTATTTGAGTACTACCCTAAAAAAGGTTATTTGCTACTTCATTAAGAACAGATGGTAATCCAATCTTAATTCAATGCCACCTTTAGACTTTATTTGGTAAACTAATTTTATTAAGAACTTGAATTAGTTATGAAACAAAAAAAGTTTAAGCATATAAAATTTTTAAAAAACTTATTTCGAGCTAAACTCGTGTCAAATACTAGTGATTATATCATTATAAAATAACTAGCACAATAGCTTTATTAACACCTATCTCGTTTCGGCTCAAGCCCAACGGACATGTACATGGCCCAACAGTAATGATGTTGTTCGCCTCACATCACTAATATTTCACTGATTCACATCTCACGCATTACCTTTTTTACAAAATAATTAAATTCATGATAGGAAGTAATACTAGTACTTCAAATCCATCCATTAAGAGTGTTTTCTACCTTTTCTTAAAAAAAAAAAAAAAAAAAGAGTGTTTTCTACAAAGGATGTTTTGTCCTAGTGGTTAAGAATGAGGTGCTGTGAATAATAGGTCATAGGTTCGAATCCCCCTTCCCCTTCTTTGTACTTTGTACTGCCTTCGTGGCTCATATGGATAAAAAAAAAATTATATATTACTGTTTTGACGAGGATTGCATATATTTTTACTACATCCATAGCTAACAGTTTACCCACTTAAATATTGTAATGATACAAATTTTATAAGATAGGTTGGAGTTTAATTTTCAAATGTTAATTTAATAAAATAGTACATATGCGGTCGATAGTAGAGTATCTATATCTATACTAGTATATTAAAAGGCGTGCGTGATAACGTATACACGCCACGTGACACCTCTGTTACTCTACTAGAATTGTCCAATGTGTACGTATGTCATTTCAATTAACAAAAGTAAAATTGGCTTGCAGCAAGATTTGAACACGTGACCTCTTGCTATTATACATAGCACAATTATCATCTCAACCAATTTTTAATCATGCTTTAAATGTCCATAGTATTATATTTGTACCTTTTAAATGTTGAGTTTTCTTTAATATATTTTAATGCGAATTGAAAAAAATGCATATTAAGTTTGGAAAAAAATATCACCCGGGGCAACGCCCGGGCCCAAATACTAGTTATTATATTAAAAGGCGTGTCAAACAACGTATACACGCCACGTGACACCTCTCTTACCCCCACTAGAATTGTCCAATGTGTACATATGTTATGTCAACTAACAAAAGTAAATTGGCTTGCAATAAGATTCAAACTCGTGACATCTTGCTATTATATATAGCATAATTACCATCTCAACCAACTTTTGTTCATGATTTAAATGTCAACATTTTATATTTGTACCTTTTAAATGTTGGGTTTTCTTTATTACATTTTAATGCGAATGGGAAAAAAATGCATTATCAAATTTGGAAAAAGTACCACCCTGGATAAATCCTGGGCCCAAATACTAGTTGATTATTGAATAAGAAAAACTCTAGTACCTAATTTTTTAGAATGTAAAGAGATACTCCCTCTGTTTCTTTTTGTTCTTCCTATTTTGACTTCCACATTTGTCAATGCACGTTTTTGACTTTAAATATCTTTCATTGTGTATTAGTAAAAATGATAATGATTAAATATTAATAAAGTACTCATTAAGACGAATCAAACAAGACCCCACATTACTATATTTTTTTATCATATGTGAAAATAATTTAGAAGATTCTCTTCAATTGTGAATAATGTCAAGATTCTAAATAGAAAGAACAAAAGAGAACCGAGGGAGTAAATGTTAACATTATAATTATGCAAAATACATTAAGGCATATCCAACAATAACTTATCTGATAACATTTGTTTATATATCTTCGGGGCTTGTCCCTCATCAGCAATAAACAAAAGACATTTGTTTATATATATAAATAAAAGAGATATGTTTAAAATAAATTACATAAATAAATAGTTTGTTGCAAGTAGAAAAAATGTGTATTTGAGTTTGTAAGATAAAATTCATCTTCATGAAATTATATTACAAACAAAATATTCCCTACATCTTCAAATCATGATTAACCTATTATATTAAGAGCAAATGGGTGGATTTAAGTAGACAAAATAAAAAAAAAGTAGAAAAAATTAATTGAGTAAGAAGGAGAGAGAATTACGAAAGGGCCTTACATCACATAAATATGAAGAGAGAGTGTCTAAGAGAGATAGTTAATGGAGGGAATAACGACATGGATTGAGTGGGTCAGGTGAAGTAAAATTTTCATTTAAGACAACATGATAATTAATTATAAACTAGTATTTTGGCCCAGGCAATGCCTCAGGTCAATTACAATAAACAAATATGTTATTATTCATAAATTTCATAATTCATTTGTTACTTTTCGTATTTTTTTGTCCAGTGAGAAATTGGAAAATTGACGTCATGACGTGATAAGAAAAAAATCTTAGAGGCTACGTTTTCAAAATTAATAGCTTAAAAGAAATTAGGGTAGGACAATATGTCATCAATAGTCTCTTGGTCGTCGTACTACCATAATAAGAGTTTTAGAGATCTAAATACTTGATTAAATCTTTTTAGTTAAATATAATTATTATAAGACTTTATCATACTTTATTTCAAAGTGATTGTGTATTATTTGAAACATTAGACAACAAAGTGATAGTGTATTGATGGTTAAACTCTCACTTTTCATTTCAAAGGTCACGTGTTCGATACCTTGCAATTACACAATATTTATATTTTAGACTTCCTTAGGAACAATTTTAATATATTTGCACAAATTGACCAAAATATATTATACAAAACAATTAATAAAGAATAATTATAGTATAACTATCTAACCCGTGTATCGCATGAACACAAAAACCAGTTATCATACTAACATATGAGATTTGAGGATGGAACGATAACGCTAGAGAGATGAGAGTACACGTCCAAACAACTTGAAAAATGTATTGTTTGTCCTTGTCGAGTTGTTAAATTTTGTTATTAGTTAGGTTGTGGTTTATACTTGGTAGACAGAAAAAGGTGTTTTTATGAAACTAGCTAGAGGAGGAACAGACAAATTAGCCAGAGTAAGCAAGCACAATTGCATAGATTACACAATAGACTCGAGTGCGACAATGCGAAGGAGGACGAAAGAATGATGCAATTTTGTCACGGATGAATAAATTGACATAAACTCTATAACTCTATTTCTATGCATGAATGTCCATGTACTAAACACTAATGATTTCGCCAACCTCTCATTAACTTCTTTCGAGGCCAAAATTATTGCCTCACGCTTGTACATAACCAACTACTTGCTTAATAGTTATTATAACTATTGAAAAAATATATAGCGAGATTTAGGAAAGAGTGTGAAAAATTCAGGAAAAATTTGGAAAATACTATATTAGAGATTTTTGTCCTAGGAACGTACGTATAGATCACAAACCAGTGTTAGGATCTTCTTCATTTCTTTTCATCCTAAACTAGTAAAAACATAAAATTCCAAAGACTCCCCCGTATTTTCCTTTTCCAAACATTTCTAACCATTATTTGGACCATTTATTTCTTTTAGGAAATGGAGAGGATCCCAATTCCCAACTCTAGATTAGATGATTTAGATCCATTACCATTTGCATAGATTATTCCAAACTCAGCAAGTTCGAACTTGAATTCATTATGGATTCAAATGAGAATAAATTTTACTCTTAGAGTAAAAAATTATTTTATTAAGTATTATTAAAAATAACTACCTTACTGAGTATTTTTTGCAGAATAACACAACTTTTAAACTTATAAAGTGGCTTAATCCAACCCACTTTTTTTTTTACCATTTTGTCAATTAAAGTCATAGTAATAATAATGACTACTACCATCCACGAATAATCTAAAACTGTATAATAGCTAATTCAGGGCCAAATATATATGAGTATAATGATTTATGAGTATTGTATTATCATGACCCATGAGTATCATAGCAACATTTGGAATAGTTATGCATGTCTTGGCCTCCAAAAGTAACAACATTTTACAAATTATCATGTTAATCATTCTAATTCAAAACACTATCAACCAAACATAAACACCTGATAATGATGTAAACATTGTTGAAAACGGCAAAAAATGATACTAATACTAGATTGCTATAAATTATGTTTGTCAAAGAATTTGCCAAAACCCCAAAATAGCTCACGTTGGATTAAACATAAATTTCTGCAATTATGTACTACTAATATACTCCTCCTCATATAATAATAATGAAAAATAAATACTCGAAAAATTAAACAAATGATTGTCAATTAGCACGCAGTTGACCATGGAGTCCAAGAAGAAAAAAGTGGGTCCCAAAAAAGCGACATTCTTCTTCTCAATTCTAATGCTAATAAACAAACCAGTCTCTTTTTACCTGTTATATTATACCATTAAAAACAATGCTCTACAAATCCAAATTTTTTTGTCAAAATTTATGCATAAATTTCTCATATTCACACCTGAAAAACCCTGAATTATACTTTGTTTAGGATTTATTTTGTAGTTTTGATCTCAAAATCTACCCTTTTTTGATCTTGCTTTAAAAGCACTTCCTTTTACTGCATAAAGCAACAATTTTTTACATGTATAGAAAAGGAAGAGTGGGAAAAGAGGGGAATTGGTTGGTGGGTCTTTGGATTCTTACCATTTTTACAAATTTTGTGAGCTTTTTGTCCTGCAGAAATACAATAAAATGGGTTCTGTGTTTGACATTTTGTGGGGTTTTTCTATGCTTTTTCTCAATCAACAGGTATCCCTTTCTTTTCCTTTTTACCTTTATGATTATGATTTTGATTTTTGATAACTTCTTTTGGTGTTCACTGTTTGCTTTAATGGCTGTTGTTTAACAGTGTTTAAGGGTCTTTGTCTAGCTATTTGATGCTTTTAATTTTTTATGTAATTGTGGTTAGTTGGTGCTTTTTTATCTTTAAGAAATGATTATTCATGTTGGATAGAATTATTTGATGCCTTAATTTTTACCAGTTAGTTTTTTTTTTTTTTTTTTTTTTTGAAAAGAAGGAGAATTTTGGGTCAGGGTTTTGGGTTTAATTGATCATTGAAGAACTTGGAGATTGTTTCATTGTGTTGAATTTTCATGGTTTAAGAAATGAGATTGAGGGATGAATTTCTTTTGGGAAAACTAGGATCAAGGTTTTGGGATTTGAACTGTATTCAGAAGAATATTTGCCCACTTCTTGGAAATTGTAGACATTTTGGTATTTTATCTGTTTATGTGGGTACATTTTTTTAACATCTAGTTTAAGCTTGCTTTTCTGTCATGAGGTTGATCAAGCGTTAAAAACTTAAATATGCTGTTATGTGTATTATGTATCCTTGAAGGATTGAATTACTAGCTTCTTTCAAAGATTTTCTCTGACATTTGTTGTTATGTGTATTCGGGTTCAAAAAGAAGTATTTGTCTGTAATATGAAAGCTAAACCTTGGAGGAAGAATCGCGGTCTCGGAAGTAGAGGCAGATTGAAGAAGATGATGAAGTGCATTTTCTTAGGGAAACAAGTGAGGGCAGATGAAGCAGTTGAATCGTCAGAGTCATCCTTGGCTACCCGGGACTATTCAGCTAGTTATTCAGGGCGTGCTGGTGAGGCTGAACCAAAGACAAACACGAGCACCATTGAAGAAGCTGAAACATCTCTTCGTGAAAGTGGTTACTTGAATTATGAGGTTGGTTTATCAATCCCCTTTTATGTACCTAAGAGGCTACGCTTGATGAATCATGCATTGCTTAGCTTGTATCTTTCTTAAGTGTGCGTGAAATGTCGAAGTTTGGTCAGTACAGCAATTTTCCAAGTAAGAGGGAGTTTGTTATAATTAGCACCAGTGTACCACTTTTCGTTTTTCTCATGTCATTCAACCTAGAGGTGCTGTAGGTTTTTCAATATAAACTTATGTTTCCAAAGGGGGATTGATGATCAGGATTTTCTATCTGAAACAAATCTTGCATATGTGGATATTTATATGCAAAATTTCAGAGTGATCAGTGAGAAGGATCTACTATCTAGGCAGAAGGTAGAGCACTGCTTAATTTTATCTATAAATCACTGTTAAAAAGGCAAATTGTATCGAGCCAAAGGTAATAATTAAAATGGCAGTCTGAACATATGTTATCTCAGGTTTATAGGCACAAAAGACTGATCTTTGGAATGCTTATTGGCTTTGATTATCAACATTTTAGACAACTAATGAGTTCTGTAGCTTGCTGTTTTCAATCCCTGAAGTTTCTTAATTGTTGCATCTGTGCGTTCATATACAAGTAGAAAATCAACCCATTGTTAACTTGACCCTTTTTCTTCTCCTTGCCCCTTACCCCTTACCCTAGGAATAAAAGAAGGAAAAGAAAATGCTAATAGTAGTGAGCTGTTTATCATGTGGCTATAGCTATTATGGGAGTTCCCTTCTGTCAGTCCTTTCAAACTTCAGCTAAATGTCTTCCATAGACCATAATAGAACAAATACTTTTGGACCCTTATATGATTTGATAGGGAAATAACAGAAGGTAAGGGTTCAGCTAACTTCAACGTAAGCTATCCTCAGAAGGAAGTACCCTTGTTTAACTGTAAACTGTTGCATAGAAATCATATCTCTCCTGTTCTATATCTTGTTTGAGGGCCACATATTGCATTTTGTCACCGAACATGTGTTCTTGCTAAAGTTGTTGCGATAAAAGTACATATGGGTTACACTTGTAAGAACACCATAACTAAATACAGATGGCTGTTTTTACACGCTTCTGTTGAACTTAAATATTTTAGGCGTTGCATTTTTGGAGTGCTATCTGAGATTGCTAGACTGGCTGGGAAGTTCCTTTTATGCACGTATTGCGCTACCAGAAAAAGATGGTCTTTAAATTTGGTGCATATTGTATATAGGGAGTTATGAAATGCAGCTTGATCAAAGGGATCTTTCGATGATTATATATTCAGCTCAATGGTGTTTTATGAGGTTTCTGGCTGCAGCAATGATATATTTTCAAGGAACTATATTCAACAGAGAATAAGTAAGATGAGCTTGATGACAGTTTGAATGATCTGTGAGAGGGAGAAGTGAACTAAATTTCTTTTCCAATTATAGGTTGTGGCGTTGTACGAGAAGAGGATATAATTTTAGATACATCTCTATTCCATAGTAAGCCTAATGTGGTAATTGCCATAAAAGCCCATTGCCAGAATAAATTTGAGGTTAGGTTTGCTTTCTATATGTTCAATTCCACAATGACCGTGAGGAACAGTGGTTAGATCTAAATTAGAGTCAATCCAAATTGATCTAATGAATACAGTTATTTTCAATTGATTAATATCACCCACTAGATCCATTCTGAATTTTACTACTTTTAGATGAAGCCGAAATGGCAATAAATCCGGTGGTAACGTATTGTTTGTTTTGGGGTATATCAAGGTTCAGTCGCCGAGTCGTAATTTGTTGACCTCCTTTCTAATTTGCCTCTTTGTTAAACAATCTTTAATGTTAAGCCCTTGTGTAAGAATTCTGAGTGCTTTTGAGATTTCAATATCACCCTGGAAAAAATTAAATGAATTCCAAGGCAAATCAACCAGCCAGGAATATTCAATTCAAAATGAACACAATACCTAGGCAAACTCATGGAAACCCTTAGATATGGCTTAGTGGAAGTGGGACACTCTTGTCATTTGAGGAAGAATTGTAAAGCCACATTATTAATTACCATTTAGTTGTGGATATCCTAATCCATCCACTTTCCTCCTCATAACCTCCTTGACATGGCATGTTGAGTTGCTGCTAAGTTGCTTCCTGTTCATGCACCCAGTTGCAGCCAAATCCAGTTGCTAAGATAAGTATTTTCACTTCCTTTCTCTTTCTCCTCTCTTTTATTTCCAAAGGGGGCTGGGGCGAGGATGACAATTACACCGCTTTAATTTATCAGAGTATAAGTCTTGTGTAGTGAGAATTTAGAGGTAAGGAAGCCATTACTTCGACCATCTTATTGGACACTATCTTGTATCAAAATATCCAACCATCTCTCTCTATCTCCCTCCCTCCTTGTTCATGTGCACAAAAAGTAGCACTCCTGTAGTCCTGTACGGTTAAATTGTGGTGATAACACAGGACTTGTGGTATAAATCATAGTTATTTGTCATGCTTATGCCACAAAATCGTTATTTTTTCTGAGAAGCTTATTAGAAAAAAGGGTGTATAATAAATAAAAGAGAGTTACTCGATGGATAAAAAATTTGGTTCCTAGTGTGTAAGATTGTGATTTTGCAATATGCTAGGCTATGTTGCCATGTATATAAGTTTGGAAAGAAATCTGCCAGATGCTTACATCGAATAAAATATCCTTCTATCGAATGAGCCTTAGCTGGGTTGCTGCAGAACCAACTTGAGAAATAGGATCTGGTAAATTGGGCCTTAACAGTATTGGATTCACACTCCTTCGTCCTCCTGCCAGGCGACTTTCTACTTTCTTTATTATGAGGTCTATAATATAGAAAAGGAGGATGCTTTAATCTTGGAAGGAAGGTAAAAAAAGGTCATCTCTATGCATATCCTCCCAAGCCAATTAGGAATCTGAACTCTGAAGTATAAGGGTTATTTACAGTCAGTGCAGGAGTTTTATTGTCTTTTTTGTTACCTTATTTTAGTTTTAACTGTTCGAAAAAAGCAGCCTTATACAAAGAGAGAAACACGTCGTATCTTTTGTGGACAGAAAATGAAACAATTATCAACTACAGTTCGCTGTAACGGAAAGATTGAATAGCAGAATTCCCTGCAAGGTCTTATGAGTGCTGCTCCAATGTACAGGAAGCCAGAGCTTTGTTAGGAAGGCTTGAGTACCAGAAGGGAAACATAGAAGCTGCATTCCGTGTCTTCGAAGGCATTGACATTGATGCAGTTACACCTAATATTAAAGTTTCCTTATCCAGAAGATCTGAGCCACAACGACTCAATCCACAGAGTGGTGCAGTGCTACCCATGTCAATACATGCTGTTAATCTACTTTTCGAAGCAATTTTTCTCAAAGCAAAGTCATTGCAAACTCTGGGAAGATCTGAAGGTATTCTTTTGATTTCTTTGCTTTTCATGTTTCATATTTATGTTTATGATTTTGGACTATGCATGCTAGACTGTCTGTGATGGAGATGATCATATCTCAGCTGTAAGACTTATCTGTCATGGCACTCGTTTGTCCCTCTGTCTGTTTGGTTGTCATAAAAAGTCCATTATGATGGTGAACAATTTGTTTCAGAGTTAAACTTTCTTCTTTGGATTCTTTTGTTTAATTGGTTTTCAGGACATTAGGGTGAAAGTGGTTGTTCAAGCTTTTACAGTTCATGATTGGGAATCCATCGGATTTTTGGCTTATCAGGCAACTAGACTTTACATTGCTTGGATAGAGGTACTTGGGATAGGACAGTTAAGGATATTGTAGGATTAACTCAACGGGTTATTTGTGTAAGGTGGAGGGTTATATGTATGTAAAAGCATGAGGGTAAGGTGGAACCTAGGATGCATCCTAAATTATAGAGGTTGATGCCTTAAATAACCAAGAAGTTTGTTCATATGCTAGGCAGTGAAGTAGGAGTAGAGAGGAGCTGCTTGCAATGTAATTTGAACTCAGTCGTTCTTTACAGAATGATTTAAGTAGTAACGGATTTTTCAAGTTGTTGTTCCGTGAAACCTCATTAGCTGCGGTGAAAATTACGTCCTTCTCACCGCATTTTCCTGTTACATGATGATGACTCGCCATGTTAGAATGTATTTTCAATGTGTTACATCCGTTCTTTTGTCAAAGTTGACCAAATATATTTTACTATTTATTTATGTGGTTGATGTGAAATATTTTTTATAATAATTATTCATTCATCTAACGTAGGACCACTCGTACTATATGATAGATTTGGTCATAATGTTGAAAAAATAATTCTTAAACTAAAACATCCAAATGAGGTTATAAACCCATTAATGTTATTTTTTAGAATTTGATCACGTTGTGTTGGCCACGACCCGTTTCATTCATCCGTTGTAAGCCGCTTCAGCGACAAAGTGATTGTGTGTGCGAATGTTTTCTTTGGTTGCTTCTTTTCTGGTATACATAATGAATTGGGTTTATATCCAAATTAATACTCAATTTCATATCTTACTAATAAATTCATCTTAAATCATGAACAATATCAGATAGCATGAACCAAATATTTCTGAAATACTTGAATACTCCTGTGGTCCTTTTGATTATAGTTTCGCTGAGCAGTGTAGAACTTGGAGCAAGAAAGTCCTAAAGCTTAAGATTATCAGCAATGTATTCATATTCCTGTCATTGTACAGTAGTGAGGAATGCCTGCATTTTAGTCTTTTACACTGTTGATCTCCATCCACATGCATCTGAGTAAAATGTAGAGCTCTTCTTGTTGCAGAATTTGCTTTTCAGTATGTGGTTAAGCATCAGATAATTTCATTATGCCTTATTCGCTTACACTCTTCTTGACTTTCATAGCATAATGAACTTCTGGGGCTTTCCTCATTGCATAATTTAATGGAGCCATCTGCTCATGATAGTAGAATTTGTTTAAAGGCTTTTTTTTTTTTTTTTAATTCTGAATCTTTCTGCAGAAGCTGCTCAATCCTGCCAGGTGATTGTGGACACTGTTGAATCTGCAATACCAGAGGGTTTGAATGGAAGGTTTTCCACCAACTGGAAAATGCAGGAGACACTGAATAAAGCAGTTGAATTGCTACCTGAGTTGTGGAAACTTGCTGGCGCTCCCCATAAAGCCATTTCATCATATCGACATGCATTACTCTATGGTTGGAATCTTGAACTGGGAACTCGAGCAAGGATTGAGAAAGAATTTGCAGTATATCTCTTGTACAGCGGTATTGATGCAAGTCCCCCAACACTTCGTTTCCAAGTGGAAGGAGCATATATCCCTAGTAACAATGTAGAAGAGGCGATTCTTCTTTTGTTGCTCGTGCTGAAGAAATTTTTTTCAGAGAAGGATCGATTGGGACCCATCAATCATGGATCATCTTTCCTTTGCGCTATCTATGTCAGGAGATTTAGGGACCTTAGCCAGTCAATTAGAAGAACTACCTGAAGGTATCATAGACAGGAAAGAAAGATATAGTACTCTAGCTCTTTGTTATCATGGACAAGGTGAAAATCAGGTTAGTTTGAACCTACTGAGGAATCTTCTTCAGGACCGAGAAATTCGGAGCTGCACGCATGAGCTATTACTTGCATCAAAAATCTGTGCTGAAGACACAAATTGCTCTGAAGAAGGGATCAGTTATTCTCATAAAGCGATCAAGAGACTGGAAGGAGAATGCGAACAACTGGCTTGTAAAGCAACCTGCTTGCTAGGTATATTATCCTCAGCGCAATCTAGATTGGTTATTTCTGATTCCAAGAGGGTACGTATGCAATCTGAAGCCCTAGACCTGTTGGGAACCACTGAAAAACTGACGAAAGGAACAGATGCAAACGCTATATACCATCTTGCCCTAGAAAACGCGGAGCAGAGGAAGTTGGATACTGCACTCTCATGTGCAAAAAAACTGCTGAAACTTGAGGCTGGTTCAGGTACTGCTGGGTGGGTTCTTCTGGCTCGAATACTGTCTGCTCAGAAGCGTTACCTTGACGCGGAAACTATTGTCAATGCTGCTATGGAACAGACTGGGAAGTGGGAACATGCTGAATTACTAAGGACTAGAGCTAAACTTCATATTGCTCAGGGGAAAACTAAAACTGCTATAGAGACATATACCCATCTTCTTGCGGTTCTTCAGGTTCGTAAGAAGAGCTATGGCTTCGGGAAAAGGCATTTAGAGGTACATTTCTTTATTGTTTAATGTTTATTTATCCCATTTCTTAGTTATTTTCCTCACCATTGTAGGCTAGCCAACTCCAAGTTGATTTGCTCAATGTTCACTTTATATCATCCACAAATTCATAGTCGTGGTTTAAGTAATTAAACTTTTCTTCATATTACGTCTAGAACCTAATCAAGTAAAGAAGTACGCTATAGCCTGGTATCTTCATGCTATATACTTCCTCTGTGCTTTTCAAGTGCTTCCCCAAGTTCCTGGGCATGTAATTTTGGGAGAATGATTGACAAGGTAAACTAACGTTTATTTTTTTGGAAAATTTTAACCTCTAAGAACCCTGTCACTCCTATTTATAGTTTGGTAGCACTTGAAAAGGAAACAGAGGAAGTATCACATATGATCAAATTCAAAATGATGTTGATCAGTGCAAGAACTTGCAAATATCTGTTGTACCAAATGTGCAAATAAAAGTATATAACTGCAATTGACATTTTTTTTCTGTGCTCTTAGTTTGGCTTCTTGTTTAGTTTTTGACTCGCTGATTGATAGATAAACCAAAGATTTGAATTTTTTTGATACTGTCTGCTACGGTAAGCTATATAGCAGGATGATTTTACATTGCAATTCTGATGACAGAGGAAGGATCGAGATAAAATATTGGAGACGGAGACATGGCATGACCTTGCCAACATATATACAAGCCTTTCACAATGGCAAGATGCTGAGGCCTGCCTTTCAAAATCAGAGGCTCTATGTCTTGATTCTGCTTCTAGATGTCATTCCAGAGGTAAATGATGTTATAGTCAAGTCCCTCACATCTCTTGCTGGCCGACATTGATATTTTGATAGAATTGAGAAAGTGATTCAAGTTTTAATAACTAATATGTACATACCCATTCTAGTAGGACAGTAGGATAAGGAGACAAGCACCTCATATTCATAACATGACTTGTTATATATTAATATTTCAAGTTCTTTGCTCTATGGATGCGATTCTGGAAATCAGTTTCTCAAAATATGACTTGTCAAATGCTTGCTGTATATAATTTGGGTGACAGGTAACTTGTATACCATTAAATAACTCGTGATCCTTTTATTTTCTGCTTGGTAAACCGACTAACTAGCATAAGGGACTTTGGCTTCCTTTTATTTTCCTGTATTCTTTGTTTTACATATAGAACCGGAAATTATAGAGTTGGGATTTTAGAGTCAGCTGTTGCTGATAGGCCATGCCATGCGATTTCCCATCTCATGCTTGGCTGTTGGCAAATTATCCTCTAGGAAATACTTCCTCCGTTCTAAAATAAATTAAACGTAGGGGGAGGCACATGGATTAAGGAGAGGAGAGAGATAAGAGAGAGAGAGGGGTAAATGCCGAATAGAGTAACGTTTCATTAATATTGCAACGACCTAAAATGGTAAATGTTTCATTTATTTTAGAATGGATGAAGTACAATTGTTTCCCAAACTAACAATGACATTTAATAAAACATAATACAGAGGTAGTACAATTAACTAGGAATTTTTACTAATATACATGTCTTTTGACTCCACTGTCAGTCTTGTGATCCATTTTGTTACTAGCACTGATGCTTGTGTTCATAATATCTTGTGAATAAGGTTTACTTTATCAAGCGAAGGGCCTCGAAAAAGAATCTCAGATGTCCTTCTGGGAGGCGCTGGACAAGGATCCCAACCATGTCCCGAGCTTGATTGCCATGGCTAAGATTCTCGTGCAGCTCGGAGACGAATCACGGCCAATTGCCAGAAGCTTCGTCAGACAAGCAATTCGTCTTGACAGGACTAATTATTCTGCATGGTACGCTCTTGGGCTGATCCATAGATCTGAACCTGAAGGCGCATCGACAGCTGAAGCTGCTGAATGTTTCAAGGCTGCTGCTTTTCTCGAAGAAACTGCACCTGTTGAACCCTTCAGATAGGTGTTCCCTTCCCTCCCTATATTGTACAGGAGTTCTTGTAATAGAAAAAATCTCTAGGAAAACACAGGGATTTCTGGACTCCGGATTTCCTGATACGTAAACCCACCCTTCCCTGAAAGAAAGAATCAAACATAGACCACAGATTTAAAATCAAGTTATCATAAACCACAATTTTTAAAGTCAAATTTACCCAAGGCTCTTACTACATTTTTCTGCTATTTAGTTCTTGGTTTCATGTTGGGGAAGAATTAGGTTGCAATTTGCAAGTATACATCCATGCATTTCATATGGATGCATATCATAGCCTGGCAAGTGGCATGTCAATGTTAATGTTTGTGTCCACAGTCCATATTCCTATATCGACGGGATTTGTGTAATGCACTAATGCTTGCACATCATATCTCTTTGATTTCATTTAGATTGTCATACTCATGCATATGAGAGAGTTTTGACAATATTTGGTACTGAAATCTTGAAAAATGTCTTAATTCCATGATTCGGAGTTTGGAGTTTGGATAGTTTTGGACCCAAAACACGATCCAGAAAAAGCCGGTCAGAAGACTCTTCTCGGACTTGGAACAAAAATGTAGATAGATTTTGGTAGGAGAAATGTCTTATAAGGTCACTCAATGGACATCAAGTCTCTGCTCAACACTACATACAAGATATATTACCTACATAAATGCCCACAAAATCATGTTTGGAACTTAAGAAAGGCCTCATTGGACTCCCGAGGTACATCTTAGCTCTTACTGATTATTGTATGGAGTAATATAATATGCATAAATATAAATAGAAAAAGTTGCCCTATAAAAATATCTACTTAAACAAACACAATTAACATTTCACGTATTATGCTAAACTTTATTGTCTTTTTGTAACTAGTACGTGGTCTGATCAATTATATTTGGTCAGATCGTCTGACCCGAGAACTTGTAAAGGCGTATAGATGACAAGGAATCTAAAACATCCTCAGCAAAGGCGAGCAAAAAAGTAGGTACAGACGTACAGTAATACCTGTAGAACTCAAACTGCCTTATTCTTCACCTTAGAGGCCTAGAATCAGAATCAGAGAACAGAAGTTAAGAATCCTCACAAATCACACCCCTGTTTTATGTCATAAACTACGCGGCAGGCGCCCATCAATCCCTTTACATACACTAGGGGGATGCAAAGCCAATGTGATTCAGTTTTCCAGTCAAACAGCTTGTAGTACTGTACAACAATGAACTTGCGAGTGCTTCGAGCTGCTCTTTCTCTACCTGCCAGTGAAAAGATGGTGGAACGAACTGTATGACAATTGACAAGCACCCTGCTTTACATGGCTACATGATTACAGTACAAACATCTTCAAATCAAACTCATGCAGCACAAAATTTACAGACCAATAATGCCTAAATTGTAAGATATTACTGAGAAAACTATCAGATATTAGCAGAAAAGAATTGATATTTGCCAAGATAAATGATGAACCAGACATAATAACAGAGTGAACTTTGATTTTCCGAAAATGCATTTTCATTGACATTACTCAACATGCTACAGATAATATAAAAAAACCTAGGGCAACTGAAGTTTTCGCTTTTCAGTATAAGAGTAGAAGGATTACAAAACAAGAAAATTTGGGGGTTCTCAAAGCTTTACAACCATGTCTGTTGAATTATTCCTTCCTAAGGTCAATCCCTGCCTTCTTGGCAACAGCATCCAATCCATTCTTCTCTATAGTCTTCAAAGCCTTGGTTGATAACCTAAGTTTCAAGAACCTTTTACCAGCTTCCCACCAGACTCTCTTGTATTGCAGGTTCACAAATTGCCGCCTCTTTGTTTTGTGATTTGAGTGGGAAACCCTGTTTGCCCTGTTCGGTTTCTTCCCAGTAAATGGACATATTCTGCCTGATAAACAATCAACTCGTGAAGTTAATAACCTCATTTTAGGCGCAATTTAATGTCACATACAGTAGATACTATTCACCCAATTGTAGTACTTATAGAATTGCCAAATCTGCCTATAGAATTACCAAATTGTAACTTTTATCACTTAAAAAGAGGTCAATTGAACTATAATTGTTCAGCATTATGATTGATACAATATCACTACCTCAACCATAGCTACTTAATGGTTCAGCTTCGATTTCAGACATTGCAAATCAATAACATTCTCTACTTCCTGACAAGCATTTTGGTGACACAAGTTTAAAACATAAGAATAATTGAACATAAATTTGATTGTTCCCCAAGGGTACACAAATCAAATTCTGAAACAAAAAAAAGAAGTTCCTAAGATTGAATTACATAATACCAGTCTCGAATATCCAGATTACACAACAGAGTCTTTGATTTCCCAGACCTTATATGCGACGAAACCACTACAAGTTAACAGCCACTCTTTCTTCCCAATGCTCCCTAAGGTACCTCAAACCCAATTGTATTACTACTTATTTCCTCTCTTTCTCCTCAACCCACACCACGAAGAAACGATGAGGATACGATCTTACATACTACAATGCGCGCAAAACATTCACCAGAAAGCATAAACTGAAGGTGAAGCTAAGTTCTAGTATAGCATGAATTCACAATCAAAAAACATGTCCAACCAAACATCATTTGGCAAAATCCAAAAACACCACATGTTCACTGAAGCTAGTTCAAAAAAAACAGCAGCAACCCAAAATCCTCACCACACAAGAATTTGCCTATTCTAAGCACTACGCTATTCACACAAACACACACCCAGAACATAAAAATAGGAGTACTTAACTTTCAGCACAAAAATTTAGCAACTTAAACAATAGTACCATAAAACCAAAATATCATAACCTGGTAAACATAAAATTTAATCAACATCAAAAAAATCAACCAGAAAACTGAAATTTATATTAAGATAACACAGAAACAATCAAAATAATTTCAGACCCACCAAAGTTCCAACATAATTACAGCACATAAATTACAAAAATGAGGAAAAAAAAAACAAAAGGGGGAAAATTCTTACGAGCAACAGGCTGAAGCGAGGGTTTAAGAGGAAGAGCAATGGGTTTGTTGATGATGATAGGGGAGAGAGGAGAGAGAGAAATTTTAATGCCACTGAGTTGGGAAGTGAGAAACCCTAATTCTGAAATTGTTGATTTTGGTTTGAATGAGCTTGAAAATTGGGGTTTTGGGAAGCAGACATTGTTGATGGTTGAGCTGCTTATCAACATTCCTGAAGCTGCTGCTGCTGCCATTTTTATTTTTATTTTCTCTCTCTTTGTTTGTGTCTCGTTATCTAGTTTTTAAAGGTTCAAATAGGTGGATATGATGATAATTGAAAGAAAATAGAGAAACATGAAAGGACATACTTACTCGAGTGAGTGAGGGTTGATTTAGCTTAGTTCGTAAAATCTTGAGAGGGTGGTGTTTAAGATCTGGGATTAAATCTCACCTACATCATTTGTTGTGAGATATAAGCTTCACCTACATTATTTGTTTGGTTTAACATAATCTATTACTCCCTTTCCAAAATAGTTTTTATTTGTTTATTAAAAAAAAATATATACTTCCTCCGTTCTGTTTTAAATGAAACGTTTGTTTTTTCACGCAACCCAACGCGCTTCTTTAATCGTTAATATTTTTAGTTGTGCACAAGTAAAAAAATATAAAAAAGTTATAATTTGATAGTATGCATCGAGATGAATCTAACAAGATCTCACTTGACTATGTTTTTCTTTATATAATGGCGATAAATTGGAGTCAAAATTGATCAATGAATAGTGTCATTTCACCCAATGTTTCATTTAAAACAAAACGGAGGAAGTATCTTTTTGTTTTCATTTTACATGGTCTAATGCAGGGATGATTGTTCAATAGTTACAACAAAATTTGTAGCCACTGTAATTATTAGAATTTTAGCCCTTTATTTTTATAGATTTATCTTGTCGATTGATTTAATTGAACCCTAAAAACATAAATAAATAAAAACGAAGGAAAGACTAGTTTCAATAAATAAGAAAAATCGTCGTTGAACGTCATTTTCTTAGTCATCTTCTAGTCCGTCGATGGTGCGCACAAGTGTAGGTAGAGGATAGTGTGCACCATCCAAAACGCAAAGAACAACACATAAAACGCGGGTTCATTAAACCAAAAACGCACGAAAAGAACATTTGTTCATCTCCAATGAACATATAAGTAATGACAACATAAATATTTATCACAATGAACATATAAGTAATTTGAAAGAACATTTTGAAGACTTGGATGAACAAACTAACATTTAAATCAACAATATGTTAATGAAGTGAACATATGTTCATCTTCAATGAACATATAAGTAATGACAACATAAATATTTATCACAATGAACATATAAGTAATTTGAAAGAACATTTTGAAGACTTGGATGAACAAACTAACATTTGAACAACAGTAAATTTAAAAAATATTTTGAAATTTGAATTTTGAAAATCAGCGGCAATTTTGAATTATAAAAATTCGAAAACATACTGAATTTTGAAATTAGGCGAAAATGTTCAATCCAAAATTGCAATTGTTCATTCAACAGAAAGAATGTGTTTATCACACTTATTTTTTTTATAAACGTTCATTCCAAAATTCCAAATGTTCAATAAAAAATAGCTTGTGTTCATTATACTACAATGTCCATTGGAATAAACTATATGTTTATTAGCTTACAATACACATAGGGTGAAAAAGTTGAGGAAAGATAAATTGATGTGGGTCTCACAAATGTTCATTCCAAAATTGCAAATGTTCAATGAAAATTAGTGTGTGTTCATTAGACTACAATGTCCATTGGAATAATCTTGATGTTTATTGGTTTACAACGCATACGGGGTGCAAAATTTGAGGAAAGAGACATTGAGGTGGGTCCCACAAATGTTCATTGGAAAACCGCATATGTTCATTGGAGGCCGCGCGCACCTAGAGGAAGGTACTTCCGTGCGCACCTTCGAATTTTCGGTCATCTTCTTCATATTGGATTATTGTTCCTTTCTTTCTAGTTTTTGTTTTTTTCTTTTTTCTTTTTTGACAATAAGTACACGCAAGCAAAAAGACCAAACACAACCCACTACTCATGGTCAACGGCCATTTCGTGGGATACAAGACCAGATACACAACTATTATTACAAAGCAAAACATTATTAGAGAAACCCATACTAGACTTAATACGACGAACATGACAACCATTACTTAACAGACGCGTTTTTCCTTGGACAACAATATATATATGACGGCTACAATTTGTTGTAGCAATTTTAAAATTATTGTTGACTATTAATATATTAATTTACATATTAACGAAAAAATATGCAAATTTTTTTTTTTTCAAAATATACTTTGAAAGTTACTAATTCTAACAAGGTCCCAACATAATCTTTTCTCAAATGACTATACATGGTAAAAGTGGTTTGACTATAACACACAAATAGTAGAAGGTTCTTTCAAAAAAAGAGAATAATTGTACAAAAATATGATCAAAGTTGATAAAACAACACATGCTACTACTAATTCCAACCAAGAGAATATTAGATTTATTTACAAATTTTACACCTAGGTGTATCGAGAGCATGTTACATCCGAGGCTATTTTCTTGCTCATCACTCATTTAAACTCCTTTTTCCTTTTTGACATGTCATTTGAACTTTTTCAACTAGAATAAGCAGAATATGCACAAGAAGAGCGAGAGAAGTGACGTAACCTCCAAACCCCCCCCTTTCTCTGTTTCTTTCCTATGGGAAGGGTATAGCCTCACAAGTACAAAATCAAACATAAACCTATACTATTAAAGGAAAAATTGACAATAGGGGTCTGAACTTTGGGCGATAATTTTTAAAAGGTTTGAACAATTGATTAACCTGTGTAGGTCCCTACTTTAGGGGACTTAACTTTGAGCGGGCCTCGGTGACTTAAAACTGACGATTTTTTAAAAAATCTCACCTAGTTCCTACTTCCCACCCTCAATTAACCCTTCTGTTTTGACCCAAGTTTTACAAGTTATGACCTATTAAGCCAGTTTCAAGTCACTAAAGCCTGCTAAAAGTTAAGACCCTCTAAAATTGGGACCTACACATGTTAATCAATAGTTCAAACCTTTTAGAAATTATCACCAAAAGTTGAGACCCCTGGTGTCAATTTTTTCTATATTAAAAGGCGTTCCTATGAACGTAGATGTGCCACGTGTCACCATCCCTCATTCAATAACATTCTATCCACGTCTTTCTCATATAGTAAAAAAAAGAAGCATTATTAACGTGAAGATTCGAACCCACAACCTCAAGTATGAAAGAAAGAGATTCAACCATCACTCCAACATACTATTATTGCTTATTCAATCAAAATTAATGATGTTATATGAATGGAAAACTTTTGAAATCCATATCATGAATGAGATGACTTTTTTAAATGAGTATGAGATGACTTATTTAACTACTACAAAATTATAGCACGAGAGAAACCCCGGGGCATCACCCAACCCTAAATCTATACAAATATGTTAAAAGGCGTTCCTATCAAATGAACGGTGCCACGTGACACTCGCTCGAGCTTCTAATACACATGTTTATAATCTCATCTAAAAATATTAACAATATATAGTTACTAGGATTCAAACACGACCTTTATTTGAAATAATATGTGAGAGCTTAACCACTAATCCACTACAATTTCAATGCTTAATGTTTTAAAGTAAAACACTAACACTTTTATTAAGTAATAACATTCTCTTACCCTAATTTCCCTAAAATTGTTATTTTTTTTATCTCCAATTCCTTTGATGTTTTTTTAAAAACAATTTATCATGTCATAAAGTCTCTTTTTTAATTTTGCACTAGACAGAATATTAAGAAAAACTAATAAAATAAAGTATGAGATTTATGAATAATAATATACTTCCTCCGTTTCAAATTACTCGTTACACTTTCCATATAGGGAAGTTTCATATTACTTTATACACTTTCTTTTTGGGCAATAAACTCTCTCTATCTCTCTCCTCTCACATGGGTCTCTTTTTTCTTTTTACTCTCTACCTCTCTCTTCTCCAAAAATTGCCTAGGAGTCCGTGAATTGAGAAGTGTAACAAGTAAAATGAAACGTAGGAAGTATTTGATAATTATAACTGACCGGGGCATCGCCCAGGCCAAAATACTAGTTAGATTATAATTACCGTACAATATCAATAAGAAATCAAATAGAAATAACATAAAATTAGAATCAAATCAAACGAAGCACACAGAAGCGACGTCATGGTTTGAAGGGATTTTATAGAACAAACAGCATTTGCATCCCAATGGTAGTAAACTAGTAATAGCATCTTTACTATTAACATCAAGAGTAATTTGCAAGATTTTCTAAATCACTGATATGTTGGCTATTATTCGAGGATGCCCTGAAAATTTATCATTGCATCTTGTCGTAGGGAAAGAACTACGAAGGACTAAATAACTCTTTAAGCAATAAGCAGCAGTATTTGATAGCTTTTCAGCCGGTAACTTCAGAGTTCTAAATTATACAGGTCAATGTGAAGCAGGATTTGATAACATTGACAAAATCTATATTTAGCACATTGTTGCAACATAGATGCTCAAATATAGAGGGCATAAAGCCTCGAAGCTCAATATAATGTTCCCGGTAGCCATAAAAGAAACCACCTCACCATGAAAGATACACGGGCTTTCAGAATGAATTTCGGATCACACTTCCATGCTGGAAGCAGAAATTGTGTTAAAAAATTTCAAGCTTCAATTAAGTAAGATCGCCCCATATAAAAGCATATTCATTTTGAAAACCTTTCTCGGTAGGCGTTCAGTGGAACATATTCTACTGTCACGATACGGTCATCATAAGCACGTCCATGCAAACAATGTGCTGCCATACAAGAAGCTTCTGTCCTCCTAAACTCCACCAAGACACTACCAACCTCATACTCCATCACACCAATATCACAAGAATTTTCATCATTTACACCTTTTTCAGCTGCTTCTGTATTTGTAGGCAAGAGTACAACTTCCTGTAATGTGTCACTGTTTTTATCCAACTCTGATACGTCTTCAGCAAGTAGAGTTTCATCATCACCTGACTTCTCAATACCTGGACTCTCATTAGGGTTCAGCTGAGCTGACACACCACTCTCCTGGATGGATGCCGCCTGATGGTTCCCTTCAGAATTATTCACTCTTCCCACATCGTCAATAATTGAAACATCAAGCGCAGAAGGCGAAAATTTGTCAGCTTCTTCTGATACTTCCTGAGTGCTTGTTCCAGAAGCTCCGATTACAACACCTGGGTCACTCTTAGCAGAAGCAAGTTCACCTTCAATCCCATCCACCGCATCAACTTCTTTGCTACTGGTTGGGGGTTCAGCAATACTGCCATCACCACCATCTTGGTCAACAGCAACTTCCATCGAATTCACATCCAGATGGTGATTTCTTTCTTCTGGAGGCTGTATAGGTTTCACATCACATGTGACTTGTTTCGCTTCAGAAATGGCAGTACGTGGGTTTCCATCTTTAACAACATGAGCAGACACAACAGAACCGAACCTGTAAAGATTGGATACATTGAGACATGCAAGAAACATTACACAACTTAAAGGAATCAAGGATTTATATATTAATCCAACCACCAAGATCAAAGTAGATATGACCAGAAAATTAGGATACTTCACATTATACCAAGACAAACAGAATAGGAAAGATTGGATACATTGAGACATGCAAGAAACATTACACAACTTAAGGAATCAAGGATTTATATATTAATCCAACCACCAAGATCAAAGTAGATATGACCAGAAAATTAGGATACTTCACATTATACCAAGACAAACAGAATAGGAAAGTAGGCAAGTGTTGTATCTAGAACACCCCTCACAGTACCTGAAGCTTGTCCTCATATTCAAGCAACACAGATAGAGAAACCACAAAATCCCTTTTTTCTTTTGGTGTTTTTTGTTTTGTTTGTGGTGTTGTTGGGGGGGGTTGCGAGTAAGCCAGCTGGACCAGATCCCTTCAGTCAAGCTTTAATAGGTCGGGCCATTTTTTATTTATGGGGGGAGGATAAGGGGATCCCCACCCCCAAGCACCTACAGCTAGTAGGATTCCACCCTGTGACCTTGAGGTTACAAGGTGGATTCTCAACCAGCTGCCCTCACAAAATCATATTAGATAAGAGTGGAATCAGTTCCGCACCTGGAACATTCTAATCGTACATCTTCTACAATCTCTTCCAAGTCTGTCTCTGAGAGCGAATCCATGGCCTTCTGATCAAACTATTTAATATAACATGAGGAGAAAAATGTATGGACATCAAAATACTTTACACTAACACTGAATATAAGGCTTCTCAAATAATTTGTGAAGTTGAAAACAGAGCTCACCACATTGCTAAGCTTGAGGACCTGTGTTGGCATCTCGAGGAGGGGTTTGACATGCTCAGGTATTCCATAAAATGGGTGGCTTCCAGAGCTTTCCTGGAAAGCATCAATGTATTTTCATCAGTCAATAACGCAAACGCAAAAAGAGTTGACGAAATAATGTGGATGATTATTTTCAGCTCAACGTCAGACACATAATTACGTCAAGTAATTAGGGTAGGTACAGATTATATACCATTGATTCTGTGCTTGAAACAGCTTGGGCTACTGTCAGAATCCTCCCGCCTAACTTCATGCCATTCAGGCCAGCACAGGCCTTCAATGTGATAGACTCGTCTTCATACTGTCACATACAAGAAGTAGAATGACTATAAAAGATACTTTTACATACAACAGGAAAAAGGCACGAACATATGAGCAATAATGCCATGACTGCTGTCTAAATCACAGGAAATAAATTGAGATGGATCTGTCTTCCAAGCAAAAGATACCCAAAAAAAACATCCACAGCCTGCTGTGCACGTTTCCGTTTTCTACAAAAAGGTTCAAAGTTAAAAGGAACGAAGGCCTCCCCCCAAAATGGATCAACTGGAAAGACTTGCAAGAAATTTTGATATTGATTCATATAACATAAATTCAGGCAAAATGATAATTACCACTGAACTCCAAATATCCATCACCACAACTCCAGTCAACTGACAGAAAATTTTCTTTTCCAAACCCACTTGCCTAGCTCAGGCACTACTGGGGTTATGAAGAAGCAGAGACATATTTTGGACCACAAACAATCAGGAAAATGAAATGTGAGAATGCAAATCTTAGCCATCGACAAGCATATCATTTGTTCTTTTTCCTTAGGTCATCGACAGTGAGTTTTTATAATTTAAAAAAGTGTGTTGAAAACAAGTGAGAAGTAACACTAGCAACTCTCCACACACAAACAAGGAATACCTCTAGGAAAGCACATGATCTGTTGAGTTCTTCATTGACTTCAAAACGGTATGCCTTCAATGATCCAAAGGCACTAACAATCTCCATAATCTGAGAGAAAGTACACGAGTGCATCAAGTTAAGCTTTTGGAGACAATTGGCTTCCTAGAACAAGTAAACATAAACTACACTAACACCAAGCCAATTATAGCAACTCATTACCATTTTAGAAGAAAGCCCTTCTGCAATTCCTCCAACAAAGATCTGCATCACAACAACAATTACCAAAGATGAGAGCAATAGATAATATATTGAAGATAACAACCACCTGATATTGATCCTACTGCAATAAAGACTGGGGAGTTTCAATTGTACACAGCCTTACCCAAGCTAGTCAATGACAGACACTGTCTCTGAAAAAAGAAAAAAGAAAAAAGAAAAAAAAGGGACCCACAGAAGGGGAAGAAAAACTTACTACAGAAAACCCTCAGTAATAAAAGTGTAAGCGTAGCATTTGCAAGGAGTTGAGTATAATATTTTAAAGTATTATGTAATAGAAGTACCAATACTACTAACATTAACCTGATTAAGGGAACAAACTACTACGAAAATAGTAACAACAATGTAATACACCTGTACATACATAAGATAAAACAAGCACTTGAAATCAAGAGTAAACATTAGATGAGCAAGGGTAACAGGAAGAAAGGTACACAACTCTAGGTCATCTTAACACCTATGAGAAGCATAAAGAAAGGAGTATATCATCCAAAGAGCAAAATATGTCAAATTCCACATATATACTTTTGTCAATTTTATTTGGTAGACAAACTGAATGTGTGTGCGCGCGCGCGTGTTTGTTTGTGTGAGTGTGAAATTCCCTCACTTTCACTTTCTCAGCTTTCTCCTTTATCGTTTCTTTACTACCTTTAGCTTATTACTTTACCTTTATTGTATCATTTGTCACATAAATGATTTCTTATCACAGTTCATGATAGCCAACCCCAAATCATATTGGGATAAGGCTTTGTTGTTGTTATTCTTAAAGGTAGGTACGATTAAGGGCCCTATTGGACCAGAACCTCTGGCAGGTCAACCCGGCCAGGGTTAGCGGGCTAGAAAACTTTGGGAGTTTTTTTTTTGAGGGGGGGTTTGTGGGAAATTCCCTCCCCCAAGGTGTCCCTAGTGGGGACTAAACCCCAGCCTTAAAGTTGGAAGGCACAATCCTTATCGCTAGACCGAGCTTAGCTTGGTGTTGTTGTTATATGTGTGTGCGCGTGAGCGCGTGTCTATATATATAAATCTCTATTATAGAAGCCAACTCTTCAGGGGTTTGTATTCACCTAAAATGTTTGTATAACTTGAAACATATATAAATCTCTAATTTTTTTCTGTTTTAAAATTTAATGTTGATATACTATGACCATTGTAAATGTTTTTATAACTTTAAACACGCGTTGTTGTATGTGTGTGAGTGGACGCGCGCGTGTGTCTATATATATAAATCTCTATTATATAAGTCAACTCTTGAGGAGTTCGGTATTCAACTAAAATACCTTGAATGCCCTTTAATTTTTTAAAGTTTTAAAAGTTGATGTTAATATCCTATGAACATTGTAAATGTTTTAATAACTTGAAACACACATTGCATGCATTTGAATCTAGTTTATATATATATATATATATATATATATATATATATATATATATATATATATATATATATATATATATATAGAAGTGAGTTCATATGAGAATGCATACTTACATGAGAAATGAGAATGGATTTTACACGCTATAACTCTAATGAACAAGTGATGTAACTCTAATGAAAAAGTGATGTAACTCTAATGAAAAAGTGATGTAACTCCAAAAAAACAAAAATTAGAAAAAATATTTCGAAAAAAAAATTTTTTTTTGGGCTCGAATTTTTTCGGGGTATAACTCTAATGAACAAGTGTTGTAACTCTAATCCAATCGTGTGATTCATTCTCATTTCTCATGTAAGAAGCATTCTCATGTGATCTTGCTCCTATATGTATATATATATATATATATATATATATATATATATATATATATATATATATATATATATATATATATATATATATATATGAGAATTTTCAGAATACTCTTTGACATTTAACGATATAGCGAAGATATTCCTATCTTCGGTCTCCCTCGTTATGCACAAATAGGATTTACAGTGTATATCAACAGCAATCCGAGTGAGAAGAGGCAAGTAAAAAATGCTTGTACTACTTTCATGAATTTAAAGAAGGAATTAGATGAGTAGATGGCATAACAGCAATGCAGATACTTCCGCTCCAATTTGTCAAAAACACTCTGATTCGGTCTGCCTTTAATAGGCAATGAGCTTATTTATTGCCCTTCTGTACTTCATAAGAAAGAAAACATTGTCTAGCAAGCATATGTCATCAAACTTATTTTTAGGCTTTTAGCATGTAAATAACATGAACTTATTGGAACTTGTGCGAACTTATGTAAACTTATTTTTATAAGTTACTGAACTAACGTAAGCATATTTAAACTTAATTTCCTCAAAGTTAGCATTTTAAAGGTGAAGAAAGCACCCAAAGTTCATAAGTGCTCTAGAAACAAGCGTCTAATTTCACCAGCAGCAGTTCACGAAAGGATAACTCCTAACCCCAAGTCCACAAAGCAACTTGTAGACCAGCACCTTACCCTCCACAAGTCCACACTATGATGAACAGTTTTAATTTGCATATAGGAAAACACACATCAGATTAATGCTCCCCATTCGGTGATGCAGATCGGTTCGGGTCGGATCGGGACACATTCAGGTTGGTTTGTCTCCGGTCAATGTAACTATTTTGTCCGTCCAGGTTGGCTCAATTTGGATTTATACCTTTGGCCTTGAGTCGGGTTAAGGTATTGTCAAGCTTGGTTTGGGCCACGGGTCTAAGTTTGAGAAAAGCTAATAAAGTTCGGATCGTATCATTATCGGGTTAAATCATGTTCGCTTCGAGTGAAGTCCGGATTGGCTCTATTTTGAATCAGGTCAAGTTTTGATTTTGATCAAATTGGTAAGGTCAAGTCCGTATAGGATCAACTAAGGAGCAGGTCAGTTTAGAGATAATCAAGTTTTATCCGGATCATTTTAGGGTTGACTAAAGTTCGTTTTATAATGGGCTCATGTTTGTAATCGGATCATGTTCAGAATAGGTCATACGTTCCAACTTCCAACAAGTGTTATCCAATTGTTCCAATACCTATAGTGTTATTTCGGGTATTTGTCATTAATATGGTTCATGATGGTTACTGTAAGTAGGAAAGTCACTTTCATTTATTATAATTATTATAAAAAATATTGTAGAATTGTATAGTAGCAGAAAGTTTTCTAGAATATTAAATCGTGTTTAAATGCTCGAGTAGAAATTGGGTCGATAAAAGTTTCAAGTTGAAATCAAATTAGGATTGTCGGGTCGAGTCAAAACAGATTGGGTCAGATAGGGTTGGGTTAGATGCAAGTTTTATCAAGTTAAATCGTAGCGAATCGAATGCGGGTTCTCTTCAAGTCTCTACTTATCGAGTTCTACCTGGTCAGGTGCAGTAAGGATCTCGAACCCTCGCATCAATTCGAGTGTCCGGTGATCATTTTTTTGGGTCCAATCTAATTCGGGTCAGGTGAGCTTTTGATGGCTCTACATCTGATGAACACACACAAGAGAAGGCTCTATCAGCTATTAACGCTTCAATTCATCTCCAATAGAACATTTACAGACTTCAATTTCTAACTCTGCGAGAAACTTCGACATAGCGAACTCATTCAGAACCCTTTTTCAACATATAAGTTGTGTTATCATCCAAGAATAATGAAACACCAACATTAATATCGTCTTCTCTAAATCAAGGCTAATCAAAAGTACCTCCAAAACTACATAAACAGCAAAAAGACACCCATTGATAAACAGCTCAAAGGAAGCATGGGACCTCAAGATGAGGAAAATAAAAGGAATATGGAACATATGCCTGACAAAATTTACAAAGCCTGCACAATAGACAGAAAGTATCTAACTTACTTAACAAGCCATCACATACATACCTTGTGTGGAGAATCTTCCACCAAATCACTAATAACCACTTCACTGATTGAATCCCCTCCAGCCTTTGGCTTCTCTGAAGACTCACTCTGCATGAAAATAGCAACTGTCTGAAAACCTGCTTCATGAATGATAACCAAAATAAACCTCAGAGATTGCAAAAGCAGTAAGACCGCTTCACCACAAAAAGAAACTTTTAGCAAATACATAGAAAAAAAAAGTATGTTCAAAAGATGACATGGCATAAGAAACCCTTTTTCCTCTTTTCGGTCTGTAATGGGCCGGACAAGCAAAGACAAGGATCAGTTTAAAAAAATTCAAGCAGGACGACGATGGGTGCATGGCATAACAGTATTCACATCATGCACCTAACCACAAGGTAGATCCAAGTCAGGAAGCATACTGATTCACGTATCATAAGCTCATTTAATAAACAAAATAAGGGAAATTAAATAAGATAACCCTCAACTTAAGGAGTTTTCCCAAAATAACCCTTAAGTGTTGTAAATCATCTATGTCACAAAATTATGATTTAGTTAACGGCGTACGGTATAATTCTGATGAGATTTTCCATAAATGTCGTTTGTCAGACTTTTTTAAAAATATCATCAACAAAATTAAAATTGTGGCAATAAGGTTGTTGTGGAAGACTTTGGGGTTATTTATAAATTTAACTCAAGGTTATTTTGGGAAAACAGCCTAAGTCCAGGGTTACGATGAGATAATAACCATCATAATATCAATGCTAAATATGAACATCTAAGGGCATGTTCTCTTCGGCATAAAACGACTGAACTGAATTGAACTCGAACCGAACCGAATTGAATTAAATTATAACTAATTAATAGTAATGATAATAATTTAGGAACCGAACCGAATTGAACTGAAAATAAGTCGGGGAGAACAGGCCCTAAGTGAGAGATTTAAAATAAGGTGAAAGCGTTGCGGATGAGATGCCAATGTCCATTTCGGAGATCAGAATTGACGAATCTATGCTTATCATTGAGCTTAAAGAATTCTTTGTTAATTGACTCATATCACCATCTTGTCTTGAACTTACGACACATGAAGAGCTAACTGCAAATGGTGACAAAATATGACTTCAACTACGCCATCAAAAGTTGAAAACAAATTGATTGCTTAAATGCACGCTTCAATTCAGGCATGTTTGTCAAATTGTCATATGATTGTCCGAAATTTAAAGACATCAACAAAGATGATGCGTTAGAGAAGGGGCAACTGCCAAAAAAAAAGGAGAAATTGCTCGATTAAAGTTGTGAAGTGTAGTTATTAGAAACCATATGGTAAACATCTGCCGCCGAAGTAATGAGTAAATTCAATCAAATCATAGCAGAAAATATGAGGACATTAGACAATCAATTTACCGTTGTCGTATAATAAAACTAAACACATCCTTCACAATAAATAAAACGAAGAACTAAGAGACCTTGAGTTTAGCACCTCAAGCTCATAACAGAAACAAAATTATGAGCACAACAAGATCACTGTAGCAAACAAAACTATATGAGAAATGTAATTTAGCAAAACCATAATTGAGAGGGAAAGAAGATGAAATCTGCAAAGGCTGAAGTTGCACATCTAGATGACTCACAAGTACCATGCAGAAAATGAAAAATTTATGAGTGGCCCTGTAGCCTAAGAATTTAAAAATGACTAAAACTTCAGAAAATCAATAATAACACCAAAATACTATGCAACATCATATGGCTTTCAATTAACAAATTCATCTTTCAGAGAGTCAAAAAGATAAAAGAAACAAGTTCGGATAAATCAGCATAGAATGCTGTCATGAATTTATAAATTCCTCCATCTACTCTCAACAGAACAGCTGCCTGCAACAGCCTGTAACTGTAATGATATTTCTGCTAAGAGGAAGAGAAAGAAAGATCCTTGCAGAAATTGTCATTATCACATGCAGGCTAAAATTTCCGGTACAAACAGAATATACTGCTCATTAATTAGCAGCTCTTTTGCCACCCATGACCACCAAATGATATGACTCACACAATATTGCAAGTCTTGAGCATCAAATAAGAATATTAATATACCTAATAAAATGGAAAAATATTTTTTAAAACCAGTCAAGGGCCCCACAATTTGCTGAATAAAGCTGCAAACATGTCAGACTTGTCACTACACCTGGAGTCTTCTTAATTACGAATCAGCTTCCTCACCACCCTTTAGATGAAATTGGGAATAACGACATACCCAAGATACACATCCTATGTGAAAGATTTCAACAAGGAAGTCAGAACATATGGCACTAGGCATCACCAACTGTTGAAGTTACCACAAAGAAAGCTTCTATGATCACACAAAACAAATAATATAACATTAAAAGCACGATCAATATGACTAGGAAAAAAGAAAGAGAACATCACAGGTAAAGCATAATTGTAAGAAAAAAGAAAAACCTGTCTTAAAGCATATTACATTGTTGAGCAACATCCTATAAAGGCATGCAAGGATGCCTCTAGTCCAGTTCACGCCTCTATTCACAAAAGCTAACTCCCTGTAGCTAAGAGGCTAAGACGTGCCAAGCTTATCGACAAATATAGTTATATTTCATATTCCCTCTTATGGAGTAAACCAGTCACTTTGATTTCTGGCAATTATATTAATGAATTGCTACTACAATAATGCTTTTACCTATCTGTTACCCTACATCTCTCTTGAACTTTTTGCTTTTCCGTTCCCTTCTCACTTGTTCTATCCAATATCATAGTGTATCAAGAGCCCACATCTTTCCACCTTAACCAACTTGATTTGCGTACGTACTAAAATCTATACTATCCATTCATATTGAATATAAATCCATAATTCAAGATCTCTCAGGGACAGGTCTGATGGTGTCACTAATTCTCAGTTTGAACTTCCTGACTTGTGAAATTGTTCTTCATCAAACTTTAACTCATTAAATCCCAGAAAGAACATTTAGAAATTTCTACATTTGGAGATCCCACAATGCAGTTAGAAAAACATACAGACTACACACATGCAAGGCATTATAGGTGGTAAGAGTCAATACTAGAAGAAGTTGAAAAATTCTCTTTTTCCTACTTATGAATAAAGCTACCATTATTATATGAGCCAGATTATTCCGCATTTGGGAACAATCATATCAAGAAGATGGAGATAGCAAAGATGCACATGTTTGAGATGGATGTGTAGGACCACATTAAGAGATGAAATTAGAACGAAGAGATTTAAATGAAGGTGGTTGGATTTGCAGACATTGAGGATGAGATACGAGCCGATTGCAGTTGTTTAGGCATATGAGATGTCAAATAGAGGATTTTAGAAGTCGGGGGAGGCCGAAAAGAACTTAGATGTGGGGCTTTAAAAAAGGACATGAAAAATTAGGTTTGAGGGATTATATAGCATTTAGAAGAGACTGGAGGGAGAGGATAAATGTAAACCACCACCGGAGTTAAAATCTTAACTCATGGAGCAACCTCGTTGTTATGGGATTAAAGATTTGGCATTGTTGTTGTTGGTACAGGCTCTGCCTTAATATTATACATTTGTTCCTATTCACCTTTCATTATACATGCACAGAATACAATTGTTTTCTAAAAATTAAAACGAAGCACCAAAAACTAATACAAATGTACTCAAGAAATCATTATGAGGTAAAAAAGATCCCCAAGAAATCCTGAAAGTTTAGCCATAATGCAACCAGTTCTTCTATCAAGTCATAGCCTTGCCTTCTCATGAAAACTAGTGCCTGCCATACATACCTTGAACGTGAACGCTTATATACACACCAAGGTTATACCTGTTTAAAAGAGATATTAGGTCATACTCTCCATAATTTATGAGCAATCATACATTCATACCTCCTTATTTCTAAAATCCTCTCTACTAACCTGATCACAATATATTCTTGTGTTATAGAACCCATAATTGAAGATAACTACATTGCCTGTCTCCCTCATATTTGTGATTCATCATTATAATCCCATCATAATAGGCTCTATTAACCATCCCTTTCAAGAGTTCATCTCCTCCACTGAACAGACAACAAAAGTCCCATAAACATCTCATAAAAAAGAGACTAGATAGCCAGGACACTCCCTCCCACTACCAAAAGACTAATCTATCCTGCCAACATCATTTCGTCCACCCAATCACAAAGGTATTCTTTCGGATTTCTCTAAAAGTGAACGCTCTCAAAAGCAATGTCACAAACCCATTTTGAACAAGAAGAGCATGGAAATAGCTTTACCATATCCAGCCCGTTATTTCACACAAAATTTTACTTTTGACTTGATGGATATCATTAGTCTTGATAATGTTGCTCCAGGATGCAAAAAAGAAATGTTCTTCCCTATCTAGATCTTCATATGATTTACATTTAGCTCAAGTCAAGACCTGCTTTGCTTTGTCCCTTTCTTGGCAGGTTAATATTTCTTGGAAATGTCCCCATTCATAAATTACCACATACCTTTCCTCTAGAAATCTTAATCAGCCATCAACCATTCATGGACCTTCCTCCATCACCAAGACCTATCAACCAAGTACGTCCGGTATTTTTTGCCCTAGACTAAACAAAAGCCCTCTTTTAACTAGTTTGAATGCAAATGTGACATAGAAACCTAAATATATTGTAATGAAGTGAAAAGATGTGTCAGAATTACTTTCACAAGAATATTCTTGATAAACGAGGCCAAAGATACCAGGAACCCAAATAAGAAAGACACCAGATTCATACTGGCACGCATATCTGTTTCAGGACTACAATCCCCAAGCATGAGCAAGAGTTTGAATTAATTCCTCTCCATAGGTCAAAAAAGATAGAAATACAAATAAAAAAGTAAGCTCCATCAAGAAGGAATTATAGAACTACAATCGCCAATTCTGCTGAATTTCAAAAAGCAATACCCCATCGACAGTGCCACACATGGCCCAAGAGATGATAGATGAACAACCCAATCCCATCCCATTGAAGAAAACACTATATCAGCAATTTTCTCTACCGTACACACCAAATATCACTGAAGCATCTTCTCATCATCTAAACAAAGAAATAGTATAATCCCAGTATAATTGTATGTTCTACAAATGATGTCAATCTAATATTGCTCAAGTCCAGTAGTCAGCGTGATAGTTATAACTCAACTGGAAAAAAAGAACACCAGAGAATTAGGAGAGAGAGGAGTGGCACCCCCCCAACCCTCTAATGACAGGGGTTCGATTCTCATGGGATGCATGGGAGGGGTGTAAATGGGGTGGGCTGTTAAGGGCTAGGCTGAATCCTAAGATAAGCATCCCAGCTTGGCCCATAGTTGTACCAGCTTTTTCTTTAAAGAAAAAAGAAAGAATACTACAAATGGTCAAAGGCCCAAGTCAGAAGTGTCAGTGGCAACTGACAGCATCTACCATCCAGCCACGCCTTAGAGGATGATCAAGTCTGCTGTAAAGCTAAAAAAGGGAATTAAACCAAAGACAAGTAACCAGCATCATCCAGGTTCACGTTTCACAATCACAGCAATAAAAAGTAAAATCTATTAGAGAAAGGAAAAGGTCAACCAGGGTAATACAAATGAGAGAATACTTGACAATAAATTCTTAAGGGAAAAAAAAAAAGCAACAGATACATGCACAGATAGAATTATATATATCAACAACATATCAATCATTTACTACAAAGAGATGAAGACAGCTCAAGGCATGGATTCTTGCTTATCAGAAATAAAGAGGAAAAATGACAAGCTACAAGCAATTCACAGTTTAGGTCCATTCAAGCCCCTTAAGGCCACCCATCAATATCACTTAAAAAAGTTGAAGCAACTTAGAATCCAAATCTTATCGCTTCATAAAATAAATAAAAAACACTATCAATATGGGGCCAAAATTTAGTCAGCAAAGTTTACACATCAAGAAGATATCACCCAGCAACAAGAGGTCCCATAATATTCCAAGCTATGAAAGTTAACTAAGCACTAAAATGAGCAAGCATTTGAACCACCGTCCAAGTCACAACTTTATCCCTTATTACATCAGAGAGACGAGTAGCATAATAAGAATGAGAGTTAAAGTTAAGATGGAAGCTAACATCAACTGCCACATTTTAGATGTTAATATTATCGACAATCAACCCAAATTGATTTTGATATTCAAGGGGATTGGCTGTCAGATAAAAGGAAAGGTGGTATATAAAGGTAGAGAGTAACAATTAATTGCATGAGTAACTTTCAGAATTTCAATCTTCAAAGGAGAATCCAAGACAAAAAAATAATGACAATTGATGGAATAAATAGCGTTCTCAAACAAGATATGCAAAAGTGAAATCGTTATCAATCTTACTGGTACTTCAACAAAATCTTTAGGACGTCTGATTTTGAGAATAATCCCAGAGAGAGATCTGCCATCAAAAGACAGCGCTGCAGAGGCATCTTCAGGAGTAAGGAACTCCACCAACGCTTGCCCCTTCTCCTTGTGAATCTGCAATAAATACAAGTAACACGTATAAGGGGAAAACATGTTTTAAAGACAACATGAAATCAACATATCAGCCACCTACCATGCAGCTAATACATGGACGTGCCCCTCGGATATGATTAGAGCCAGAAGAAAGCAGAAAAGTATTGAAATATTCCATAATATCTTTCTCAGTGGCTGAACTAGGTATATTATCAATGTAGAGCCTCCTCATAGGCCTGGTGGCTTGTGTTAGCTGAACAGAGTCAATTGAGGCCTGCTTAAATGCAGAACTGTGGGATAAGCTTGCAGATATGGGCTTCCCCATACTTGAAGCAGCTGAAAAACCAGCTGCTAACTCAATTATATTTGAAGGCTTGGTATGAGAAACTAACTGTGACCCAGAAGGAACAGTAGTACTAAGATTTCTATCTGCTCCAGAAGGTGGAAGATCCCACCCAGCACTTTTTCTTTCAGGTGAATGTATAGGAGAAGGAGTCTTAACAGCAGCTTCACTTTTTCTCTTCCTAGGTGAGTAACCACCAAGCCCACTTGAAGAGCCACCATGTCGCCGATGATGGCTGCTAGAAATATCAGTTGACACCTTGCTCCTGTCAACATCAGAATGGCGCGTAAGCTTGTCTCTTTCCAAATGTGAAGAAAGCTCGTCAACGTCATGCCCATGTTCTAAATCTTTTTGTGCCTTAGGTGAGGATGTGCTGGACCTTCTAGTCTTGTCTTTTGTACGCTCTAGACTTCTTGACCGCCTCCTTTTTGATCTAGTTTCATCATGACGTGAGTGTGAGAGCTCCGCCTTTTCCTTTCTCTCTGAAATTTCAGAATGCCGCCTACTTCCATCATCATGTTTTTTGACAGAATCCCTCATTTTATATTTCTCATCGTCTCTGCTTCGATCTTGCCTTTTCTTTTCTCTGTCAGTCGCTTTAACAGAATCCCTCATTTTATATTTCTCAGCATCCCCGCTTCGATCTTGCATTCTCTTTTCTCTGTCAGTCGCTCCTCCGTTTCTTTCAGTGTATCTATCCTGAGCAACAGAATCCCTGTGATGTTTATTTTCATGATGATACCTAGCATCACCCCCTATAATGTTCCTCAGCTTTCCTTTTTGTGCGATCCTGCCTGTCATTTTTGGTTTCAGAAGCATTCCTCACATCATTGTCATTCTTCTGCTTTGATCTACTCTCAACATCACGTTTCTCCTTGTTCTCACTTTTATTATGAGTATAATCCATTCTGGAACTCTTTTCCACCTTCCTTCTAGGGCTGGCTTCTTGTACATGATCTCGTGAATTCTTTATAGAAGCACCATTAACATCACTTTTACTATGAGTATGTTCCACCCTAGAACTCTTTCCCGCCTTCCTTCTGGGGCTGGCTTCTTGTACATGATCTCGTGAATTCTTAATGGAAGCACCATTAGTATCTCTTCGTTGATGGTCGGGGTTCCTCACATTTGCTTGATGACTAGCAGCTTCTGCTTCATGTGTTTCCTCGACATTACCTTTAAGTTGCTTTTTATTTTTTCTTTTAAGTATTATTTCATCATAGCTTAAAGGTCTTGTACGAGCAGAACTTCCCTCACTCCCATCATCAAGTGCACGTTCACAAATAATTTCAGATCGTAACTTTCGTCGCATAGATGAGCTCATATTGCTCAAACCAACATCATACGCTTTACAGTTCTTTTACACATTCATCAACCTGCAAAGCACAAAAGACCTATCACGAGGTGAGGTCTGGATAATAGAAATGAGTTTCATCAGTCAATGCCAAAGCATCAAGTATACATACATCCCTGCTCATCTCTAAATTCCAAAAAGAAGAAAAAAATCTTATCAATCAAGCAATCCCCACTCTCCTAGGACCACTGACAATAACAATGATGAAAACCTACAAAGGAGGAACAAAATGCAATGGGTCAGAATAGAATGCCTTTAATCCTTTACAACACCTCTAGCTACATCATCCACTCCATTTCTACAGGAGCTCTTTGACAGTCATCAAGTTTCCTAGGTTTCTCATTGTAGCCAAAAAAATCCACTTTTCTAACCACCAACACAAAATCAAAATCAAAATGTACGAAATTGCCAACTCCACTAGATAGCCATAGAACGACTCCCTTCTATGTGTTATTTTATAAAAAAAATTGAAGTCAAATTTTAACCTATCCTAATTCCTAGTAAGATCATAACATTTACCAACTGTCTCATCCTTAAAGTACGCCAATTGCCTCCCAACATAACCACCAAGGAAATACTTCGAAAGGGGAAATGGCCTGCTACCTTTCATCGCCAAAGGCTCTACCTTTCACTTCCAACAGCTAAATCAACAAAAAAAAAAACTTGGCACACCATGCAAAAAGCAAATGATTCACTATTTAGCGCTCATCTTTTCGTGCAGCATACCCTTGATTTCTAATTATATCCAAGAAAACAGCCCTGGCCAAAAGCTTAATCTTATAAGGATACTTCGTAATTCCGAAGTAAATTTAAAGACGGAAAAAATATGTGTTTGGGTTCTCTAATGAATAAACAACTAAACATCGAAATACTTCACTACGATAAACCACGAATAATCACCACAAACCCTATGGGAACTTCATTAGTTCCCAACAAAATTTGTATTTGGATTTTCTAGAGGATATACTCCTACATAATAGTAAAATCTCACACCACAAGATATGTTACAAAGTATTCTAGAAAGAGTTCCACCTTAACTAAAGTTGCAGGAGCATCATTAAACAAGGAACAACAGGAAGTATAAGCCCTAAGGTTAGACTTGAAATTAGATTATGAATCAACAAAACAAAAATACAAATTAATAACCCTAATCGACGAAATAAACCCAGAATTGCAAACCCTAACATTCTGCTGTCAAAATGTCAACTTAGGGAATCATATAAAGAGGGAAATTCAACAAAATCATACAGAAAAACAAGAACAATAAGTATAATTAGTGTAATACTAAAGTTTGGGGAGGGGAAAAAAGGGGGGCAAAACTTGTAAGAAAATGAAGAAATTTACCTTGAGAAAAAAAGGATGAGAGAAATGGGCGGGAGGAAAAAGGAAGGAGATATTATCGGATGCTGAGCAACGACAGAAGAAAGAGGGTGTTGCTTTGATGGTGCAGGAAATGGGGGTGAGATTATGAGAAAGAGAAGGGGGGTTTAAAATTGTTGCATCCTTGCAAGATTGCAAACAGTGCGATTGGGAACCGTGGGTTTGCCTATTTCATTTTTGGACTAGCTGAAAGTGGCGAGTCGCCGTGGGTGGTTTGAGTCGGGTCAATTTTTTTGAATTTTTTGTTTCAGTTTAGTAGGGTGCGCTTTTCAAGTTCGTGATATTTAGGTCGGGTTGGTGAGTATATTTTATGGGTAGTAACGACTAACAAGCTTATAAGATATTTACTTTTTTCTGATTTGGATGCGGTAATTTTAGCTTTGAAGGTATTAGAATATGAATAGAGAGAGTTGGGAAATGAGATGCAATGTGAAGGATCTACATGACATAATTAAAAAATCAGGTTGGGTCAATAATCAAGTCGAGTTAAACGCATGTTAGGCCACCAGTGTTACGGGTTGTAATCAGTTTGACAGCTTCCATTGTTTATCATGTTTAAGTGTTTCGGGTTTTGTGAACCGTGTCTGTGGTAGGACGAGTTGTAACTGGGCAGGTTGGGTCAGGCACCGATCATATTCAGACCACATTGAGGCATTTCATGTCACCTCTACACAGGTTATATTCGAATCTGTTTCGCTCAGTTTTAAAGGTCGGTCGAAAACTGACTGTTCTAATGAGAATCAATCTAGACCATACAACACAAATGTTCCAAAGGCTAATAATTGTGAGTTGTCATGGTTGCGGATCGGATCTAGTAACCGAGAAATATATTGGACTCACCAACATCATATTGGTACTTAAACCGACCAAGGAGAGGGAAAAAAGCATGACATTTCACTCCTCTTCTTTTCTCTTATTCTTTGTATTGTGTGTCCCTGCTAACAACTCACTTCTCAATCCTCAAATTATTGTAGATGACATTAATCTATTAGTAGCATGTGTAATTTCTTATTCTTAAAATATTGAAAAACCCTAAATTAAAGTCATCAACAGTTGAATTTTCCAGACAAAAGGTAGCATCATTAAGATGATTAATTTAAGGCCTAGTAGGTTACATTTACGAGCGTATTTTAATTGTTGAGATTATATAATATTTAAGTTTTCTTTAGTACTGGCAATGCGGTTAATATTTGTTGTCCATAAAAATAATTAGGTCATTGTACTCATTGATCTTCTCACTATTGATGCAACCAATTCCCTCGTTCTATGTGGCCTTTGAAAGATTAATTTAACAATTATCACTTAGCAATTTGTTGCCCACTAACTTAGGCTATCAATCATTCATAGTTTAATGTATCATACGTTACTACTTTGATAATCCTCCGTTTCAGAATACTCGAAACGTTTTGACTTTTAAACAATAAACCTAAGTCCATTTTACCGTGTTTTGCCAATTCAACCTGAGAAAAATATAATCATATGGAATCTTATTAGATTCATCTCAAATATAACTTCAACATTAGAACTTTTTAGAATTTTTACTTATAAAAAACTAGAGATATCAATGACTAAAGTTAGGTATTGAAAAATATTAGAATTTGATAAAAAGAGAACCTATAATACTTGTCGATTTAAGTAATAGCTTATGATGGAAACTTGGAAAGTAATAACTATGAGGTAAGAAGACAATACTTTGTGCTTATAGACAATATCTAGTGCATAATCTTATAAAAAATGTATTTCAAGCCAAAAGCCATTAAATTTGAATTTGACTAGTTTTATATTCGACCTAAAGTATAATTTAAAGCTCAAGCCAAGTTAATTCCAAACTGTTCATAAACAATTGCTGTTGTCCATTCCCAAGAAATATGAAACATTGGTCACATAATAACATGCACTTATCTCATGTTCTATTGATCTCATATAAATCCTTTTTTCAAAACTATCTTCATTGTGCTGTGTATATGTAAGATTTCGGTTTTATGGCCTTATTCTCTTGGACACAATTTCAATTCAGTTCAATTCAACTCACTCCAGTATAGCTACTTTCCTCTCGTAATATAATTTTAGTTTAGCCCAAAAGAATAGAGCCTATGTCTCCATAGTGTTTATTTAGGCCACAATTTGATTAATCGTAAATTCTTGTCTCGATCTAATAGAGCGTTTTCGTCATATTGTCAAATGAACATCCTCACTCAAGATTGGAATCCAATATTCGTCACTGTTAATTTCACAAGCTAATGAATCTCAATCCATAAAATCCCAAAAAAATCAAAATAAGGGTTTTGCTATTCAAGGCCCTAAATTAGATTTTAAATAATAAGCAAAAGAATGTTTCGTCTCTACTGACCTACAGTTTCACAGAAAATAAAAAACTGAGGACAGTTATAGAGTGAACATTTAATCTTAGTCCATTTTGATCCAAAGCTAATCATCATCATTTTTCCAGCTTTGCTGAGAACGGACTTTATTTTCATTTCTAAGTCCACAAAAATTAAAAAAAATATTATTGTACTACAAAAATAATAAGATTAAAATTGGGATCAGACTGACGTGCAAATAAATTTAATTCAGCAGAGCTATCGCTTATGAATACAATCGATTTATTTTATCATCATTTCCCAGAGCAGAGCTTTTCGAGAGAAGTGTTTCACTTATTTCGAAACAACGGAAGTAATATAGTAGAAAAATATATCATCTCCAATGATCGGAAACCTCATTTAACTATTGAAGTCCAGAACAGGGAGGAGATGGAAGATTAAAATCATTGTAAGTCCATTAGCATTCAAAACAAGTCAACGCCCTATAAAATAAGGCTCACAAGCTTTGCCAAGATGGACTAAATATCCAGAAATTTTGCAGAAACAATACAACTAGAAAAACATGTTTGAATTTCAATTCTTACCCAGAAATAAATCAAGGAATTTAAGTTTGGAAGAGATTAAAACAAGGATTTGCAAGGGGAAGAAAAGATGGAGAGAGATGGCAGCTGTTGATGAGAGTGAGAAATAAAGGGTTTTTGTGGGGAGTTTTTATAGGTACATTTTGATTTGGTATCCCAAATATTTAGGGTTTCATCAAAAAAAAAATTTGGGTTCGGCCCAACTCGAAAAATTAACGAAAATGTCCAAGTTTGGCATAAGCCAAATTTTGTTTGAAGTATATTATTGTGTTTTGTGGGTTAATTAGGGAGGATGACGTTTTATTTTTATTTTTGGGTGTAAATGAACGATTAAGGGGCCATTTGATCTTATCATATATTATTTTTATCTAGAATAAGTTCAAATAAGTTAAAACAGAACAGAGCCTAAGTGCAGTGATGTAGACGAGATTCTATCCCAGGTCTCGGGTACCACCCACACAAGACTTTACCAACTAAGCTTAATGTCATCCACGATGTTTTGTTATATCTTGTGGGTGATTTGTGACTTGAGCTTTATTTAGTCTTTACGTTATTTTAAGAATGTATTGCTTGTATACTTCATCTGTTTTATTTTACTTGCAAATTGCAATATTTGAGATTTTGCACTATTCACTTACTTGCATTTGACTAATTTTGGTAATTCATATATAAGGCAAAATATAGTTACATAGGATATTGTTAGATTCGTCTGAATGCATATTTTCAATATCTAATTTTTATAATTTTTACATATCTATAATTAGAGATATGAAGGGTTAAATTTATTTTTTAACAAAAACTTAAATGGACCTGGTGCACACTAACTTAGTGTGCACCGGGTTGGTAATTGATATAAACTTCATATAATGAATTTTATAGAGATATAGTGAACTTATGTACAATATAGTGGATTTTATTAACGGAAAACATATAGTGAAATTATATGCAACATAGTGAAGGATTTAATTTTTAATGTTTTAACATGTAGGAAGATGTAGGTTGTGTAGTATATATCGTGACACGTATTTTAACATATAAAAAGATTTAATTTCTGCATGATATAGTGAGTGTCTGAATGATATAGTGAATTGTTCAGAAATGATGTAGTTTCTGCATGATATAATGTGTTTATGAATGATAGTGAGTTTATTTATGACATAGTGAGTTTCTGAATAATATAGTGGGTTTTTGAATGATATAGTGGATTGTTTAGAATATGTTTATGAATAATATAGTGAGTTTCTGCATGATATAGCAGGTTTCTACATGATATATTGGGTTTCTGAATTATATAATGGATTGTTCAGAAATGATACGTTCTTTTATCCTGATGCACACTAATATTAACGTGAACCAAGTCCACGCAAGTTAGATTGTAAAGTTATGCATTGGTAGACGTGAATAAACAAAATGCTCTCTCCATTTATTTTTAATTGCTAAATTTTTCCTTAAATGGTTGTTTCTTTTTAATTGCTACATTGTTTAAATTTTCCTTATTTGGGGAACTTGGCCCACCATAAAGTAACACTATTATATTTGTTTTTATCTTTTTCCACCAAAAACTATACTTTTTCACTTTTCCCCATTATTTTACATTCAATGGGTTAAAAAATACCCTCCAAAAAATTTAAAAATGATATTGCCTAAATTGTTGTGCATAATACAATATAGCAATAGAAAAGAAACGGAGGGAGTAGCAAGTAAAATAAAACGGAGGAAGTATATCATATCAAATTAACTTATAGTAGTATTAGATTAGATTAGATAGAAAAGCTTCTAATAAGATCAAACCAGAAATTATTAGTTCAGATTAGACAATAAAAGATTAAGTTCAGACACGCTTAACTCAATTGCTCAAGCTATTGCTGCTATTCAGTATTCCTCCACCATTTGAGTCAGTAAAGGAACTTGTGCTCAAAATAGGAGATTATTGTCATTGCATTAGCAAATTGAGAGAAGTGTTCCAAGTAGCATAAATATAACAGAGTGATATTATACACAATAACTTATTTCTTAAGCACACAAGTAGTACACATGTCAATGTTTTTCATACAACATCAATTACAACAGACTTTGCCAGTTCTTGGTAGGATATGGCTTCATGTATACAGATGAGACGCAAAACAAATTCGTAAATGCTTTCTTCATCTTCCTCAATTCCTTGGTCTTGAAAGCATGTGCTCGGACTTCTGGTAGCGAGAGACAAAGTAAACATGCAAATTTAAACGAATGCAAATGTCAAACAACAAGGATGAAACTATATAGAGCATGTTTGGTTCATGTCAAATAAAAGAAATGGAAGGATATTAGATAAGATCGAGGAATGTATCAAAATTAACCCGTTCCATTTTTTTTT
>CANSNZ010000144.1:0-260575 GCA_947646795.1 Beta lomatogona | reverse complement strand
GACCGCACCCTTCCTTGTTTTTCCACTAGTGTATATAATGAAATATAATTGAGAAATAATGGCATACATGCACTTTCCTAAAAATGACAGGAAAATGACTCTGAACGCAAAAGCAACAACATAAAGGACATTTAAAATGGCATAAACTTTTGCACATATATGACACATGTTATACTAAAAATGACATTAAACTAAACAAAACTGACACAAGAAAATGAATACAGGTGAAGTCAAATTAATCATTACTATAAATGATATTCAATCATATAAATATGACATAAAGTAAATATATAATGATATAAAAACCAACAGAATTGACACGATAATAAAAGATGACGGAAACCTCAAATGGTTATAAAAGCTTTACAAATCACATTAAATTGACTAATAAAGATATTCAGCAAGGTAAACAAGACAATTGCAGTAAGTACATACAACAATGAGGCATATGGCATAGAAAATTGCTTGTCTGGGCAGCAAGTCTCTAGTCTTAAAGAAAGACATGCATTGTATAATGCTCATGCAAGAGCTTGTGGATTAAGCATTTTAAAATTCACAAAAAGAAAAAGACCTAATACTAAAGAATTATATGAGTTCTACTTTTGTTGTTCTTGTGCTGGAATATCAGAAAAAGACAAAGGACACATGAACAAGAAGAAAATGAATGAAAACAGAGATATTGCTAACTCAAAGACCATAAGACTAAACACAATGGAAGAATATTTTTTGTATAAGGAGAAGTACTATGTCTATAACTCAACCCGTACAATGTTCTTGTCCTAGCATTTGCGGGACAGACACTTGAGATAGTATGGAGAAAAAATAAGGAGAAATCATACTCCCAAGTACCGCAGTTGGAAGGATCCGACTTTATAACCTTATTGTTACAAGGTGAATCCCCAACCAACTACACCAAACAATCTTGTTACGTACACATGAAGGGTATATAATGATGAGTATTAACATACGCTACCTAAAGAAAGAAATTGAGTATTAATGTACATGAGTTCAAAGGTAAAGTGTGAGAAGAATCCCTAACCCCAAATATATCAATTGGGAGTATTCGACCTTTTGACTTTAAGGTTACGATGTGAACCCTCAACAAACTACCCAAAAGCAAGCTTGGTACATAGCGAACACATGGAGAGTATAGTAAATAGCTAGAAAAAAAATTTGTCCAAAATATTACAAAATGGCTCTCTATTTGTAGATCTCGGAAAAATAGAGTCATTGGTAATTTTTTTTTTTTTTTTGGCTTTATATTTTTTAAGATATTGCATTTTTAATATTTGTAATTGTATTATTTCTCTCACCTGTCAGAATTTGACATTTGTCAAATTTTGATGCGCGCGTCAGAAAATCTGACACGCGCGTCAGAAATCTGACGAAAGTTAATTTTTTTTTTTTTCCCAGCCAAAACGCGTCGTTTTGGCTGGGGAAAGCTAAAAAAAATTTAAATTTGTCATATCAGACGGTGGGTCCCACTCCCACGCCTGATCATGTTTTCACTCGTCCCATATCATTTTTATTTTCAATCCCCCTCAATCTTTGTTTCAATCATCATTAAGGGGTTTCTTTTAAGATCAAGTACTTGATCTTTTTTTTCATTTATCATTAATGGGGCTCTTTAGAGCACCATTATTGATGATTGAAAAATAAGATCATCTCACTCTCTTTCTAATTTTCTCTCTCTAAAAAATTACGTCACAATCTTTTCCCACTTTCTTCTTAACAATGAAAAAAAAAAAATCCCAACTACTTTTACCTACCCAACTACTTTTTTAATCCACCCAACTATTTTTCTCTCTCATCACCCCACCACCACTATACAATATTTTTATTATTTACTTTTTAATAATATTTAATATTCATTACTAATTGATAAAAAATTAATTAAATGAATACATAATTAGCGTTTTTAGCATCAACTAAATTAAATGCTTGTTTATTTTTTTTAGAGTGTAAAAGTGGAAGATAATTCATATAAAATAACCAAAATTATAGAAAATTAGTAAATAGCTAGAAAAAATATTACAAAATGGGTCTCTATTAGTAGATCTCGGAAAAATAGAGCCATTGGTAATTTTTTTATATTTTTTGGCTTTGTATTTTTTAAGATATTGCATTTTTAATATTTGTAATTGTATTATATCTCTCACCTATCAAATTCTGACGCACGCGTTAGAAATATGACAAATGTTAATTTTTTTTTGTCTTTCCCCAAACCAAAACGACGCGTTTTGGTTGGAGCTTTCTCATAGCTCCAGCCAAAACGCATCATTTTGGTTGAGGGAAAGCCAAACAAATTTTAAATTTGTCAGATCAGACGGTGGGTCCCACTCCCACGCCTAGTCATGTTTTCACTCGTCCCATACCATTTTTTTTTTCAATCACCCCTCAATCTTTGTTTCAATCATCATTAAGGAGTTTCTCTTAAAATCAAATACTTAATCTGTTTTTTTCACTCAGCATTAATGGTGCTGTACATTAGCTCAAAGCTAAAGTGTGTCCCACAAAGCCACAACAGTTGATAGAAGTTAATGTACATGAGCTCAAAGATAAAGTGTGACCCACAACATTTCATAAAAGCATTCAGAATGTCTACGTGGACCATTTATTCGCACCTTTGTGGCTACTTCGTTTATCGTCCACAATTTCGCGTAACTACCACTCCTGGTCCTGGCCTGCATCCTAGAAAACAAGTAAACAATTGAATCTTTCAAAAATTGCAATTGAAAGTTTATCTGAAATTCAAGAAGGAAAATTAAACAAAATTAAGAAAGTATATTGGCTTAGTTTCAGAGTCGTGGCACGGCCGAGGTCATTTCTTTACTCCTAAGTAGAGAAGTTTCTCAGGTTCGAATTAGTGGCTTAGATTGGTACTCCGCTAGCTATAAGCTGGTACATCGAGAAAGAAGTGATAAACATTAGACAGTACTCTCTCATATCATCATCAACAGTTAAAGATGTATGTCACCCATTTCTGTAGCCCTCCAAAAAAATACTAATGGAAGAAGTGATAGACATTAGACAGTACTTTCTCATATCATCATCAACAGTTAAAGATGTCTATCACCCATTTCTGTAGCCCTCCAAAAAAATACTAATATACTTCCAGTTATAACCATATATACTTCTTTCGTTCCATAATAAGTGAAACATAGGGATTGGACACAAGATTTAATAAGTATTGCTTTCAAAAGCCAAAAAGTCATAAAATACCCTTCTCATTATCAAAAGGAGGAGAGAAAAAAGCAATCCACACAAGTTTGTGATGGGTACTATTGTCATTTCATCACTTTCTTTTTTCCATTTAAGGTATGTTTCACTTATTTTGAAACGTTTTAAAATAGTAAGTGTTTCACTTATTATGGAACGGAGGAAGTACAAATTATTCAAATAGGCTTTCTAATTTAAGTTAAAATTAGAGAAACTCAATGCTACTACGTTCTTCTAACAAACTCATTACATGTCACTCTACCAAACACTATTCCTAGACATCTCGCACCAATGTAGTCGTCCCTTCTCTTCTCATTCCTTTATTCCCCATTAAATATCGAATTACAGCAGACAACATTAAATGATAGCACTAGTGGAATAAGCATCAAGTGCTTCGGTTTAGAACCATACAAATGATCTGTATTTGACCCGTAGCAGACATCATACGAGCACTTGAGCATTTATCAAATGCTCCGGTTGAAAACCGGAGCAATTAGATTCACAAGTGCTCTAGTTGTGTTAAAAACCGGAGCACTTGTGAATTTTATATGCTCAAATTACGTCAAGTGGCCCGGTTGATAAGGAAAAACCGGAGCACTTAACGTAATTTTTTTTTTAAAAAAATGATATTGTTGCTGTAAGCATACAACAACAACAACAACAAACACAGTTGTTAGAAGCTTATTTATTGAGGTTCTAGTGATAAATTAAGCTTATAGCCAGAAGACATAAAGCAATCTGTCAAAAGGTGATTTCCCAAAATAATAATAACAATACAGGTAAATAAACTGAGCATTTGTAATGTAGGAAAAGACGTTTTTTCCACTAGTTATAACCCATCAATTATACCGAATAGATTAAAATAGTCACTAAATGAATTAAATAATGTAAAACTGAATGGATTGAGCTGGTCACTAAATAGATTAAATTGGTCATTTAGTAGATTAAACTACTTACTATATTCAGAAAGGTAGTCTATTGTCTTCTTAATATTGAAGTTGCGTCGTTGCCTAATTTTTAAAATTAAAAGTAGGCGGTAACTATGCTAGTAATACGCTCATGATTGCTTTAAAAGGGATTTAGCATGATACTTAAACCAACCAGACGCATCTTTCATTTAGGGAGCTTCTTTTTTACGTTATTCTAAAGTTAAGTGTGATTGGCTGGGAGTAGTCTTGGAATGGATGAACTCCTGGGAAGTTTGATGAGCGTTGGTGACGATAGACTCGACTCCGTCAGGGGTCGGGGTGTTATAATATTAGTAGCATTTTGCAGTTTTAATAGTACAAATTGTAAGAGTTTTTTTATGTCAATATGCCTAATCTCTGTATTATATAAATGAAGGGGGAGGAAGATGGTGTCCCACTTACAAAAGTCTGATATACCCTTAAGGAATTTAAATTGTCATATATATTAAATACCATTTTCTTCTTATTACTTGCCATATATATTGAACAAGTTAACTATGGAGTTGAATTTGAAATTTCAATTAAATATTAAATTAAGGAGAATGATTTCCTCTTCTTACATATGTGTTAAAAACTCTGATAAAAAATTAAATTGACAATATAACTTGTTTGACACAATCAGAAGAAAAAAATAAAAACTTGAATTTCATATTAATTATTATACTGATAATATTTTAAAACCTAAATGTTGATTATTACTCGATAATCTCTATTATATAAATTAAACCTTTTCACTTTATTAATATTCAATTATTGAACCTGATACACAAGTTCTTCCACTTTATTTGAGCACAAGCACAAGCATTCTTCTGGTTTATATTTCCTTCTCTCAATACTATATTTGAATAAAAAGAACAAATAACTAATAAAACTAACGGAACATTGATTTAAGAAATACATATTTAGAAAAAATAAAAAAATAATTATAAATGTCTGTTCGAAACAAACTTTTCGTAACACTGATAAATAACTAATTGAGAAAAAAAAAATGTAAATATGACACGCAAGCGTAGCATGCAAAAAGTACTAGTAGTTATTAGGCCAACTTAGGATCTATCGGATAGAGACATGCAACCTTAATTATTACGTTCTAAAATTAGTTCATTGATTTAAAGTCATACGGCATTTACACAATAAATTAAAGGAAAAATTGACGTGAAAGGTCTCAACTATGAGCGAACATTTCTAAAAGGTACCAACTATTAGTTAACTTGTGGAGGTCCCAACATTAATGGGTTGTGACTTTGGTGGGACCCTGTTGCAACAGGTAATAAGTCACGTGATTTTATTTAAAAGGCATGTAATATTTCCTAACCCCATTTTCTCTTCTTTCTTTAAACCCTCCATTGCTCACCTTCTTCTAACTGTTAATCCTCTTTAAGTTCATCTTTAACTAGAAAATTTTCATCTAATTTCAGAATTCGACAGTGGACAGTGGGTAGTAAAAAAGAGTGAAGAGAGAAAAAAAAAAGGCATTATACCAATCCTTTATTGCCTTAACATTGATGCATTCATGAAAATTTTCATCTTCATCTTTTTCCCACAATAATCTTGCCTCAAGATCTGAAATTTCTTACTTTACCTCTCCTCTCTTGTTTTTATGATCCGAAAATTCTCTCGATCGGCAATTTTTTTGGTACTCGTAAAAATCTTGAACTTTTCATCTTCAAAATTCTGGATTTTTTTTTGAATTTCTAAAATTGAATTTGATAGCAAAATTTGGATGAATTGTTATTGGAAATTAAAGGGCAAGAGAGAGAAATGAGTAGTGATATTATTGGTACTGTGAACATCTTGAACTTTTTGAGTTTGGATCAATTGTTAGTGGAAATTAAAGGGGAAGAGAGAGAAATGAGTAGTGATATTTCTGGTACTTGTCAAAATTTTGAACTTTTCATCTTCAAAAATCTGGAAAATTTTGAAACTCCTGAATTGAATTTGATAGCAGGGGAAGAGAGAGAAATGAGCAATGAAAATAAGGACTGAGTAAAATTAAACGACGAACAAATAGTAGTCAGTAGATAATGCTCTTCTTCTTCTTGGATTTCTTTTTTTAATAAGAGTTTTTGGGTCATAAAAAGGATTTTTTGATGAGATAAGTGATCTTTTTCCCCCACTATCAATCATGGACATGGTAAGGTGATATTGAAAGATCAACAATGGTGAGGATCAACAATGATGGCTTCTGCTGTATAATTTTGAAGAAGAAAATGGCAAGGAGATGGGTCCCATTCATTACAAGATTTTTACTTGGTGAACTGGTTACAAGTCATTTGGGTCCAACTAAAGTCACGACCCATTAAAGTTGGGACCCCCACAGGTTAAATGATAGTTGGGACCTTTTAAAAATGTTTGTCTATAATTGGGACCCCTAACGTCAATTTTTCCTAAATTAAAACTAACAAATTCATATCAAGTTGGGCGGAATTGGTAATTTCTTTTGGTGCCAAAGATGGTGTAACTGGTAATGTAAAGTATCCGTACCTACTATTTAAGTCGATCGACAGGTAGCTTTTTTGTAAAAGCTAAATACATTTTTAGAATTTAAATCTTTTGCTTCATATGGAAGATTGTCATTGATGATAAATGAAACGTTATTTATGATAACAAACAATCATATGTGAGTTTCAGCACAAACTTTAATTTCTACTCTACTAATAAGATTGGTTATGCTCAGCTCAGCTGCACACCATAGCACAATATTATTGACATTATATCAGCCTCGTTTCCGATGGAGATATACACAGCTGGTATAGGGATATTGGAGAAAAGTCTGGATGATTTTCGAAAATATTAAATCTATTAGGAGTTGAAGTCAGTCATATTGAGAAAAAGACTCAAGATAGAGAACAATTATTGAAACACCAAAAATTAAAAGACTAATAGATCTCAAAAGCAGCGTAAATAACAAAAAGTTAGGGTGTTTTTGCCCGTAAAACAAATGGATGCTCTAGACAAGATACAAATAATGGAGGCTGAGGTTCTAGAGATAGAAATAGAAAGAACGAAAGAAGAAAGACAGTGTCCAAGTAATATCTCCTTCTTGAGTCATTGGTTCTTCGTATAGGAGATCTTAGAAAATACATAGTACTACTTCTGTATTTTTTTGTTCTTACTTTTCTTTAGGATGTATTTTATTCCTTATTTTTTCCCTCATGACATCTATCCCCGCCTATGTGACTTTCACTGCCCAACATTAGTTTTTACCTCTTGGTTTCTTCCCAAAAGTAACTGGAAAGAAAAAAAAAAAAAAAAAAAAAAAAAAACTCCGACATAGTGGAATATTTCCATCTATGTTTATTGACGTTTAAACGAAAAATCATAACTTAATATATTTTAGGTTTAGGAAACTACATAGATCTAATATATCCAATAATCTTCTTTATTTCAAGGGAAAAGATAAATTTCATTTGTTGTAAGACGCGGTATCGTATCTATAATCGATATTAAAGAAAATAATACATAATCTAACTAAATCGATCAAATAATATTCTTCTACGATAATGGTCGAGAAAGGGTTTGGACCAAAGAATTAAAGTAGAGGAAACTTGAAGGTAAGGATGTCAATGGATCGGGTTCAGATCAGGTAGACTATCACCCGCGTCCATCACCCGGTTTCATCCGCTCCACCCGGTCTATCCGTCAACCAGCTCATCCATCATCCGCAATGTAAGATGAGAATCTGCATAAATCAAATGACTTAACCTGACTTACAAGAGTAAGTTGCGCCGTGGTATGATGGCCACTGCCTTAGAAAAGAATTTCGCCACCACCGGTGCGGATTCACGATGACGTTCGTCCCCCACGGTTCACACAACTATCTTTGACTCCGTGCACCCGGATCAAAGATTGGTATTTCTCAAGAACTGCTCAAATCTCAGAGAGAATAGGGTAGGCTTGTGTTTTAGGGTAATATAGAATGAATGATGAATAGAAAAACGGCCAAAACGCTATTTATATGAGGGTTATAAAACAACTCCGAAACATATCCGGAAATAAGAAGAAAATAAAAGATTTCGACTTCCTCGGAAACCGAGAATCGCGGAATACACCGCGAGTCGCGGTAAGCTTGCGGCAAACTACCGCGAACAAGACAAAAACCACTACCCCGGCCACCGCGAGTCGCGGCAGCAGGCGCGAGTCGCGGCCTCCACCGCGAGTCGCGGTAGGTCCTCGCCCAAAGAGCTTCGCGTTGAAATAAGGATTAAATCCTACACGCAATCCATTCATCAATCATCCACGTGTGATTAAGATGGATTGGGTGATTATCGAGTAAAAAAGTTACAATATACCGCAAAAATATAAGACAACCAAAAAGACATAATATAGTACTAGCCTTATATGCACGTTATGCGTGCGAAAACATATAGAAAATTTAATTAATTACATAATTATATGTAGTAATAATTATAAGTGAACACCAAATTACATCTAGTAATAATTATAAGCATCTGTTAATGTTACTTGCTATGTGTGCGAAATTATTATCAAATTTATATTAATTGCATAATTACATCTAGTAATAATGTGTAAGAAACATTATTTACAAAGTTTTGTCAAAGAAAAATATCTTTATAATGCAACAATGTAATAACAAAGAAAGTAAATGAACAATAAAGTTAACAAATTAGAAACACCAAATTAAATAAATAATCAATTATAACAAACAATTCAGAACGTGATAGCTAACAAAGCCCAAATTAAGCTAAAAAGATGGGTTGGGTGCGTGAAGTTAAATGCAGATGCGTCGGTTAGTGAGGATGGATAAGGTTGGTATGGGAGTGCTGGCTCGGGATGAGAAGGGAGAGGTCATACTCGCTACTACGCGTCGGTTGAAAAGTTGGTGGCCTGTAGAAGTTGCGGAAGAGAAAGCTCTATGCCTTGCAATCAAGTTGGCTCGTAGCCATGAGTTTCATGATGTTATCTTTGAATCTGATTGGCTTACTATTGCCAATAGATTGTCTAGAGGTGCTCTTTTTTTTTTGTGATTTAGATTTTGTGTTAGAAGATGCTCTATTATGCGTCGGTTGAAAGGTTGGTGGCTTGTAGAAGTGGTGGAAGAGAAAGCTCTATGCCATGCAATCAAGTTGGCTCGTAGCCATGAGTTACATGATGTTATATTTGAATCTGATTGTCTTACTATTGCTAATAAGGTTGTCTAGTGGTGCTCTTTATTTTTCTGATTTAAATTTTGTGTTAGAAGATGCTCTCTTTTTGAGTAAAGATTTTGTCTCTGTTCAATGGTCGCATGTGCTAAGGGATAGGAATTTTGTTGCCCATCACCTAGCTCGACTTATCCCCTTTGGTTTTGAACAACACTGTGAATGTCATTGTCCAGCTGAGGTGTCTGACAGGGTCTCCCTATGTTCTATGGACATATTATCAACTGATTAATATATTTCACCCCTTGGTTTCCTCTATAAAAAAGCTAAAAAGATGGCAGATAAGGGCCATGAGGCTCGCAAAACACAATATAGTCCCTTTTATGAGACAACAAAATCGTAGCACAATTCCAATCTAATGAAATATAGTCCTTATAAACTAAAAATAACAATTGTAATTGAGAAGACCTACTATTTGCCCAACTAAATAAGTCAATGTTGAAGTCACCTTAGTATGATCAGTGGAGACTCCTCTTGAGTTCTTGTTTCCGAAGCTACCAACATGTAGTGCCACATTATCGTCTTTCCTTGAAGTTGGAAGTGCATGATTAGATAGCATCTCCCATTTCTGATACTCGTAGCTCAAATTCAAGACTGCAAGCAAAAATTCTGCTAGTGCTCTCTCTCCTGCTAAACCATCATTAAAAGCTCCTGCAAAATAAAATGCAAAAATTAATTAATTGATAGCCTCTGCCCTTTGTTGAATCCACTTCTGGAATTTACTTTTGTGAAAAATATTGACGCCTTTCTCATTTTCTCCTCTGGTACTCTTGTTCCCTATTATAAGACTAGTATTTTTTGCACGCGATGCGTGCGCGAACATCGCGGTGATATTGAACATGTTTCTTTTGTTTTCAAAAAATATGGAAGTTACTTTAACTAAAAAAAAATTTGGTAGTTTTTTTGGGGGGAAATCTGGTAGTTACATTAGATTTTTTTTTTTTGAAAAAAGTTATGTGACTTTTTTGCCCTCATAAGTTATCCTAAAGAATAAAAACATAAAGTTTATTTTAGGGAACTCAAGTGGACACCAAAGTCCTCAAGAGTTCCCATATATAATAGAGATAAACATTTCTCTCTCTATGCAATTTCTTTAGCCCCCAAATCTCTCTCTCTAAACCTCCGCCTGTACTTCCCCCTGTCTACCACCAGTCCACCGCCGTCGCTCCCTTCATTAGAGGTAGACAATGCCTCTCTTAAATTTAAGAAACTCTTCTCCAAATTTGCACTTGGACAGCTAACACTTGGACTCTGAAATTCCAAATTGCAGCACAAAATCAACAATCACATAAAAAAATCAATTAATATTGCATTATCACTTTGATAAAATTCTTTTCACCATTGAATTTTAGTAACTTAAAGAACAAAAAAGGTGTAAATTGATCAAATAAAGTAAATGTATTTTCCAATATCAACATCAATTATTTCAAAGATCAATTTCTTTCCCCATTTTTGTAAATTTGTCACCGCCCCACAAAATTGAACTGATGCATAAACAATAGATATATCAAATTGAAGAAAGAGCCACTCAAAAGAAGTAGAAATATCACAAATTAAAGTTCAAACAAAATTTTAGAAGTGGTATTGTAATATGTAGAAGAAAGCTAATACCTTTTCATTAGTGGGTATCTTTCTGACGTCTGGCTCGAGTTTGAGATTGCCATTTACGGCAACTGAAGGCAGGGAAGCCATGAAATAAATGTAGCAAAGTTGTATCAAAGTTGAAGCCATTTGAGTGTTTCACTGTAATAGAAGGTGCGAAGAAGAAAGGTGAAACCGAGAAACTGTAGCAAAGTTGTATCATGGTTTCAAGTGGTTTTTTTCTTAGTTTAGTATCTGGTGTATTCAAAGATTACTGCTGTGCAGTTTATTGTGGTTATTATTGCCATTTTTTTTTAATTTTTGGTTGTTAAATAGAGAAGTTAGTTTCCTTGGATAATTTTTTTTTTTCTTTTTTAATTTTTTGGTGTCCTACCCCTCTTGACATATATAATAGAGATTAAAATGACTCAATTTTCAAATATTCATCGATTACATAACATTCCTATTTCCAATATAATATGTATGTATATAATAATTTATTTATAATTTTATTTCTCTGAAACATACTATTAATCATTTATAATATATATATATTAATAATTTAATATGTTCGTATGGATGGTTCATGGGTCTGGTACGATGATGGACCTGGTGATAGATAGAACAATTTCACCCTAATCCGACCCGAATCCGTCACCCGGTTTATCAGTCACCCACCTATCATCCATTTATTTCATGTTTTCATCCGTATTTTGGAACTGTATGGATCAGGCTATTAATTGGATATCCACCGGATATTGTCATCCCTAGTTAAAAAAAGTAATATATGGATAATGGATGGAAAAAGGGTTATAGGGGACATTTATTTCAAAAAAGTACGACAATAATAAATAAAGATGGTGTTAAGCTTCAGAGAAATTTTACCATAAAAGAGCATAAATGGCGCATTTATTTTGATGGTTTAATTCTTAATTTGCGAACCTAAATTTTACAAAATTACATTTTTATAGATTAAGGATGTTTTCTCTGATAAAAGTTAAGTTTCATGTCTAATAAGGATTAATCAGGCTCAAGTTGGTGTAAGCATACAGTGGAATTAGGGGTAATTAGGTCCAATTAAATGTAAACATAAGGTGACATCAAGGTTGATATATAGGTCTAATCAAATCTAATAATAAAAAGTTCACCTGAAGTGATCACACCCTAAGGCTAAACAAACACACACATAGTCCTATAGTTATTAGATCCGATCAAAACCTGAAATAATAATCTATTGTAGAGAATGACAGATTGACGAAGCAACTAATGAGTTCCTTCGTTTTATATTAATTGTAACATTTGGGCTTTTACATTATTCATACACTCCCTTTTTGCTATGTGGGATCTTGTTAGATTCGTCTCGCTATATATATACTTTCAAAATAACTTTTTATAATTTTTACTATAGGTTATTGAATAAATCAACGGTTAAAGTTATGGGAAGCGTGCAATACTTTACATATTGTAATTAACATAGAATGAAAGAAGTATTATTATTCTATATCTAACACCTTACAAAATACTAAATAGACCACCTATTTTTCTTTATCCTGAGCTCAGATGTATAATATAGATGACTATTTTGTTTTCCAATGGTTCTTTTCTTTTAATTTGGTGGCCAATAATTAATGAAAGTTGTACATGGTTGAAGGCCGGCCTATAAAATAGCCAACTCGTAAAGCCTCAAAGCACCAGCCATCATCTCTTTGCAAACACGTACATATCATTCTAGCTTGTCAGTTTGTTGTCAGCATATGTTAATTGTGACTTGAAATCTTATGAATGGCATAAGGTTGACTTTGAATGCACATATCTTTCAATCTATAAATGGTTTTGATGTGATTCAAATTGGAGGTGAAAGCTTGTTCAAAGAACTTTCCAACCACAGGTAATATGCCCAATTCCGCCGAGAAACGAGAACGTTATGGCTGTTCTACGAAGCGCTGTCGAGCCGGATTACCGCCCGACCGGGTCGGGCGCCCTAACGAATTGCGACCGGGCGAAGGTCACCCGATCGGGCGCGAAATGCCAGCCAGTTTAATTTTAATGACCGCCCGATCGGGCAGCTTGGTTTTGGCGCGGTTTTCCGGTTTTCCGAATTTGATTCTTTTTACGGTTTTTTATAGAGTTTTTTCAAGGGTTATTTGTACGAGGTTTCCTTATGTTATAAATAGGACCTCTTAGTTTTCTTTTTTTAACACACAACTTATGAAACACTTTTAGCATCTAGAATTTAGGACTCCTTGTATTATTCTCTCTGTTTTTCTCCATCATAGTGAAGAAGCTCGAATCCCCCACATGTGGAAGTAGGTCTATTTTGACCGAACCACGTAAATCCTTGTGTTCTTTTTTTTTTTTTCTTCTTTATTGCTTTTCTCATCCTTATTATTTCATTGATTTTGTTCCGCATTAATCAAACTACAACACCCAGATTCCTAACAAATTGGTATCAAGAGCTTGGTTGTTTAAGATCTTAGGTGTTTATAGAATGAGTTTGATTCAATTATGCCAATGAAATTCAATATTGAGAAATTTGATAGGCAAGTAAATTTTGGCCTATGGCAATTGAAGATGAAAGCCATCTTGGTTCAAAGTGGCTGTCACAAGGCTCTTGAAGGTGCATCCAAAAAGCCTTCGGGTATGACGGATGATCAGTGGGAGGAGATCGATTTGAAGGCACTCTCTACAATTCATTTAAGTCTATCTAATGAAGTTTTGAGAGAGGTTGCCAAGGAGATAACTGCTGCGGGTTTGTGGTTGAAGTTGGAGTAACTTTATATGACAAAGAGCGTGACCAATCGTCTACTACTCAAATCTAGACTTCATGATCTCAGTCTAGAAGAGGGTAAACCGCTTGAGTCTCATTTAGATGAATTCTTCTCTATTATTATGGATTTGCAAAACATCGATGTTGGGATCGATGATGAGGATATGGCTATTAGGTTGTTGTGTTCTTTATCGCCTTCGTATAAGCATTTTCGAGATACTTTATTGTATGGTACAAATGATTTGAGTTTGCGGGATGTTAAAGATGCCTTAACTCAAAGAGATTTAATTGACAATAAGTTGGTTAATAAATATGCTCAAACTAATGCTTTGGTTGCTCATGATGGAAAGAATTTTGGTAAGAATAAAATCTGTAACTATTGTCATGTGAAAGGTCCTATCAAAGCTGAGTGTTGGAAATTAAAGAAGAAGAATGGGGAAAAGTCCAATGAGGACCAATCCGCAAATATTGTCAACGATGGCTTTGATGATGATGTTGCACTTTAGGGTTACAGATTTGGGGCTGCGGTTTCTACGATCTCTTTATGATTGGTGCCCTTTGAGATCTCTTGGTGAAACGAGAAACCGTGTGGATTTTTTTTGCTATGGAGTCTATGATAGATTTTTTTTGAGTTTTTTGTAACAATCTTGGTTATGCATTAGATTTTGTTCTAGTTATGCTATTTCTTATCTCAAATTTGGTACTTTTGTGTTTTATTAAGTACAATTGCAATTTAGAAGTTATTGATGTCAATTGGTTTTCTAGAATTGCTTGATTTTGTTGTTGAGATGAAGAAGTGTTTGAAGAGAGTTTGGTCAATTTGAGTAAACATGTTTGGCGTTGGTGACTTTATACTCTCAATCTAGGCCATGTGATGGTTTCGTATAAGGAGTTTTGTGTTCGAAGACGCATCGGTACACAATTATAGAAGATGTCCGTTTTCTAGGTTGCCTAAAGTGAGTAGGCTTATGGAATTTTGTTTAAGGTGGAGGTTTTATGATTTTGTTTTGGGTGAGCATCACTTTTGGTTCAAGGTGGAGGTATCTTGATTGATTGGTTTCAAGTCAAGGTGGAGATTGTTAATTGTGACTTGAAATCTTATGAATGGCATAAGGCTGAATTTGAATGCACATATCTTTCAATCTATAAATGGTTTTGATGTGATTCAAATTGGAGGTGAAAGCTTGTTCAAAGAGCTTTTCAACGACAGGTCATATGCCCAATTCCGCTGAGAAACGAGGAAGTTATGGCTGTTCTACGAAGCGCTGTCGAGCTGGATTACCGCCCGACCGGGTTGGGCGGATCCCGCCCGATCGGGCGCCCTAACGAATTGCGACCGGGCGAATGTCACCGGATCGGGCGGCTTTGTTTTGACGCGATTTTGCGGTTTTCCGAATTTGATTCTCTTTAGGGGTTTTTATGGAGTTTTTTCTAGGGTTATTTGTATGAGGTTTCCTTATGTTATAAATAGGACCTCTTAGTGCTCATTATTTAACACACAACTTATGAAACACTTTTAGTCTCTAGAATTTAGGACTCCTTGTATTATTCTCTCTGTTTTTCTCCATCATAGTGAACAAGCTCGAATCCCCCACCTGTGGAAGTAGGTTTATTTTGACCGAACCACGTAAATCCTTGTGTTTTTTTGTTTCTCTTCTTTATTGCTTTTTTCATCCTTATTATTTCATTGATTTTGTTCCGCATTAATCAAACTACAACACCCAGATTCCTAACAGCATACCTTCATCTTCACCCATCCTTTTCATTATATTCTTCCTCTTCTCCTTCCTATTATCCTTCCTATATCTAGCTAGTATCTACCATAACTAGGTAGCAAAACAACAAAAGTAAAACAAAACCGCAACATGAGTAGTACTTTAATAGAATCCACATATATATGTCCATCAGAACAGACCCCAAAAGGGAGTCTTTGGCTTTCAAGCCTAGACTTAATCACACGATCAGTCGATCACCTTACACACACACCCATGTTTTGTTCATCTATGAACCAAATAATAGAGAAAAGACTAATTCATCACCATTTTTTGATACCAACTTATTAAAGGAATGTTTTGGTAAAGCCCTAGTTGCATTCTACCCAATGGCAGGTAGATTAAAGACCAACGACAAAACCGGTCGAATTGAGATCGATTGCAATGCAAACGGGGCCTTGTTTATCGAGGTCGAGACCACACATGTACTCGCTGATTTCGGAGATTTTAAGCCGACAACTGAGCTCCGGAACGTGGTGTTCCCGACGTATAATTACTCGGGTGGACTCTCGTCGATCCCTCTACTAATGGTACAACTTACCCTCTTTAAATGTGGTGGGATAAGCCTTGGATATGTCCAGCATCACCATGTAGCAGATGGAACTTCGCATGTGCATTTTATCAACTCATGGGCGCGCCTAACCAAAGGGCTTGAACTTGATGTTTTACCCTTTCATGATAGGTTTAGCTGCTTTGCTCCTCGAAATCCACCTCAAATTAAGTTCCAGCATTTGGAGTATGAACCATCTGTGCCACCCTTACCACCTAAGGGGATTTCAGGTTAGATACTAGAGCTTGCTTCAAAATAATTCATAACTATTTTTGTGACCGCCCTATTTTGTTGTTTGTTTGTTTGTTATATTGGGAAAAATGGTAGAGTATAAGTCCCATTGCAGAGGGGGAAACATATAGAAGTATTGCAGGGAAAAAAGAATGTCCAACAGCAGCGTCGTCCTGGACATTTTTGGGGCCCGGAGCGAAACTGTAAAAAGAGGCCCCCTAAAGATATGAAATATTTCATAAATATTTTCTTACAAAAATTCCATGAATTTTCAAATTCAACCAAAATAAAAAGTTACCAAAATTACTAATTACATAATAATCACTTGAAATAGGGAAGTTATTGAGGTGAGAGAAGAGAGGAAAGAGTTATGGGAATTGGAGAAGAAAACTAAACGCTGCTGTACTTTGGAAGAAAGGAATTGATTTATTTTTTTTAATAACAAAGATCATAATTTTGTTTTTTTTTTCATGGGGGCCCAATAATTTGGGGGGCCCTGAGCATGGGCTCACCTTGCTCATGCTAAGGGCCGGCCCTGTCCAACAGTATGGTAAAGATAGAGGTGTTCCGTAATACAAAAAACTAGTTTTTTTGTTTTTGGTAAAGGGGCCAATATATTAGAACCTTACCAAACTAAAAGTTACAAGTTCGAGGCTAAAGTATTAGGCTAAACAACTAGTTTGGTACGCGCTTATGAAAGACCGTATCTGACCTAAAAGTAATTCAGTATTTCTGTAAGGGAAATTCTATGTCGTTGTGCATGATAATGCAATCTAAACTCAGGCGTATTATTCGATTAATACATTTTGTAAAGCTGACAAAATTTAATCCAATCCACCTGATCCAAAACTCATTGGAAATAAGTGGGTTATTAGGGTTTGGATTTTCAACCCAATTAATTAGATGGAGTGACACGATAAACCCATCTAATTTATTATATTGGTTTAGTTGGGTTGACATTCTAAACCTAAAAATGACTTGCTTTGACCCGTTAAACTACTTTATGTGCAAAGAACTCAAATTATATTGTGCTAAATGTATAGTTACGCCAAAAAACATCGAAGGCTCTTAAGATAATTACTCATTATTGTTTTAACATTGAAAGCTCTTAAGATAATTACTCATTATTGTTTTTGTAAATTATGAACATCAACAATTTTTGTGAATTCATTTATTCAGTTTTATTTAAAATAAATTACTATATTTTAAAGAATAATAATTCAAATTAATAAATTGGCTAAACGGGTTGGATGCGTGACTTGATCATTTGATGGATAGGTTGGGTTAGAACGAATTTTTAACCTATTTATTATCAACCCAAATAAGATTTCGATTTAGCCTGATCCATTTGACATCCCTACCTCGTTTATGGTGGTAATGGATAAAACTTATTATGCTTAAAACGTAAATCGTGATAACTGACATGGAAGTCGCCGCAAATGTGAATCAAATAATACCTTAACTCTAGTTGTTCTTCCTCCATTTCATAAAAATTGTTTCTTTTTTATTTTTCTTGTTCATAATGTTTTCTTTAGTGGCCTATATATTTCTCCAGTTTAGGGTTGTAAATTGGTTGGACTGGATTGGACTTTGCCAAATTCAAATCTAGTCCAAAACTTTTTGGACTCCATAAATTGTGTTCAAATCAAATCCAAACTTTTTTTAAATCCAATCTGAACTTTTTTCTTGAGTGTGAATCCAGTTTAGGCCGAATGTTATATTTTTCCCCCAAATTAGGTTCACAATGTTTCTGGACTGGACTTTTAAGCAAGAAAACATTTTTGGACTTTCTAAATTAAAATTAAAAGAGAATATTTTTGGACTTCAAAGGAGTGAAGTCCATATTCAGTCCCAAAATATTTGAACTCGAAAATTTAAGTTCGAGTCGAGTAAAATGTGACATGTTTTGTCTGGAATGGGATGAACTCTGGACTTTTTTTTTTTTTTTTTTTTGATGCAAGCAGGGGGTAAATAACATAAATGAAAGTTTAAAGTTTACACATAGTCATCAAGGAGGTTTATCCTCCAACATTACATTCTGAATATAATGAGGTTCCAAATTAAGCCAAATAGTGTCAAGATTATCTGACTGATTAGTCCTAAACATCTTCGCCAACCTGTCTGCAACTTTGTTCGTGGCTCTTGGCTCACATACTATCCTAACTCCCTGTAGCTACTGCATATGGTCCCTGCACATTTTCACCAACACATAATTATCATCTTTGGCACACCTAGTACCCAATATTTGATGGGCCGCTTGTTTTGCATCCGTTGCAATTATGTATTCATTCCAGCCTTTGATTTTTGCTAGTTCCAGACTAATTTCAATCGCCATGATTTCACCTGCAAACACAGATTTACACATGCATTTCTTTTGGAACCCACAAATCCAGTTCCCCCTATTATCTCGAACAACCCCGGCTAACCCAGAGATCATGCCCAAGCCAATAAATGATACATCACAATTGATTTTCTTCCAGTTAGGAGGGGGGAGACCAGTAAATAGGAGGGGAGGGTTTTGGAGGTAAGATGCAATCCATGGAGGAGAAGAATTCCCAAGCGAGAGCTTGGGCCTCCATGAGGCACTTACCTGCAGATTGGTTGATGTTTTGGAATACAGAGCTATTTCTTCGGAGCCAAATTTTCCAAATTACAAAGGAAAAGAGGGTCTACCATGGGAGTTGGGGGGAGGATTGTTTGGTTGGAGAAGAGAGACACAGGTTAGAAGAGAGCCACTGATAGTGAATCCCAAACTTATCTTGCTTCAATACAATCACGGAGGACATGGATTGTATCCTCCATGAACAAATTACAACAAGCACATAAGTTAGAGGGAATAATGTTCCTCACAGCCAGCGTTTTGTTGTGAGGAAATCTGTCTAAGAAAGCTAGCCAAATGAATATTTTAATTCTAGGAAGGCTTTTCAGTTTCCAAATCAACTTTAAATTCAGAGTTTGGTGGTTATTGCAAGCCCATAGAACATCAAAAGCTTTTTAAAAACAAAACTTTCCATTTAATGACAGATTTGAGAAGATGAAATCTGGACAATCTTTGTTAGTTCTAATTGACAGACATACGTTCTTGATTTCGTCCGGAAGATAGAATGATAGATTAGAGAAATCCCACCCTGTGTTCCTTAGAAAGTCACTAACTTTGAGGTGTTATGCCTCTCTAGGTAAGGTCCCATGAATCGTACTTTTAAGAGGCTTCTCTTTAATCCAATTATCCCCTCACATCTGGATTCTCTCACCACTTCCTATGCCCCACACAATTTGGTTTTTGAACTCATCCCACACTTTCCCCATGCTTCTCCACAAGTGTGAACCCGTGGAGAAAGCTCTCATAGTGTTGTTTTTCTTTGAGTATTTATCTTTCAACACCCGAATGGCAAGGTTATCCTCTTTGTTTAGGATATTCCACCACACTTTTAGCATATGGGCTTTATTAAGCATCTTCACACACCTAATGCCCAACCCCCCTTGCTCCATAGGTTTTGAAATACCCTCCCAACCTACAAGATGAAGCCCTTTCTGGTCCACATCCCTACTCCACATAAACTTTTCTATATCTTTGTTGAGACTATTCAGGATAGACATAGGAAAAGATAAGCATTGCATATAATAGTTAGGCAGGGAGTTAAGGGTGGCTGAAATAAGACATAATTTCCCAGCTTTTGAAAGAAACTTTGTCTTCCAGTTTGCTATCTTACCCTTAATCTTATTCACCAAAAACTGAGCTTTTGCTTTTGTGGACCTGACATTAGAAAAGGGGAAACCAAGGTATTTGTAGTCCACTTATACCCCTACTCCATTTCACCCCAAAAGCCTCATCTAATGATTCCTACTTAGTACTTACCCTTACTAGCTTTAATCTCCATAAAATATATATTAATTATTTTTCATTTACTCCCAAATTTCCCCCACCTAATAATTTTTTTTTTTGAAGGACCACCTACGAGGTCTTGCATACCTTATCAGTCACCCAACCTAATAATAATTAGTGATCATTATTTTGAATTTCTTCCGACTTTTATTATGAGGAAGCAACAGAGAATGGAGGGAGAACATATGACTAAAATTCAGATAGGAAAAAAAATAAGTTTTGATACCATCAATAAAAGCAACTATATAACCTTTGTTTTTGTTATTTATCATATAATTTGTAATTTGAACCGGGTTATAGTTATATATAAAATATTGACTAAAGAATATACTACATACTTCTTTCATTCCAAAATCACCTTCTTTTTTGAGTCTTTCACAAATTCTAATTGCACTTATGATTTTACAACAGATGAGGCGACCACAATCCTAGAAGGTCTCTTTAGATTCTCTAAGGAGCAAATTAATGCCTTAAAACAAGAAGCAATGTCCCAAGAAGTAATGAACTACAGACTAAGCACATTTGAAGTGTTAGCCGGGCACGCGTGGCGAACTGCATGCAAGGCACGTGGACTAGCAAATCACCATGACGTAAAACTCTACATACCAAGTGATGGACGTCCAAGATTGAAGGATCCAGCATTGCCACTAGGCTATTGTGGGAATGTGATCTTCTTCACAGCTTGTGTAGCTAAAGCAGGCGATGTGATGCGCAAGCCATTATGGTATCCAGCACGTAAGGTTCACCAAGCAGTAAAAAGAGTTAAAAATGAAGAGTACTTGAAATCAGCTGTTGATTACCTTGAATCACTGCCAGATATAACAACTATGGTTCGTGGAGGACATACATTTACATGTCCAAATTTTACCATAAATTCATGGGTGAACATTCCATACAACCAATCTGATTTTGGATAGGGTGGCCCCAAGTATTTTCGCCACAGTAAATACGAGGGCCAATCTTATCTAATAGCAAGCCAAAATGGGGATGGCAGTGTGTCATTGGCTGTTAAGTTATTTTCAGCTCACATGGCTCTTTTTGGAAAATATTTATATGATTTTTGAAGAATTGAAGTAGTTGGTTGTATTGTATTACCATTAGTTTATTGCAAAATTAAAGTGTTCGGTAAAAAATTGCTGGAGTTTTCTAAAGACTCCATGAGAGGTAATGTAGGTAAAATTTTCATATGTATGCGTCTTTTAATTGATACTCAGATATAATATCAGTTCAGTATCATTTCATATCAATTGGAAGAGGCATATGCATCAAATAATTGTCAAAATACTAAAATTATCCTCATAGTCTTTTTCGACTCCACCTGTTATTGCCAGGACAAGCTCTTTATTTATTAACTAGTTGGTCGTTTTATTTATGTGCACGCAGTTTTCAAGGGATGGTTGTCAATTTATTCAGAGTCATGGGCTCCATAGCCATTTTCTTATGTTGAGTGTGACAAGAAGGGAAAATATGGGTTTGAAATTTATTGTCCATATATTTGTTTTTATCTTCTTGCTTGGAGTGCTATGTTGAATATATTATCTTGTAATTGTTTTGGCTTGTGAAATAAATTTACTACTTAATGTGTTTTATAGTAGTTATAACTTTTTGACTTTCACACTATACATATATTAGTTTGATCATAAATTTTAATTTTACTACTCCCTTTATTTTTATTTTTCTTCCTACACTTCTTTTACAGGGTCAAAGTTGAGATGCTAGTTGAGCGAGTTTTGTGAAGATCCCCTGATTAGGCGATAATGTGTGGAAGTTTTTCGGTGATGAGGAATGAAATAGTACCCGTTATGGGTCATCAGCCGGGTCTTAATATGTCTCATAACAACATAGTTGATGTAAAGCATCCATACTAGTTTTCTTTTTTAATATAATGAAACCCATATTTAATAATTTATCATTTTTTTGGCAGGAAGTTGTTATGTGCGAGTGTATGTAAGTACCTAGGTGGTGGTAGGACGAAGATAGTTTTTATAACATACCCGTCAGGGTGGTGATGGATTTGGATATTCCCCACTACACATAGTGTGTGGGGGTAATGATAGGGATTAGTCTTTTAGGCGGGCATGAGTATGGAGGGATCATCCTCCGCACCGGCACCATCACATTGATATCCCTAGCTCGGTCAAAGTTGTTCCTTGTAAATTTTAGGTAAGCATCCCTTTTTCAAGGGACATTGATATTAATAGAGTGTTAAGTGTCTTTGGGTTTGTTAAAGGAATTCTCCCCTTTTAAGCATCTAGGGGTACCAATATATTCAAGACGAATTTGTGTTATTGATGGTGAAGGTTTGGTAGACAAAATGGCAACTAGAAATAACGGGAATACCACACATCTTTCTTATTAAGATAGGTTGCAACTTATTAACTTCTTTTTACGAAAGAGAATTTTCATTTAAATTGAGGGCCAAACAACATCTACAATAGGTATTAAAGAAAAACAAGATACAATGAAATAAGATTAGATCAACTTCGTCTTTGATTAAACTACAATGAACCAGATCGACCATAGTAGCGCTGACCTATTGTATTTGCTGATCCAAATAGCTATATAATAAAACTATCTATCATTTTGACATAGTTTGAAGAAGAAAATTCTTGATTAAACAATGTTGACCGCATCCGAGCTTCCAATACATTCATATTGATAGTTTTGAACTTAAACCAATGAGAACGATTTCCCATACCTACAAACAAACAACTAGACTCACAACTCCCACATGGGAGAAGTAGACTTCCACAACAGAGAAGACTAAACTTCCCATAACAGGGCATGAGACACTCTCATAAAGAGAGGCTAACTTATTCAACAAAATAAAAGAACAAAGTAGAAACTTTGCTATTATGTTTGTAGAGTATCGAAATTTTGGCTCGAGAAAGTAAATTTCACATCATGGAATGCACAACATAGTTCTCTGCAATGGCGGATCCAGGATTTTCAAATCAGGGGTACTGTAATTAATAAAATAAACTTGGTCTCAACATCTACGTTAAAAATATTAGAATCCAAAACATTGTTCAATATTTAATGTCATAAATCCCAAAATACAAAAAATACATAAATAAAATTTACAAATTCATCTAGTGAGTCTTCATTCGTTGGAAACAATCAACGATAGCGTCATTGGGAACTTGTAGAAACACATCATTCTCAATGAATGTGACCAAACAATCATTTAAAAATTAATCACCCATGCGATTCCGCAACTTACTTTTGACATAATTCATTCTGGAAAACACCATTTCTACTACACTTGCCGTAGCAACCAGAAGATTCAACATTAGCTTGATTAGCAAAAAAAATAGTGAATAAGTTCCATGCCTATCATGCAAATTTTGGTACTCATCATCATTTTGGTACAAATTGTTGTACTAATCATCATTGATACGAAACTAATATCATGCAAATTTTGGTACTCATCATCATTTTGCATATCATCCATGAATATATCAAATCACAATCAAGAATATCCAAATCATTACTTGAAAATTCACAAGGACAAACAGTAGCAAGTCTAAGTACCTTTTTCCTTGTTAAAAGAAGAGAAGCCATCCTTAGGACTTATGCAAGTCATACATGTAAGCAACTTTGTATTCACTTCATCAAATTGACTATTAAGTTCTTGGAGTAGCAAATCAATTATTCCGATAAAAACTTCAACTCAAAAATGATGAAGGTATGTGGCTTCTTGAACAAAACGTTTAGATCTTCCATGAGGGATATAATAAGCCTTCATATCCGGAACAACAAAGTCATGTTTATTGCAAAATGAGGTAACCTTATTCAAGTGAGTCTCCCATCCACAATCTATCATTCTTTGCAATGCCCGTTTAGCTAAAATAACAAGTCTCATGGCATGTACAATATCTTGAGTTTTTCTTTGCAATAAAGCAAGAAATAAGTCATTAGTGTACCCAAATATTGTCTTCATTAATACTGTCATTAAAACAAAATCAAATGACTCTAGTGAGCAGGCCCGGCCCTGAGGGTTGTTTAGAGGGGCAATGGCCCAGGGCCCAAGCCTAAAAGGGGCCCAATCTTCTGATTTTAAAAATAGTACCAGAAAAAAAAATACTGAAACAACTTATAGTTATACGCGTGAGGATTGAGGAGTTATCGAGAAACACGCGCACGCTTCACGAAAATAACTTCATTACTTCACGTTTTCACCAAAACAACCCATCATCTTCTTCAGTTCTCTCTCTTCACTCTCTTCAAAGATCCAAAAAAAAACCTTCTTTTAATTCCCAAAATTTTCTCTAACCATTAAACTTGTGGAAAATTTCCATATTTCCCAAAATGTAACCGTTAGATTCAATTAAATATTGGCAATGGGCAATTTAAGGCAGAGCGGGTAATGAATGATATTCTGGAGGAGGAGGATCTGCTGGCACTCCTTCGGGAGGAAGAGGATGCTGAAGATAAGACGGTGCAGACAAAAATTAGTAATGAAGACTGGTTGAGAAATTTGTGCTTCCGCTTAAAGGACCTGGTTAGGTTAAACTGAAATTTATCCTCGCCTCATAGAATTTTATTAGCAGGGGCTGAATGTGATTTTTTTTACGGGAAGCTGGTGGGTTTTGTCTTTAGGTATAGTGGGGGATTGGATATATTAGGCTCGTTTCATTTTGTTTCATTTGGCAGTTAAGGAGCAAGTAAAGCCATTGAGCAAGGAAGCTGCTTTTATAAATTACTTTGTCAGCTGTGAAGATGAAAGATTAAAAAAAAAAAAAACATTCTCTTAAATATAGCAACGGGAATTATTTTCTGCAATTTAAATAGGGAAAAATTGAATTTCTATAATGTATTACTCATAAGTTTTTAGTCTCAATCAGTTGAAGATATTAAGAGATTTTGTAATCATAAATATAGGGGTTTTGGGAAACAATTTGTTGTCGAGATTGTCGCAGCGTCGACTGTCGAGCGAGGGTTTTTGTGGGGACTTGGGGTTGCTCTGCGCCTCTACCCCTACGGCTCTACCGGCAATGGTCCGATTTGTCCGTGGTTAATTGTTGTCGACTTGCCGCCTTGACGGAGCTGCGCATTGGTCAAGGTGTTGTCATTTCACTCTCTATTTCTCTAATTTTCTTGTAATATGATTATATGATTTGAGTGTTTGATTTATTTTTTTATGTGCAAATATGTTTTTATGATTTTTTGATATCATGTATTAAGTGATGGTATATGAGTTGCTTGACTAATTTTTTACTTGGTAAATTTATTTGTAAGATGGCATCTGCTTAAACAACATATTTATTTTAATAGAACTGCTATCATATTTTTAATTTGTTCTATTATATGCATTTTTTTAAAGGGCCCCAATCTACTATTTTGCCCAGGGCCCCAAAAAGATCAGGACCGGGCCTGCTAGTGAGTACACAATACCTTGGGCTTTTACTTTATCATCAGCATTGGAGCCATTCTTCCCGATTATCACAAGTACCTTAACTATTGCATGAAACAAGTTGATAATATTTCGAAGTTTTTGTAATGTGAACCCCAACGAGTCTCAACTGACCTTTTTAAACCAAGTTTTTGATTTAACCCCGACCCTTCTACAAGTTCACTAATCTCCAAGGATCCATTAAGTTTTTGATGAGCTTGAAATTTTCGAAACATTTCTCATCTTTTACAAGAAACTCCAACCACATTCAACAAGGTTGCAAGTGTATCAAAAAGCCAAGCACACTCATTATTTTTTTTAGCAACGACGACAAGAGTTAGTTGGAGTTGATGAGCAAAACAATAGTAGACATTTATATATTGTAGCATCCTTAATCAAAGTTTTAGGGCCATTTTATTTCACCCTTCATGTTACTAGCCCCATCATGCCCTTGCCCTCGAATCTTGGACGAACTCAATGAATGTTCAACAAGTAAAGTCACAATTGCACTTTTAAGAGACAAAGCATTTCTATCACCAACATGAACAACCAAGAAATCGCTCCACAACTTTTCACGTGTTCCTTTCAACATAACGCAAATAAAGAGCTATTTGTTCCTTTCGAGACACATCACTTAACTCATCGGCTAATATAGCAAAGTGGTCATCACCAAGCTCCGCAATGACAAGCTTAGTTGTTTCTTTAGGAAAATAATTGATGCTCTCTTTTTGAATCGTGGAAGCTGTTAATTGACAATTGTCGGGAGCATTTTCAAAAGTGACATTTGAAACATGTTTATTATGTTACTTTAGTGATAGGCTGTCGTACACCTGTCAAAAATAATTCCTGCAAAACCTTCTAACAATGTAGTAGGGTAAGTAGGGTCGAATCCACAGAGAGATGGTTGTTTTAATCTAGCTTCTAATGCATGGAGAAACTAAACAAGATCATAAATAATGAATTAAAGTTCTAAACTAATCAAACTACGAAAATCAAGCTAAAAAGGATCTAGGGCAATGGTTCACCATGTTCATAACTATAATCTATCAAAATATCATCAATGATTCAATTCATCAGATATCTAGAGCACATGTTAATTCTACGGTCGGGCCTTAACGCTCTCAAATCAACATATGCTAGTACGGTCGCTCAACATAATCAGATTTGCTAATTGTAGGTAAGCCTCTAAAGAGTACTATCTCTCGATCTATGACTCGATATTAGCAATATTTAATCAGACAATTGATCAGATTGCAAGATTAACAATAAAAACACTAATCAATTAGAGATATCAATAACTAATCAAACCATTAATAAATATCAATGAAGAGTCATAGCATATAAACATGGATTCCCAAACCCTAGAATATAAACTACTCAATCATGAAATAAATAAAGAAATTAAATCTACAAAGAAAAGCATGATCAAAGAAATCAATGAAAGAAAAAAGATGAAAATTATAAACTCATGAATTAATGAAGAAAAGAGAAACTAGGGTTTGCCATGAAAAACTAGAGAGGAAAGGAAGAAGAAAACTAAAAACTAAAACTAAGAATAAATAATAACGTGATAGAGGGAGGAGGAGGAAAGAGATATCTCTATTCTAAAAAATATTCAATAACCTAATAAGACTAGGAAAGTAAGTTACAAACATAAGGAAGGTCGAAATATCATTAAATGGGCGGAATTAGTAATCCGCGCGTACAAAAACAGATTCCAGCAAAAACAGTCCCAACTTCGGAATGATATAACTCCTTGACTATAAGTCTCCTTGGGGCGTGCAACCTATCATTGGAATGCTCTTCAAGTCTAGTTTCCAAATATGCTGGAATTACTCGATTCTAAGAAGCACATCAAAAGTTATGCTCAGAAGAGTAGACATGACTCCATTTTCACATTTCTACTAATGATTTTCCACTTCGTTTTCGCTCAAACTCGTACTATGACATATCCATACAATCCTTATGCATTGTAGTTTCTTTCTAAGTGCTCCTAATCCTCAAGTTTAGCTGATCATACTCCAAATACGTCCTCAATGCCTGAAATTCATCAAAAACAAGAAAATATACCGAATAGGAGTAGAATAACATAACTTAAGAATATAATGCAATAATGAATCTAAATATGAATCTAAATGCTCTAAAATGCAACCTAAATGCACCTAAACACTACATGTAAATATGATTTATCATTTAGGCATTTTAAAAGTTCAATGAAATTTCCGTTATTAAGAGATTCTTCATTTTCTCTAAGCCCATGAAATGCCAACCCTTGTCACAATATATAACACAAATAAGAAATTGAAGCTTTCAAGCGAAGTTTATAGTCACTTTGAATCACATCATTTACATTATCAAGAGTAACAACAATTGATTTTTTTTTTCCCATCTTAAACCTATACGGTTTATTCCATCACCTAAATCCTTCATTAACAAATGCATCTCCTCATTAACTTCAACACCATTCTTGAACAAGTAACAAAAAAAATAACATGTCGCATCTTTCTCAATATTATATTCAAGCCAATCTCATTTTTCAAACCAAGAAATACTAAATCGACGTAGACCTCTAATGTCTCTTACGGGAAAGTTATGAGTCTTTGGTTGATAAGGTTTTATAAGAATATATCCTCTCCTAACCACTTTTCTTTGATTTGCCGACTAATCCATGCATTATGTTTATTCTTTTTTCGGGATCATGAGCAAGAAGCTCAACATCATAAACCAATTCTTCCTCCTCTAACAGTGTACTACTAGTACTTGAACCAATCAAATGCATATCTTGACTTTGAGGGGAATTATGAGGAGGAGACACACTAGGCTCACTAGAATTAGGAGAAGGAAATTCACTATCTACTGGAAAAGTAAATGAAGTTTCTTGAGATTTCATTTTCTTGAACAAAAATTGCCTAAAATCAGGTTATGTTTCCCCTTTGATTTTTTTTATCTAGGTGTCATTTCCTATATTCGATACACAAATAAACGATTTATTATCTACCAAATACTCCATATGAAATCAATAACCAACAATCAATCCATCTTATAAATCAATCAATTCAAACTAATTTGTGAACACATTAAATTTGACCCAATTTCTACATACTAATACTAATTACTATGACTATGAAATTACGGCTCAAAATCACTAATCCAATTCATAAATTAAAAGCAAATTAGACTTGGAAGTAAAGCAAGGATTATATATATCAATATATGGGAGCCTAACTGCCTAAGTACCTAAGCAACATAAAAACCAACAACATAGAAAAACAAATCAAACTTACTCTTCATATCTTAGTTCTTAGTCTTACTTGTAAACAATTACTTGTAAACAATTAAACTTTCTTTTCCCTAAAAAAAGGGGTTAATAAACTTACCGGAATCAAGCAACGGCAACGTTTTCAGGCAGTAGTGGGCAGCCGGCGAGCGGGCGATGTGGTGAATAAAGGGTGGCAGTCGACATACGACAGTTCTTGGCGGCAGGCGTAGACGGCGGATGAATTTCGACACTACAACGGTCGGCAGACGCGAAGGGCTGGCAGCCTGGCAGATCGGAGAAAGTGAGAACTCAATCACGCTTCTCATTCTTTGAACACGGAATATATGTGAGTTGTGACATACTTTTGTATTAATTTTTTTGGTTTTAAAAATGAGAGTTTTGAATTATGATGGAAAGTTGGAAAGAGACAAAAAGGAAAGTTGAAAAATTAAAAAGTACTCCATCCGTTCTCTTTTGTTGTTCCTGTATTCCCCATTGGGAAATTTCATATTATTCTTCTTGTTCCCTTTTGTTCTTCCTGTATTCCCCATTGGGAAATTTTATATTACAAAGCCTACATTTTAACCTCATATAATTTTTTTTATTCCAACCATGTCCCTTATTTACAACTACTTAAAACCACTTTATTTAATGTTTTAATTATTTTTCCTCTCTCATCATAACTCATCTACATAAAATAATCTCTTGATTAATTAAGTTGATTTCTTCTCTCTCTTGAATACTCTCTCTTCATTACTCTTTCCCCTCTCGTCTCTCATTACTGTACCCTTTCTCTCTCCACGGTTTGGTCATATCTTCAATTTTTTTATGAGAAAATTTTGTTATGATTTTCTCATTTCTTGAACCAGATTAAATCCCCTCTAAAATTTGAATGAAAAACATTGATTTTATTTCGTATCTTCCGTTTTTTGTCGAGTTCTTCGTTTTTTGACTGGGTTAAGCATGGTGAATATGTTGATGGCAGAATGTCAAGAAAAAAAATGGACGTTTTTTACATGTTGTTGGTGACCATAGTAAAGAAATTGAAGATCCTTCTCACTTTCTTCATTAATCTACTTTCTTTCTATCTTCTCTAAACAAAATACTTCATCAATTCATCTTCATATATCCAAGATTTATGCAGAATCGTTATCATTTATTTTTCCATCAGTTGAATTGATAGACTCTAATTTCCATCAATTGACTTAGACTCTCTTGGATTCATTTCTGTTAAAGTTAGTGCTTCAAAGTAATTAGTTTTTTAGTTTCCTTAATTTTAGCCACTAGTATTGTTAGTCAAATTAGTAAATTTAGTAGTAGTAGTAGTGGCCTACAATTATGGGCACTACCAACAACTACCCCACGTAAGTAGGTAGTGGATGCTAGATTTTATTTTGCTTTGTCAGTTACATTGTAGCCTATAAAAGGTGTGGTTTCCTCCTAGTTTAATTGAATGAGAATGCAGTTGTCTTTCTTTCTAACGTCTTCTTTGTATTTGCATTCTTATCTCCAACAAAATTGGTATTAGAGCCAAAAAGATCTTGAGGCCTGAAGTTTTTCCCGTAAACAAAAAAAAAACCTTAAAGTGTGTAATCCTTATTTCAATGGCAGCCAACACTAGTCTCTCACCTCCATATCCAATTCTCAAAAGCGACAACCATCAATCTTGGGCTATTAAGATGAAATCTTATTTGAAAGCACTGAATTTATGGGAGGTTGTTGAGAGTGATTTTGAGCCTACCCCTCTTCCACAAAACCCAACTCGGAATCAAATTAAAAAGCATGATGAAGACAAAGTATAAAAGCCAAAAGTTCTCTCTTGCATTCATATCGCTGTATCCGATGAAATATTCACTAGTATCATGACTTGTGAATCACCCAATGAAGCATGGGACTTGCTAAAGGAAGAATTTGAAGGTTATGATCAGACCACATTGATGCAAGTATTTGAGATGCGAAGGATGAAGAAATCTGAAACCATCAAAGATTATACGGGGAAGCTTATGTTCATTGTTAATCAAATTAGGCTACTTGGTGAGAAATTTCCAAATGAAAGAGTGGTGAATAAAATTTTAGTCACTGTTTCCGATGTTTATGAGTCTAAAATTTCATCGCTTGAGGATTCTAAATACTTATAGAAAATAACACTTGGGGAGTTTGTGAATGCTCTTAGTGCTGTAGAACAAAGGAGGTCTATGAGGGAGGATCAAATCGAAGGAGCTTTTTTAGCTAAAATTTTCGTTATAAAAGGAAAAGGCAGAAGTGTTCAATGCAACAATTGTAAAAAGCTTGGCCATGAAGATAAAGAGTGTTGGCATAAAGGAAAGCCACAATGCTTTAATTGCAAAAAATTTGGGCATTTGGCAAGGAATTGTAGAGTCCAAAATGAAGAGAAAAATGACGATCAAGAGGCTATGGATAAGTGGTCGTAGAAGAAAATTTGTTTTAGAGTTGAGGGTGAAACGTGCACATGGAGAGAAGTACTCCAAATTCCAAAGATTGGAGATTGGTGATAATGTGCTTCAACAACATTTGTATGAGATGAGAAGTACATCATGGATGAAGAGATGTGCTTCATTGATCAAACTTTGAAGCAAAGTGGTGTGTTAAAGTTAGTGCTTCAAAGTAATTAGTTTTTTTAGCTTCCTTAATTTTAGCCACTAGTATTATTAGTCAAATTGGTAAGTTCAGTAGTAGTAATAGTGGGCTACAATTATGGGCACTATCAACAACCACCCCACGTAAGTAGGTAGTGGATGCTAGATTTTATTTTGCTTTGTCAGTTACATTGTAGCCTATAAAAGGCGTGGTTTCCTCCTAGTTTAATTGAATGAGAATGCAGTTGTCTTCTTTCTAACGTTTTCTTTGTATCTGCATTCTTATCTCCAACAAAATTGGTATTAGAGCCAAAAATATCTTGAGGCCTGAAGTTTTTCCCGTAAACAAAAAAAAAAAAAACCTTCAAGTGTGTAATCCTTATTTCAATGGCTGCCAACACCAGTTTTATATCCAATTCTCAAAAGCGACAACCATCAATCTTGGGCTATTAAGATGAAATCTTATTAGAATGCACTGAATTTATAGGAAGTTGTTGAGAGTGATTTTGAGCCTACCCCATTTCTGCAAAACCCAACTTGGAATCAAATTAAGAAGCATGATGAAGACAAAGTAAAAATGGCAAAAGTTATCTCTTGCATCCATTTCGCTGTATCCGATAAAATATTCACTAGTATCATGACTTGTGAATCACCCAATGAAGCATGGGACTTGCTAAAGGAAGAATTTGAAGGTAATGATCAGACCAAGCTGATGCAAGTACTCAATATCAAGAGAGAATTTGAGATGCAAAGGATGAAGAAATCTGAAACCATCAAAGATTATACGGGGAAGCTTATGTTCATTATTAATCAATTAGGCTACTTGGTGAGAAATTTCCCAATGAAAGAGTGGTGGATAAAATTTTAGTCACCGTTTCCGATGTTTATAAGTCTAAAAATTTCATCGCTTGAGGATTCTAAATACTTATAGAAAACAACACTTGGGGAGTTGGTGAATGCTCTTAGTGATGTAGATCAAAGGAGGTCTATGAGGGAGGATCAAACTGAAGGAGCTTTTTTAGCTAAAAGTTCCTTTATAAAAGGAAAAGGCAAAAGTGTACAATGCAACAATTGTAAAAAGCTTGGCCATGAAGAGAAAGAGTGTTGGCATAGAGGAAAGCCACAATGCTTTAATTGCAAAAAATTTGGGCATTTGGCATGGTTTTGTAGAGTCCAAAATGGAAGAGAAAAATGACGATCAAGAGGCTATGTCACAAGTGGTCGTAGAAGTAAATTTATTTTAGAGTTGAGGGTGAAACGTGCACATGGAGAGAAGTGCTCCAAATTCCAAAGATTAGAGATTGGTGATAATGTGCATCAACAACATTTGTATGAGATGAGAAGTACATCATGGATGAAGAGATGTGCTTCATTGATCAAACATTGAAGCAAAGGGGTGTGTTAAAGTTAGTGCTTCAAAGTAATTAGTTTTTATGCTTCCTTGATTTTAGCCACTGGTACGATTAGTCAAATTAGTAAGTTCAATAGTAGTAGTAGTGGGCTACAAATATGGGCACTATCAACAACTACCCCACGTAAGTAGGTAGTGGATGCTAAATTTTATTTTGCTTTGTCAGTTACTATGTAGCCTATAAAAGGCATGGTTTCCTCCTAGTTTAATTGAATGAGAATGCAGTTGTCTTTCTTTCCAACGTGTTCTTTGTATGTGCATTCTTATCTCCAACAAAATTGGTATCATAGCCAAAAAGGTTTTGAGGCCTTAAGTTTATCCCGTGAACACAAAAAAAAAAAAAAAAAAAAAAAAAAAACTTCAAGTGTGTAATCCTTATTTAAATGGCAGCCAACACCAGTTTCTTACCTCCATATCCAATTCTCAAATGCGACAACCATCAATCTTGGGCTATTAAGATGAAATCTTATTTGAAAGCACTGAATTTATGGGAGGTTGTTGAGAGTGTTTTTGAGCCTGCCCCTCTTCCGCAAAATCCAACTCGGAATCAAATTAAGAAGCACGATAAAGACAAAGTAAAAATGCCAAAAGTTCTCTCTTGCATCCATTTCGCTGTATCCGATGAAATATTCACTAGTATCATGACTTGTGAATCACCCAATGAAGCATGGGACTTGCTAAAGGAAGAATTTAAAGGTAATGATCTGACCAAGTTGATGCAAGTACTCAATATCAAGAGAGAATTTGAGATGCAAAGGATGAAGAAATCTGAAACCATCAAAGATTATACGGGGAAGCTTATGTTCATTGTTAATCAAATTAGGCTACTTGGTGAGAAGTTTCCCAATGAAAGAGTGGTGAATAAAATTTTAGTCACTGTTTTCGATGTTTATGAGTCTAAAATTTCATCGCTTGAGGATTCTAAATACCTATAGAAAATAACACTTGGGGAGTTGGTGAATGCTCTTAGTGCTGTAGATCAAAGGAGGTCTATGAGGGAGGATCAAACTAAAGGAGCTTTTTTAGCTAAAAGTTCCTTTATAAAAGGAAAAGGCAGAAGTGTTCAATGCAACACTTGTAAAAAGCTTGGCCATGAAGAGAAAGAGTGTTGGCATAAAGGAAAGCCACAATGCTTTAATTGCAAAAAAATTGGGCATTTGGCAAGGAATTGTAGAGTCCAAAACGAAGAGAAAAATGACGATCAAGAGGCTATGGCACAAGTGGTCGTAGAAGAAAATTTGTTTTAGAGTTGAGGGTGAAACGTGCAAATGGAGAGAAGTGCTCCAAATTCCAAAGATTAGAGATTGGTGATAATGTGCATCAACAACATTTGTATGAGATGAGAAGTACATCATGGATGAAGAGATGTGCTTCATTGATCAAACTTTGAAGCAAAGGGGTGTGTTAATGTTAGTGCATCAAAGTAATTAGTGTTTTAGCTTTCTTGATTTTAGCCACTAGTATTATTAGTCAAATTGGTAAGTTCAGTAGTAGTAGTAGTGGGCTACAATTATGGGCACTATCAACAACTACCCCAAGTAAGTAGGTAGTGGATGCTAAATTTTATTTTGCTTTGTCAGTTACTTTGTAGCATATAAAAGGCATGGTTTCCGCCTAGTTTAATTGAAAGAGAATGCAGTTGTCTTTCTTTCCAACAACGTGTTCTTTGTATGTGCATTCTTATCTTCAACAAAATTGGTATCATAGCCAAAAAGATTTTGAGGCCTTAAGTTTTTCTCGTGAATACAAAAAAAAAAAAACCTTCAAGTGTGTAATCCTTATTTCAATGGCAGCCAACACCAGTTTCTCACCTCTATATCCAATTCTCAAAAGCGACAACCATCAATCTTGGGCTATTAAGATGAAATCTTTTTTGAAAGCACTGAATTTATGGGAGGTTGTTGAGAGTGATTTTGAGCCTACCCCTCTTCTGCAAAACCCAACTCGGAATCAAATTAAGAAGCATGATGAAGACAAAGTAAAAATGCCAAAAGTTCTCTCTTGCATCCATTTCGCTTTATCCGATGAAATATTCACTAGTATCATGACTTGTGAATCACCCAATGAATCATGGGACTTGCTAAAGGAAGAATTTCAAGGTAATGATCAGACCAAGTTGATGCAAGTACTCAATATCAAGAGAGAATTTAAGATGCAAAGGATGAAGAAATCTGAAACCATCAAAGATTATACGGGGAAGCTTATGTTCATTGTTAATCAAATTAGGCTACTTGGTTAGAAATTTCCCAATAAAAGAGTGGTGAATAAAATTTTAGTCACTGTTTCCGATGTTTATGAGTCTAAAATTTCATCGCTTGAGGATTCTAAATACCTATAGAAAATAACACTTGGGGAGTTGGTGAATGCTCTTAGTGTTGTAGATCAAAGGAGATCTATGAGGGAGGATCAAACTGAAGGAGCTTTTTTAGCTAAAAGTTCCTTTAAAAAAGGAAAAGGCAGAAGTGTTCAATGCAACAATTGTAAAAAGCTTGGCCATGAAGAGAAAGAGTGTTGGCATAAAGGAAAGCCACGATGCTTTAATTGCAAAAAAATTGGGCATTTGGCAAGGAATTGTAGAGTCCAAAATGAAGAGAAAAATGACGATCAAGAGCCTATGGCACAAGTGGTCGTAGAAGAAAATTTGTTTTAGAGTTGAGGGTGAAACGTGCAAATGGAGAGAAGTGCTCCAAACTCCAAAGATTAGAGATTGGTGATAATGTGCATCAACAACATTTGTATGAGATGAGAAGTACATCATGGATGAAGAGATGTGCTTCATTGATCAAACTTTGAAGCAAAGGGGTGTGTTAAAATTAGTGCTTCAAAGTAATTAGTTTTTTAGCTTCCTTGATTTTAGCCACTAGTATTATTAGTCAAATTAGTATGTTCAGTAGTAGTAGTGGTGGGCTACAATTATGGGCACTATCAACAACTACCCCACGTAAGTAGGTAGTGGATGCATGCTAAATTTTATTTTCCTTTGTCAGTTACTTTGTAGCCTATAAAAGGCATGGTTTCCTCCTAGTTTAATTGAATGAGAATGCAGTTGTCTTTCTTTCCAACGTGTTCTTTGTATGTGCATTCTTATCTCCAACAAAATTTGGTATCATAGCCAAAAAGATTTTGAGGCCTTAAGTTTTTCTCGTGAACACAAAAAAAAAAAAAAAAAACCTTCCAAGTGTGTAATCCTTATTTCAATGGCAGCCAACACCAGTTTCTCACCTCCATATCCAATTCTCAAAAGCGACTACCATCAATCTTTGGCTATTAAGATGAAATCTTATTTGAAAGCACTTAATTTATGGGAGGTTGTTGAGAGTGATTTTGAGCCTACCCCTGTTCCGCAAAACCCAACTCGGAATCAAATTAAGAAGCATGATGAAGACAAAGTAAAAATGCCAAAAGTTCTCTCTTGCATCCATTTCGCTGTATCTGATGAAATATTCACTAGTATCATGACTTGTGAATCACCCAATGAAGCATGGGACTTCCTAAAGGAAGAATTTGAAGGTAATGATCAGACCAAGTTGATGCAAGTACTCAATATCAAGAGAGAATTTGAGATGCAAAGGATGAAGAAATCTGAAACCATCAAAGATTATTCGGGGAAGCTTATGTTCATTGTTAATCAAATTAGGCTACTTGGTGAGAAATTACCCAATGAAAGAGTGGTGAATAAAATTTTAGTCCCTATTTCCGATGTTTATGAGTCTAAAATTTCATCGCTTGAGGATTCTAAATACCTATAGAAAATAACACTTGGGGAGTTGGTGAATGCTCGTAGTGCTGTAGATCAAAGGAGGTCTATGAGGGAGGATCAAACTGAAGGAGCTTTTTTAGCTAAAAGTTCCTTTATAAAAGGAAAAGGCAGAAGTGTTCAATGCAACAATTGTAAAAAGCTTGGCCATGAAGAGAAAGAGTGTTGGCATAAAGGAAAGCCACAATGCTTTAATTGCAAACAATTTGGGCATTTGGCAAGGAATTGTAGAGTCCAAAATGAAGAGAAAAATGACAATCAAGAGGCTATGGCACAAGTGGTCGTAGAAGAAAATTTGTTTTAGAGTTGAGGGTCAAAAGTGCACATGGAGGGAAGTGCTCCAAATTCCAAAGATTAGATATTGGTGATAATGTGCATCAACAACATTTGTATGAGATGAGAAGTACATCATGGATGAAGAGATGTGCTTCATTAATCAAACTTTGAAGCAAAGGGGTGTGTTAAAGTTAGTGCTTCAAAGTAATTAGTTTTTTAGCTTCCTTGATTTTAGCCACTAGTATTATTAGTCAAATTAGTATGTTCAGTAGTAGTAGTGGTGGGCTACAATTATGAGCACTATCAACAACTACCCCACGTAAGTAGGTAGTGGATGCATGCTAAATTTTATTTTGCTTTGTCAGTTACTTTGTAGCCTATAAAAGGCATGGTTTCCTCCTAGTTTAATTGAATGAGAATGCAGTTGTCTTTCTTTCCAACGTGTTCTTTGTATGTGCATTCTTATCTCCAACAAAATTGGTATCATAGCCAAAAAGATTTTGAGGCCTTAAGTTTTTCTCGTGAACACAAAAAAAAAAAAAAAACCTTCAAGTGTGTAATCCTTATTTCAATGGCAGCCAACACTAGTTCCTCACCTGCATATCCAATTCTCAAAAGCGACACCCATCAATCTTGGGCTATTAAGATGAAATCTTATTTGAAAGCACTGAATTTATGGGAGGTTGTTGAGAGTGATTTTGAGCCTACCCCTGTTCCGCAAAACCCAACTCGTAATCAAATTAAGAAGCATGATGAAGACAAAGTAAAAATGCCAAATGTTCTCTCTTGCATCCATTTCGCTGTATCCGATGATATATTCACTAGTATCATGACTTGTGAATCACCCAATGAAGCATGGGACTTGCTAAAGGAAGAATTTGAAGGATCAAGTTGATGCAAGTACTCAATATCAAGAGAGAATTTGAGATGCAAAGGATGAAGAAATCTGAAACCATCAAAGATTATTCGGGGAAGCTTATGTTCATTGTTAATCAAATTAGGCTACTTGGTGAGAAATTTCCCAATGAAAGAGTGGTGAATAAAATTTTAGTCACTGTTTCCGATGTTTATGAGTCTAAAATTTCATCGCTTGAGGATTCTTAATACCTATAGAAAATAACACTTGGGGAGTTGGTGAATGCTCTTAGTGCTATAGATCAAAGGAGGTCTATGAGGGAGGATCAAACCGAAGGAGCTTTTTTAGCTAAAAGTTCCTTTATAAAAGGAAAAGGCGAAGTGTTCAATGCTACAATTGTAAAAAGCTTGGCCATGAAGAGAAAGAGTGTTGGCATAAAGGAAAGCCACAATGCTTTAATTGCAAAAAATTTGGGCATTTGGCAAGGAATTGTAGAGTCCAAAATGAAGAGAAAAATGACGATCAAGAGGCTATGGCACAAGTGGTCGTAGAAGAAAATTTGTTTTAGAGTTGAGGGTCAAAAGTGCACATGGAGAGAAGTGCTCCAAATTCCAAAGATTAGAGATTGGTGATAATGTGCATCAACAACATTTGTATGAGATGAGAAGTACATCATGGATGAAGAGATGTGCTTCATTGATCAAACTTTGAAGCAAAGGGGTGTGTTAAAGTTAGTGCTTCAAAGTAATTAGTTTTTTAGCTTCCTTGATTTTAGCGACTAGTATTATTAGTCAAATTAGTAGTTCAGTAGTAGTAGTAGTAGTGGGCTACAATTATGGGCAATATCAACAACTACCCCACGTAAGTAGGTAGTGGATGCTAAATTTATTTTGCTTTGTCAGTTACTTTGTAGCCTATAAAAGGCATGGTTTCCTCCTAGTTTAATTGAATAAGAATGCAGTTGTCTTTCTTTCCAACGTGTTCTTTATATGTGCATTCTTATCTCCATCAAAATTGGTATCATAGCCAAAAAGATTTTGAGGCCTTAAATTTTTCTCGTGAACACAAAAAAAAAAAAAAAAAACCTTTAAGTGTGTAATCCTTATTTCAATGGCAGCCAACACTAGTTTCTCACCTCCATATCCAATTCTCAAAATCGACAACCATCAATCTTGGGCTATTAAGATGAAATCTTATTTGAAAGCACTGAATATATAGGAGGTCGTTGAGAGTGATTTTGAGCCTACCCCTGTTCCGCAAAACCCAACTCGGAATCAAATTAAGAAGCATGATGAAGACAAAGTAAAAATGCCAAAAGTTCTCTCTTGCATCCATTTCGCTGTATCCGATGAAATATTCATTAGTATCATGACTTGTGAGTCACCCAATGAAGCATGGGACTTGCTAAAGGAAGAATTTGAAGGTAATGATCAGACCAAGTTGATGCAAGTACTCAACATCAAGAGAGAATTTGAGATGCAAAGGATGAAGAAATCTGAAACCATCAAAGATTATTCGGGGAAGCTTATGTTCATTGTTAATCAAATTAGGCTACTTGGTGAGAAATTTCCCAATGAAAGAGTGGTGGATAAAATTTTAGTCACTGGTTCCGATGTTTATATGTCTAATAATTCAATCGCTTGAGGATTCTAAATACCTATAGAAAATAACACTTGGGGAGTTGGTGAATGCTCTTAGTGCTGTAGATCAAATGAGGTCTATGAGGGAGGATCAAACTGAAGGAGCTTTTTTAGCTAAAAGTTCCTTTATAAAAGGAAAAGGCAGAAGTGTTCAATACAACAATTGTAAAAAGCTTGGCCATGAAGAGAAAGAGTGTTGGCATAAAGGAAAGCCATAATGCTTTAATTGCAAAAAAAATGGGCATTTGGCAAAGAATTGTAGAGTCCAAAATGAAGAGAAAAATGACGATCAAGAGGCTATGGCACAAGTGGTCGTAGAAGAAAATTTATTTTAGAGTTGAGGGTGAAACGTGGACATGGAGAGAAATGCTCCAAATTCCAAAGATTAGAGATTGGTGATAATGTGCATCAACAACATTTGCATGAGACGAGAAGTACATTATAGATGAAGAGATGTGCTTCATTGATCAAACTTTGAAGCAAAGGGGTGTGTTAAAGTTAGTGCTTCAAAGTAATTAGTTTTTTAGCTTCCTTAATTTTAGCCACTAGCATTATTAGTCAAATTAGTAAGTTCAGTAGTAGTAGTAGTGGGCTACAATTATGGGCACTATCAACAACTACCCCACGTAAGTAGGTAGTGGATGCTAGATTTTATTTTGCTTTGTCAGCTACTTTGTAGCCTATAAAAGGCATGGTTTCCTCCTAGTTCAATTGAATGAGAATGCAGTTGTCTTTCTTTCCAACGTGTTCTTTGTATGTGCATTCTTATCTCCAATAAAATTGGTATCATAGCCAAAAAGATTTTGAGGCCTTAAGTTTTTCTCGTGAACACAAAAAAAAAAAAAAAACCTTCAAGTGTGTAATCCTTATTTCAATGGCAGCCAACACCCGTTTCTCACCTCCATATCCAATTCTCAAAAGCAACAACCATCAATCTTGGGCTATTAAGATGAAATCTTATTTGAAAGCACTGAATTTATGGGAGGTTGTTGAGAGTGATTTTGAGCCTACCCCTCTTCCGCAAAACCCAACTCGGAATCAAATTAAGAAGCATGATGAGGACAAAGTAAAAATGCCAAAAGTTCTCTCTTGCATCCATTTCGCTGTATCCGATGAAATATTCACTAGTATCATGACTTGTGAATTACCCAATGAAGCATGGGACTTGCTAAAGGAAGAATTTGGAGGTAATGATCAGACCAAGTTGATGTAAGTACTCAATATCAAGAGAGAATTTGAGATGCAAAGGATGAAGAAATCTGAAGCCATGAAAGATTATTCGGGGAAGCTTACGTTCATTGTTAATCAAATTAGGCTACTTGGTGAGAAATTTCCCAATGAAAGAATGGTGAATAAAATTTTAGTCACTGTTTCCTATGTTTATGAGTCTATAATTTCATCGCTTGAGGATTTTAAGTACCTATAGAAAATAACACTTGGGGAGTTGGTGAATGCTCTTAGTGCTGTAGATCAAAGGAGGTCTATGAGGGAGGATCAAACTGAAGGAGCTTTTTTAGCTAAAAGTTCCTTTATAAAAGGAAAAGGCAGAAGCGTTCAATGCAACAATTGTAAAAAGCTTGGCCATGAAGAGAAAGAGTGTTGGCATAAAGGAAAGCCACAATGCTATAATTGCAAACAATTTGGGCATTTGGCGAGGAATTGTAGAGTCCAAAATGAAGAGAAAAATGACGATTAAGAGGCTATGGCACAAGTGGTCGTAGAAGAAAATTTGTTTTAGAGTTGAGGGTGAAACTTGCACATGGAGAGAAGTGCTCCAAATTCAAAAGATTAGAGATTGGTGATAATGTGCATCAACAACATTTGTATGAGATGAGAAGTACATCATGGATGAAGTGATGTGCTTCATTGATCAAACTTTGAAGCAAAGGGGTGTGTTAAAATTAGTGCTTCAAAGTAATTAGTTTTTTAGCTTTCTTGATTTTAGCCACTAGTATTATTAGTCAAATTAGTAAGTTCAGTAGTAGTAGTAGTGGGCTACAATTATGTGCACTATCAACAACTACCCCACGTAAGTAGGTAATGGATGCTAAATTTTATTTTGCTTTGTCAGTTACTATGTAGCCTATAAAAGGCATGGTTTCCTCCTAGTTTAATTGAATGAGAATGCAGTTGTCTTTCTTTCCAACGTGTTCTTTGTATGTGCATTCTTATCTCCAACAAAATTGGAATCATAGCCAAAAAGGTTTTGAGGCCTTAAGTTTTTCCCGTAAACACAAAAAAAAAAAAAAAAAAAAAACTTCAAGTGTGTAATCCTTATTTCAATGGCAGCCAACACCAGTTTCTTACCTCCATATCCAATTCTCAAATGCGACAACCATCAATCTTGGGCTATTAAGATGAAATCTTATTTGAACTCACTGAATTTCTGGGAGGTTGTTGAGAGTGTTTTCGAGCCTGCCCCTCTTTCGCAAAATCCAACTCGGAATCAAATTAAGAAGCATGATGAAGACAAAGTAAAAATGCCAAAAGTTCTCTCTTGCATCCATTTCGCTGTATCCGATGAAATATTCACTAGTATCATGACTTTTTAATCACCCAATGAAGCATGGACTTGCTAAAGGAAGAATTTGAAGGTAATGATTAGACCAAGTTGATGCAAGTACTCAATATCAAGAGGGAATTTGAGATGCAAAGGATGAAGAAATCTGAAACCATCAAAGATTATACGGGGAAGCTTATGTTCATTGTTAATCAAATTAGGCTACTTGCTGAGAAATTTCCCAATGAAAGAGTGATGAAGTAAATTTTAGTCACTGTTTCTGATGTTTATAAGTCTAAAATTTCATCTCTTGGGGATTCTAAATACCTATAGAAAATAACACTTGGGGAGTTGGTGAATGCTCTTAGTGTTGTAGATCAAATGAGATCTATGAGGGAGGATCAAACTGAAGGAGCTTTTTTAGCTAAAAGTTCCTTTATAAAAGGAAAAGGCAGAAGTGTTCAATGCTACAATTGTAAAAAGCTTGACCATGAAGAGAAAGAGTGTTGGCATAAAAGAAAGCCACAATGGTTTAATTGCAAAAAATTTGGGCATTTGGCAAGGAATTGTGGAGTCCAAAATGAAGAGAAAAATGACGATCAAGAGGCTATGGCACAAGTGGCCGTAGAAGAAAATTTGTTTTAGAGTTGAGGGTGAAACGTGCATATGGAGAGAAGTGCTCCAAATTCCAATGATTAGAGATAGGTGATAATGCGCATCAACAACATGTGTAATTTTGTATGATATGAGAAGTACATCATGGATGAAGAGATGTGCTTCATTGATCAAACTTTGAAGCAAAGGGGTGTGTTAAAGTTAGTGCTTCAAAGTAATTAGGTTTTTAGCTTCCTTGATTTTAGCCACTAGTATTATTAGTCAAATTATTAAGTTCAGTAGTAGTAGTAGTGGGCTACAATTATGGGCACTATCAACAACTACCCCACGTAAGTAGGTAGTGGATGCTAAATTTTATTTTGCTTTGTCAGTTACTTTGTAGCCTATAAAAGGCATGGTTTCCTCCTAGTCTAATTGAATGAGAATGCAATTGTCTTTCTTTCCAACATGTTCTTTGTATGTGGATTCTTATCTCCAACAAAATTGGTATCATAGCCAAAAAGATTTTGAGGCCTTAAGTGTTTCTCGTGAACACAAAAAAAAAAAAAAAAAAAACCTTCAAGTGTATAATCCTTATTTCAATGGCAGCCAACACCAGTTTCTCACCTCCATATCCAAAGCGACAACCATCAATCTTGGGCTATTAACATAAAATCTTATTTGAAAACACTGAATTTATGGGAGGTTGTTGAGAGTGATTTTGAGACTACCCCTCTTCCGCAAAACCCAACTCGGAATCAAATTAAGAAGCATGATGAAGACAAAGTAAAAATGCCAAAAGTTCTCTCTTGCATCCATTTCGCTGTATCCAATGAAATATTCACTAGTATCATGACTTGTGAATCACCCAATGAAGCATAGGACTTGCTAATGGAAAAATTTGAAGGTAATGATCAGACCAATTTGATGCAAGTACTCAATATCAAGAGAGAATTTGAGATGCAAAGGATGAAGAAATCTGAAACCATCAAAGATTATACGGGGAAGCTTATGTTCATTGTTAATCAAATTAGGCTACTTGGTGAGAAATTTCCCAATGAAAGAGTGGTGGATAAAATTTTAGTCACTGTTTCCGATGTTTATGAGTCTAATAATTCATCGCTTAAGGATTCTAGATACCTATAGAAAATAACACTTGGGGAGTTGGTGAATGCTCTTAGTGCTGTAGATCAAAGGAGGTCTATGAGGGAGGATCAAACTGAAGGAGCTTTTTTAGCTAAAAGTTCCTTTATAAAAGGAAAAGGCAGAAGTGTTGAATGCTACAATTGTAAAAACCTTGGCCATGAAGAGAAAGTGTGTTGGCATAAAGGAAAGCCACAATGCTTTAATTGCAAAAAAATTTGGCATTTGGCAAGGAATTGTAGAGTCCAAAATGAAGAGAAAAATGACGATCAAGAGGCTATGGCACAAGTGGTCGTAGAAGAAAATTTGTTTTAGAGTTGAGGGTGAAACGTGGACACGGAGAGAAGTGCTCCAAATTCCAAATATTAGAGATTGGTGATAATGTGCATCAACAACATTTGTATGAGATGAGAAGTACATCTTGGATGAAGAGATGTGCTTCATTGATCAAATTTTGAAGCAAAGGGGTGTGTTAAAGTTAGTGCTTCAAAGTAATTAGTTTTTTAGCTTCCTTGATTTTAGCCACTAGTATTATTAGTCAAATTAGTAAGTTCAGTAGTATTTGTAGTGGGCTACAATTATGGGCATTATCAACAACTACCCCATGTAAGTAGGTAGTGGATGCTAAGTTTTATTTTGCTTTGTCAGTTACTTTGTAGCCTATAAAATGCGTGGTTTCCTCCTAGTTTAATTGAATGAGAATGCAGTTGTCTTTCTTTCCTACGTGTTCTTTGTATTTGAATTCTTAACTCCAACAAAATTGGTATCATAGCCAAAATGATTTCGAGGCCTGAAGTTTTTCTCGTGAACACAAAAAAAAAAAAAAAAAACCTTTAAGTGTGTAATCCTTATTTCAATGGTAGCCAACACCAATTTCTCACCTCCATATCCAATTCTCAAAAGCGACAACTATCAATCTTGGGCTATTAAAATGAAATCTTATTTGAAAGCACTGAATTTATGGGAGGTTGTTGAGAGTGATTTTGAGCCTACCCCTATTCCGCAAAACCCAACTCGGAATCAAATTAAGAAGCATGATGAAGACAAAGTAAAAATGCCAAAAGTTCTCTCTTGCATCCATTTCGCCGTATCAATAAAATATTCACTAGTATCATGACTTGTGAATCACCCAATGAAGCATGGGACTTGCTAAAGGAAGAATTTCGAGATAATATCAAGAGAGAATTTGAGATGCAAAGGATGAAGATATCTGAAACCATCAAAGATTATACGGGGAAGCTTATGTTCATTGTTAATCAAATTAGGCTACTTGGTGAGAAATTTCCCAATGAAAGAGTGGTGGATAAAATTTTAGTCCATTGTTTCCGATGTTTATGAGTCTAAAATTTCATCGCTTGAGGATTCTAAATACCTATAGAAAATAACACTTGGGGAGTTGGTGAATGCTCTTAGTGCTGTAGATTAAAGGAGGTCTATGAGGGAGGATCAAACTGAATGAGCTTTTTTAGCTAAAAGTTCCTATATAAATGGAAAAGGCAGATGTGTTCAATGCAACAATTGTAAAAAGCTTGGCCATGAAGAGAAAGAGTGTTGGCATAAAGGAAAGCCACAATGCTTTAATTGCAAAAAATTTAGGGATTTGGCAAGGAATTGTAGATTCCAAAATGAAGAGAAAAATGACGATCAAGAGGCTATGGCACAAGTGGTCGTAGAAGAAAATTTGTTTTAGAGTTGAGGGTGAAACGTGCACACGGAGAGAAGTGCTCCAAATTCCAAAGATTAGAGATTGGTGATAATGTGCATCAACAACATTTGTATGAGATGAGAAGTACATCATGGATGAAGAGATGCGCTTCATTGATCAAACTTTGAAGCAAAGGGGTGTGTTAAAGTTAGTGATTCAAAGTAATTAGTTTTTTAGCTTCCTTGATTTTAGGCACTAGTATTATTAGTCAAATTAGTAAGTTCAGTAGTAGTAGTGGGCTACAATTATGGGCACTATCAACAACTAGCCCACGTAAGTAGGTGGTGGATGCTAAATTTTATTTTGCTTTGTCAGTTACTTTGTAGCCTATAAAAGGCATGTCTCCTCCTAGTTTAATTGAATGAGAATGCAATTGTCTTTCTTTCCAACGTGTTCTTTGTATGTGGATTCTTATCTCCAACAAAATTGGTATTATAGCCAAAAAGATTTTGAGGCCTTAAGTTTTTCTCGTGAACACAAAAAAGAAAAAGAAAAAAAACCTTCAAGTGTGTAATCCTTATTTCAATGGCAGCCAACACCAGTTTCTCACCTCCATATCCAATTCTCAAAAGCGATAACCATCAATCTTAGGATATTAACATAAAATCTTATTTGAAAGCACTGAATTTATGGGAGGTTGTTGAGAGTGATTTTGAGCCTACCCCTCTTCCGCAAAACCCATCTCGGAAGCAAATTAAGAAGCATGATGAAGACAAAGTAAAAATGCCAAAAGTTCTCTCTTGCATCCATTTCGTTGTATCCGATGAAATATTCACTAGTATCATGACTTGTGAATTGCCCAATGAAGCATGGGACTTGCTAAAGGAAGAATTTGAAGGTAATGATCAGACCAAGTTGATGTAAGTACTCAATATCAAGAGAGAATTTGAGATGCAAAGGATGAAGAAATCTGAAACCATCAAAGATTATACGGGGAAGCTTATGTTCATTATTAATCAAATTAGGCTACTTGGTGAGAAATTTCCCAATGAAAGTGTGGTGGATAAAATTTTAGTCACTGTTTTCGATGTTTATCACTAGGGGAAAATAAAAGGAAGGGCTGCGCAAGAAGGGCTGCGGTTAACAAGAAATCGCAGCCCTTCATGCAGTATGAAGGGCTGCGGTTTTGAGGCTAACCGCAGCCCTACTAATGAAGGGCTGCGGTTAGCCTGAAAACTGCAGCCCTTCATAAACGAAGGGCAGCGTTTTCTAGACTAACCGTAGCCCTTCTGATCCCATCCCATATCTCCAGTTTTGCGCGCACACAAACAGTAGGTAGACATATTTTCTAAATTTTCCTCCCTTACACGCATTTGACGAGCGAAAAACCCCTCCCTCCCTCGCACATTAACCCTAACGCCCCATCACCGGAGCCCTGACGCCGGAGCACCAACATTGTTTCACCACCACAACCCTTCTCTTTCTTCACCTCTCTTCTCTTCTCTTAGCTTCTCTTCTCTTCTTTTCTCTTCTCTTCTCCACCATTTGAGTGGGTTTAGGGTGTGGAGCTCCTTCACCACTACGCAGCGCCACCACCCACAAGCGGCAGCAACAACTACCACCACCACTGCCCTACTCTTTCTTCATTGCTAGCTCTTGGGTTTAGCTAATTTTTTGCTTAGTTAAGTATGAATTAATGTTTTTAAGTTAGTTTTGTTTTTCTTAACTGAATTAAATGATTAATGTGCAATGTGGGTTTTGTTAATTGTAGGAAGAAGAGGCTTAGGAAGGTAAATAAAGTTCCAACTATCTCTACTCTCTTCATTGCTTATCATTGGTGTTAAGAGGTATCTAGTTTAATTTCGTTGTCTTTTTTGTTTGATTTAATTTGTTGATGAGACAAAGTTGTCATGTGATTCAATTTGATTAAGTTATGATAATTTATTGATATATATATGTATTTCTTATAATGTATGTATATTTCTTGATATGAGATTGTATGAAAACGCAATGTAATTTAGCTATGAAATCTACAAGTTGTTTGAATTGTCATCATATGCCTAGATACCCGTTCAAGACTTACTCATTAGGAGTAAGTCTTAAATAGTCCCCGGTTTGGGACTGTTCTTGGACGTTTGATCTCACTTAGGTGGTGAATGTGTGTCTTCTTTTCAATTCTGAGGAAAATCTTGGCTCATCGTTTCTCTACATTGTTCTCTGGGTACATATGTAGATAAGCAATTGTCTACATTGTGTACTTGGAGAACTGTAGGGAAATGCTGCCGGATTTTCCTTAGAATTGAAAAGTTGGCACACATTCACTAGTGAGATTAGACGTCCAAGGATGGGTTAGGTTGGAGTAATAAGGACCTTCGGCTGCATGCATACAATTGAACATGTCACTATCTCAGATTGCTCTATACGTGTGTGATATGATGATATGTGAGTGTATGTACTTAAATAATGATTGATGCATTATAATGAATGGTAGTGTTTAATTATTAGAGGTCTTCTTGAATGAGATGGATCGTACTTGGACGTATGGTAGTCGTGAATCGATTGAGTTTGTGAAAGGGGTCTCGGAATTCTGTACAACTGCATTACAATATCAAGCATCCTCTGGAGCAGTCGACTTTTATTGTCCTTGTTTCGATTGTAGAAATGTGAGCAAGGTTAGTAGTATACATGTGGTTAGGGAGCATGTCTTTCGTCGTGGGTTTAGGCCTCAATACCACGTATGGGTTTGGCATGGTGAGCAGGGGAAGTATATAGGAAGCTCTAGAGTAATGAACGATGTATGTGAAGAAAAGAAGGATGATGAGTTCGGGGATGAGAATTTGGATGATGAGTTTGCAGATGATGATAGGGATCGGGTAGACGAGATGATACACGAGGTTGAAGATCAGTCGTGTAAACGACCTCGTATTTTTGAGTCTATGTCTGAGGCTGCTGAAAAGCCGTTGTATCCAGGTTGTACAAAGTACACCAAACTTTCCGCGGTGATAACACTGTTCAACATTAAGTCGAAAGCTGGTTGGACGGACTCTAGTTTCACATCGTTGTTGGAAGTTTTAGCTGATATGCTCCCTGATGGAAGTGAACTGCCAAAGTCGTACTATTATGCGAAGAAACTGATGTGTCCTTTCGGTTTAGAGTACGAGCGGATACATGCTTGTCCTAACGATTGTGTGCTTTATCGTAATGAGTATGAGCATTTACATGAGTGTCCACGTTGTGGATTGTCGAGGTACAAGCGTGAAGGAGCTGGAGGTAGTGAAGGACCACCAGCTAAGGTGTTGTGGTATTTACCCATAATACCTAGATTTAAGCGCATGTTCTCAATTAAAGGGGATGCGAAGAATTTGAGGTGGCATGCAGATCGTAGGAAGAAAGACGGTCTGCTCAAGCATCCGGCTGATTAGCCTGAGTGGAAAAGTATCAACAGGGTGCATAAGGCATTTGGTAATGAAGATAGGAATCTGAGGCTTGGATTATGTACGGATGGCATGAACCCTTTTGGCAATCTCAGTTCGCAGCATAGTACATGGCCAGTGGTCTTAGTGGTTTATAACTTGCCTCCTTGGTTGTGCATGAAACGCAAGTACATGATGTTGTCGCTTCTTATATCGGGGCCCAAACAACCTGGAAATGACATTGATGTATACCTCCAACCGCTTGTTGAAGATTTACAGAAGATGTGGAACGAAGGAGTGTTAGTATTTGATGCGTATGCTAATGAGATGTTCACTCTACGTGCCATGCTTTTTTGTACTATGAACGATTATCCAGCTTATGGGAACTTATCCGGGTATAAGACGAGAGGAAAACAACCTCGCCCAATTTGTGTAGATGACATGAAATCTACACACCTTAAGGGCTGCAAACATGTGTATATGCGCACACGAAGGCACCTCAGATGCGACCATCCCTATAGGTTTAAGAATAAGGCATTCGATGGGACGGTTGAAGAAGAAGTTGCTCATAGACCATTAACTGGTACTGAAGTTTATAATCAGGTGAAGGGCATTGAAACAATCTTTGGTAAACCTGCTAGTGAGGTTGATCGACCTATGGGATTATGGAAAAAGGAGTCCATTTTTTGGAAACTCCCATATTGGAAAGATCTAAAGGTCAGACATTGTTTGGATGTCATGCACATAGTGAAGAATGTTTGTGAAGCTATTCTTGCGACACTTATGAATATTCCAGGCAAGACAAAAGATGTTAAGGCGTCACGACTTTACTTGGAAAAACAGGGGCTTCGACCAGAGTTGTGGGCTCAGAAAAGGGACGGAAGGAAGAAGAAAGTAGTGGAGGAAAGGGTTGATGATGAAACTCAGAAAAGTAAAAAGAAGGTGGAGGATTCGGAGAAGAATTATTTGCCACCAGCTTGCTACACGATGTCACGTGCAGAGAAACTGATTTTTTGCGAGTCATTGTATGGCATTAAGGTCCCAACTGGCTACTCATCGAATATGAAGCGGTTTGTTACCTTAAATAGTGAATTGAAGTTATCGAGTATGAAATCTCACGATTGTCATGTCATGATGCAAGTATTCTTACCGATTGCAATTCGTGGGATACTTTCAAAGCATGTGAGGCACACCATTACCGAACTTTGTTCATTTTTCCATACAATATGCAGCAAAGTCCTAGAACCGTTGACCCTCGATTCCTTGCAGGCCAGAGTAGTTTAAACTCTATGCAAATTTGAGATGTTTTTCCCCCCGCATTCTTTGACATTATGGTCCATCTCATTGTCCATCTAGTTCGAGAAATTAAGTTGTGTGGTCCAGTGTTTTTGAGGTGGTGCTATCCTTTTGAGAGATATATGGGCACTTTGAAGGATAAAGTTCGGAATCCTGCACAACCAGAAGGTAGTATAATTCAAGGGGTTGTGGGTGAAGAGATCAGTAATTTTGTGGCTGAGTATTTTGCTAGTGTTGATCCTGTTGGACTTCCGACATCCCGACACGAGGGCAGACTTGAGGGCAAGGGCACAATTGGTTCAAAATTGATCACACCTTCCGTAGAAAAGTGTAAACAAGCTCACTTATCTGTATTGCATCACGTAGCAACTGTCCATCCTTATTTAAATGAACATATGGAGGATTTACGTGTTAGCAATCTTGGAAAAGGAGTTAGGGCATTGACGCAAATGCATAACAAGACTTTCATTGATTGGTTTCATAAACGAGTAGTGAATGATTTGGATGAAAGTGTTCCTGAAACAGTCAAGTGGTTAGCATTTGGTCCTCGTGAAGCTGTACGCTCTTATGAGGGTTATGATATTAATGGGTATACGTTTTGGACTGAACGTCAAGATCTGAAGTCAACATCGCAACAAAATAGTGGTGTTTCACTTGTGGCGTCAGCTACACAATATGCAAGCTCGAAGGATAAGTCGCCTGTACATGCTGAAAGCAATTATTATGGGCGAATAGAAGAAATATGGGAGCTGGACTACTGTACTTTTAATATTTGCCTCTTGTGTTGCAAGTGGGTTGACGATAATCGATGTTGCGTAAGAAAAGATGATCCTTGCGGATTCACTCTTGTTGACCTTAGTCGTCTACGTGAAACTGAGGAGCCATTTGTAATTGCATCACAAGTTAAGCAAGTTTTTTTTTTGTAACTGATCCTGCTGATAATAAGAGGTCAATTGTTGTACTTGGTAAAAGGAGTATCCTCGGTATTGGTGATGTTGATAATGAGGAAGAATATGATGCATTTGAGGACCTCCCCCCTTTTACCTATCCTGAAAATAGTGTGGAAGATGATGTGAATATGTCGGAGAACTATATGCGTGTAGATCACACGGAAGGGATACATGTACTTGAGGATCCTAAGAAACGGCGGAAGGTCAATAAATCATGAGACATAAACTCAGGTCTGTGTAATTTCTCCAATTTGTAACTATTATGTAGATTTTTAGGCTTATTTTTTGTTGTAGGTTGAATTTGGGGAACGAAAAGGTCATTTTAGGGCTACATGGCAATGATGGAGTGCAATGGGGGGGCAGTAGTGGTGGTGGTGGTGGGAATGTGTTACAAATGTGGAGAGTGAGGTCACATGGCAATGGAATGCTCTCCACATTTGTGACACTTTCCACTCTCTCCGCCGCTACCAGCTGATGGACATTCCATTGCCATGTGACCTGATTCTCGGGTCATTTTAGGCCTATTTTAGCCTTTTCGCTTCCGATTCATACTATATGAGTCATTTAACCCCAAATTATTTTTGAACATGATTATATGAGGTATAATGTAAGTATTATGTAGAGTTTTAGGCTTGCATTTGTTGTTGGTTGCATTTCGGGAACGAAAAGGCATTTTAGGCCAATTTTAGCCTTTTCGCTTCCGATTCGTACTTATCGAGTCATTTAACCCCAAATTCTTTTTTAACATGATAATATGAGGTATAATGTAACTATTATGTAGAGTTTTAGGCTTGCATTTGTTGTTGGTTCCATTTCGGGCACGAAAATGTCATTCTTAGGCCTATTTTTGCCTTTTACGCTTCCAAAGCGTATTTATCGAGTCATTTAACCCCAAATTCATTTTGAACATGATAATATGAGGCATAATGTAACTAATGTGTAGTTTTTTAGGTTTGCAATTGTTGTAGGTTGAATTTTGGGAACGAAAAGGGCATTTTTGGCCTATTTTTGCCTTTTCGCGTCCAATTCGTACTTATCGTGTCATTTAACCCCAATTTCATTTTGAACATGATAATATGAGGTATAATGTAACTATTATGTAGATTCTTAGGCTTGCATTTGTTGTAGGTTGTATATCGGGAACATAAATGTGATTTTAGGCCGATTTTCGCCTTTTCGCGTCCAATTCTTTTTTCTCGAGTCATTTCACTCCATTTTATTTTTCAATATGATAATATAAGGTATAATATAACTAGTGTGTAGAGTTTTAGGCTTGCATTTGTTTTTGATTGAATTTCGGGAAGGTATATGTCATTTTTAATCACTACTAAATACGGTAAATGATTGAATTCTTATATTTTGTGTTTATTCCTTGGTTGTTTTGCAAGGTTTATATGAATAACACACCACGTTTGAGGGCCTTCACCACAGACGAATTACATGAAGTTCGGGATAAGTTGGCGTCCCACATTTGTGATGATTGCTTATGATATATCTACTAGTTTGTATCAATTCTATGTACACTTTTTACATTATTAAATATATACATATTTAAAGTTAATTATTACGTTCAAAAACTTGTCATATATTATTGCAATTTGATCGGTTTTTTTTTGTGTCGAAGGGAGGTTATGGGTGGAAGTGGGGTGGGGGGTGGCGGGGGGGTGGGCAGGGTGTCTTTGGGGCGCGGGGGGGTAAGGGGGCTGGCGAGGGTTGCGAGGGTGTCTTGGGGGGCGAGGTGAGGGGGCTAACGGGGGTGTGGGTGTGAGGGGCGGGCGCGGGTGGCAGGGGGTGGGGGGGGTGGGGTGGGATGGCGGGTGGGGTGGCGGGGGTGGGGGTGCATGGGGCTAACAGGGGTGGGGGTGCATGGGGCTAACGGGGTGGGGCGGAGGGGGCTGGGGGGTGCGGGGTGGGGTGGGGGGTGCGAGGGGGGGCGGGGGTGGCGGGGGGCTGGGGGGTGGCGAGGGGGCGGGTGGGGGGCGAGGGCGAACGGGGAGTGGGGGTGGAAGGGGGTGGCATGGGGCTGGCTGGTGGTACGAGGGTGTCTTTGGGGTGGCGAGGGATGGCGAGGGGTGGTAGGGGGCTAACGGGGGTGGGGGTGGCGGGGGTGGCAGGGCGGGGTGGTGGTACGAGGGTCTTAGGGGTGGCGGGGGTGGCGGGGGTGGGGGTAGCGGGGGTGGTGGTAGGGGGTTTGTTGGGGTGGCGAGGGGTTCTTTGGGGGGGGAGTCTTGGTGGTGCGGGGGGTGGCGGGGGTGGTGCGGGGGGCGGGGGGGGTGGCGAGGGGGCTTAGGGGTGCGGGGGGGCTAACAGGGGAGTGGGGGTGGCGGGGAGGTGGCGGGGGCTAGGCGGTGGTACGAGGGGCTTTGGGGTGGCGGGGGTGGGGGTGGTAGGGGGCTAACGGGGGTGGCGGGGGGTGGAGGTGGGGGGTGGGGTGGGGTGGCGGGGCTGGGGTGGCGGGGGTGGGGGTGCGGGGGGCTAACAGGGGGTGGGAGTGAGGGGGCGCGGGGGTGGCGGGGGTGTGGGCTGGGGGTGCGGGGGGCTAGCGGGGGTGGGGGTGGCGGGGGCGCTAGGGGCGGCATTGTGGGGGTGCGGGGGCTAACAGGGGAGTGGGGGTGGCGGGGGGTGGCGAGGGCGCTGGTGGTGGTACGAGGTCTTGGGGGTGGCGGGGGGGGGTGGGGGGCTGGGGAGTGGGGGTGGCGGGGGTGGCGGGGGGTGGCGGGGCCGGTTGGTGGTACGAAGGGGTGGCGGGGGTGGCGAGGGGGGGGTGGCGGGGGGGTGGTAGGGGGCTGGTGGGGGTGGCGAGAGGTTCTTTGGGGGTGGGGGGTCTTTGGTGGTGCGGGGGTGGCGAGGGGTGGCGGGGGTGGTGCGGGGGGGTCGGGCCGGGGTGGCGGGGTGCTTTGGGGCTAACGGGGGGGCTGGCGAGGGGGGGGGGTGGCGGGGTCTTGCTGGGGGTGGCGAGGGTCTTGGTGGTGCAAGGGGTGGCGAGGGTGGTGCGAGGGGCGGGCGGGGGTGGTGGCGGGGGTGGTGGCGAGGGTGGGGGTGGGTTAGGGGGGGGCGGGGGTGGGGGCTTTGGCAGATTTATTTTATTTTTAAAAAAAAAATTGAATGTGAAGGGCTGCGGTTTTAGGCCTAAACCGCAACCCTTCACTTTAATAGGGATGCGGTTTAGGCTTAAAACCGCAGCCCTTCATTTAAGATAAGGGCTGCGGTTTAAGCCGAAAACGCAGCCCTTCAAGCTTAGAAGGGCTGCGTTTTGGGCCTGAACCGCAGCCCTTCTTATCTATTGAAGGGCTGCTATGGAAAGGACTGCTGGCCAAAAATGCAGCCCTTAGGGCTGTTTTGCCCGCAGCCCTTCCTTGTTTTTCCACTAGTGTATGAGTCTAATAATTCATCGCTTGAGGATTCTAAATACCTATAGAAAATAACACTTGGGGAGTTGGTGAATGCTCTTAGTGCTGTAGATCAAACGAGGTCTATGAGGGAGGATCAAACTGAAGGAGCTTTTTTAGCTAAAAGTTCCTTTATAAAAGGAAAAGGCAGAAGTGTTCAATGCAACAATTGTAAAAACCTTGGACATGAAGAGAAAGAGTGTTGGCATAAAGGAAAGCCACAATGCTTTAATTGCAAAAAAAAATAGGCATTTGGCAAGGAATTGTAGAGTCCAAAATGAAGAGAAAAATGACGATCAAGAGGCTATGGCACAAGCGATCGTAGAAAAAAATTTGTTTTAGAGTTGAGGGTGAAACGTGCACATGGAGAAAAATGCTCCAAATTCCAAAGATTAGAGATTGGTGATAATGTGCATCAACAACGTTTGTATGAGATGAGAAGTACATCATGGATGAAGAGATGTGCTTCATTGATCAAACTTTGAAGCAAAGGGGTGTGTTAAAGTTAGTGCTTCAAAGTAATTAGTTTTTTAGCTTCCTTGGTTTTAGCCACTAGTATTATTACTCAAATTAGTAAGTTTAGAAGTAGTAGTGGGCTACAATTATGGGCACTATCAACAACTACCCCACGTAAGTAGATAGTGGATGCTAAATCTTATTTTGCTTTGTCAGTTACTTTGTAGCCTATAAAAGGCGTGGTTTCCTCCTAGTTTAATTAAATGAGAATGCAGTTGTCTTTCTTTCCAACGTGTTCTTTGTTTTTGCATTCTTATCTCCAACAAAATTGGTATCATAGACAAAAAGATTTTTGAGGCCTGAAGTTTTTCTCGTGAACACAAAAAAAAAAAAAAACCTTCAAGTGTGTAATCCTTATTTCAATGGTAGCCAACACTAATTTCTCACCTCCATATCCAATTCTCAAAAGCGACAACTATCAATCTTGGGCTATTAAGATGAAATCTTATTTGAAAGCACTGAATTTATGGGAGGTTGTTGAGAGTGATTTTGAGCTTACCCTCTTCCGCAATCCAACTCAGACTCAAATTAAGAAGCATGATGAAGACAAAGTAAAAATGCCAAAAGCTCTCTCTTGCATCCATTTTGTTGTATCCGATGAAATATTCACTAGTATCATGACTTGTGAATCGCCCAATGAAGCATTGGACTTCCTAAAGGAAGAATTTGAAGGTAATGATCAGACCAAGTTGATGCAAGTACTCAAATCTCAAGAGAGAATTTGAGATGCAAAGGATGAAAAAATCTGAAACCATCAAAGATTATACGGGTAAGCTTATGTCAATTGTTAATCAAATTAGGCTACTTGGTGAGAAAATTCCCAATGAAAGAGTGGTGGATAAAATTTTAGTCACTATTTCCGATGTTTATGAGTCTAAAATTTCATCACTTGAGGATTCTAAAGACCAATAAAGAATAACACTTGGGGAGTTGGTGAATGCTCTTAGTGCTGTAGATCAAAGGAGGTCTATGAGGGAGGATTAAACTGAAGGAGCTTTTTTAGCTAAATGTTCCTTTATAAAAGGGAAAGGCAGAAGTAATCAATGCAACAATTGTAAAAATCTTGGCCATGAAGAGAAAGAGTGTTGGTATAAAGGAAAGCCACAATGCTTTAATTGCGAAAAATTTGGGCATTTGGCAAGGAATTGTAGAGTCCAAAATGAAGAGAAAAATGAAGATCAAGAGGCTATGGCACCAGTGGCCGTAGAAGAATTTTTTTTTTAGAGTTGAGGGTGAAAAGTACAGATGGAAAGAAGTGCTCCAAATTCCAATGATTAGAGATTGGTGATAATGTGCATTAACAACATTTGTATGAGATGAGAAGTGCATCATGGATGAAGTGACGTGCTTTATTGATCAAACTTTGAAGCAAAGGGGTGTGTTATAGTTAGTGCTTCAAAGTAATTAGTTTTTTAGTTTCCTTGATTTTAGCCACTAGTATTGTTAGTAAAATTAGTAAGATTAGTAGTAGTAGTAGTAGTAGTGGGCTACAATTATAGGCAGTATCAACAACTACCCCACGTAAGTAGGTAGTGGATGCTAGATTTTATTTTGCTTTGTCAGTTATTTTGTAGCCTATAAAAGGCATGGTTTCCTCCAAGTTTAATTGAATGAGAATGCAGTTGTCTTTCTTTCCATCTTCTTCTTTGTATTTGCATTCTTATCTCCAACAATTTCTTGTATTGTACTTTCTCTCTCCTCGAAACTCCATAACCATGACTTCCACCGCAAGACATTTTCTTCTTATTTCGGCCAACACATACGGCCATACCCACTCACTTTATCTCTCCTCCTTCAAAGGCCTCTTCGACTCTTTCCCTTCCATCACTCCGCCATGCTCTAGTCTCCACCTTCATTTCTCACTCAGTTCGAGTCGCCTCGGCTGAAAAGACTCGGTACAGCTCCATCTGCTGTCGAGTTAACCGGTCTGGACCAAAGAGGAAACAGAAGAGACAAAAAGCAGAGAATACAATGCCATTATAAAGAAGTATGATGTAGGTTTGGTTCCAGCCCATAGTATTTCTATGTTCCCTTCCTCATAGGATTTTATTTCTTTTTCTGTCACATGTTGTTTTATGTGATCATGTGACTTTCTTATACAGTTGTCCACTGTTTTGTCAGCTAGTAATGTAGGGTTGTAAAGGTTGCTCTTAGTGCTTTGAGTCTGATGTATATATAGACAGAGAAATAGCAATGTAGGTAAGAGAGTAATACACAAAACACACTGTAAAGATACAGCAGCAAAGTTTTGAGTAAAGGAGAAAACCATGCCATTCTGGCATTGAAACTCAGTCGATTTTAAAAACAACAGTTTAACATAGATTTAAACTTTCTTTATGGTATCAAAGTAGCAAGGTCAATAAGGATCTCGAAAAAAAAAATTCAAAAATTCAATCTTTGATTTATGATGAAGCATCAGTAATGGCAGTAAAAGAAACAAAGGAGAGCAAGAAAGAAAAGGAGGCATCATGATAAGATCCTTACAACCTATCTTTTGTAGACAACCACACCGTGCAAGTTGGTGCCTTGATGTTTACTGGAGGTAATCATTTAAATTGGAGTGAAAGTGCTTAAATGGGGTTAGCTTCTAAGAACAAGTTAGGTTTGATTAATGGGAAATTACCTAGGCCTAGCACAGATTCTTCAGATTATTTTAAATAGGATAGAAACGATAATATGATTAGATCCTGGATTTTAAAATTTCTTAAAGAAAGCATAGCTGCAAGTCTCAGGAATGTGAAGTCTGCAAAAGATTTGTGGGAAGAAATTGCAGAAAGATATGCTCAAAGCAATGCCCCACAAATCTATCAGCTAAAAAAGAAACTAAGTGACTTAGAGTAGAATGAGATGAGTGTGTGTGACTATTATTGTAAACTGAGAGAATATTGGGACTAGCTTAGTGATCTGGAAGCTATACCAGAATGTATTTGTGGTGCAATGGTGAAATGTAGCTGTAATATTGAGAAGAAAATTATGGAGATGCAAGAGAGAGCTAGGTTGAATGACTTTTTGATGGGATTAAATGGCAAGTATGAAAAACATGAGAGGTAACATCCTAGGGATGGATCCACTGCCTAGTGTGAACAGAGCATATCACCTAGTATAGCAGATAGAAGCAAAAAAACAGATGACAGAAGGAGTGTATAACATGAATGAGATGAGTGCATTGAATGCACACAAGCAAAGTCATACGCTTAGACCTCTTGAGAACTTCCAGAAGAATAAGGATTATAAGTAGAAGATTTTGGAGAAAGGTAGATTGGAATGTGGTCATTGTGGGATGAGTAGGTTCTAGGTATACAGCAAATGTTGGGAAGCAAGAAGGAGAAATGTATCAAGAGACCCCTTTTGATGACAATGTAGGAGTTGGAAGCACAAAGCAGGATGAGGAATACATCTCAGCTATTATGCAGCAAGTGATGAAGGTGAGGTCTGAGAAACAACAAGCATTAAGCAGTCAGTCAAGCAATTTTGCAGGTATTATCTCTGCCTCAAATGTTGCATCTCACAATGACTTATTTGACTCAGAGTCTTGGATCGTAGACTCTGGAGCTTCAGACCACATGGTAAGAAACATAAGTCTTTTTAGTATGATTTATCATCTAAAATATCCCATCAAAGTAACACTTCCAGATGTGAGTGACAAGATAGTGAACAAGATGGGAATAGTGAAGCTGTCACCTAATCTAACACTCACCAATGTGTTGTACTTACTACAATTTCAACACAACTTGTTATCTCTCTGCAAGTTGATAAAATACAGCAAATACAAGATAGTTTTTTATACACATGGTTGTGTTTTTCTGGACCCTACTGAAAAAAAGGTTGTCGGTTATGGGAGAAAGGTGAATGATCTTTACAAGCAATGCATGGATGCGAAGAGAATGGTGGGAGATGGAAGCAAGGAGGATACAGTCATGAAGAGAGAAGTTAGTTATAATTCCATGACTTTAAATGGGAAACTTAGTTTAAAAACTATTCATGCTAGACTTGGGCATGGTTCCTTGTCAAAACTTAAACACCTGAATTTTTGTGACTGTAAGAATGTTAAGGGTTTTGATTGTGATATTTGTTGTGTGGCTAAACACCACAAATTACCTTTACCTGTTAGCCTAATATAGCTAGCAAAATTTTTGAACTTGTTCATGTTGACTTGCGGGGACCTTATAAGGTTCCAAATATATCAGGTGTTAGATATTTCATTACTATAGTTGGTGACTATAGTAGAGTCACATGGTCTCACCTTCTGAAAACTAAAGATGAGGTGCAACATCTCATTGCCAGATTCCAAGCCATTGCTGAGAATCAATTTCAAAGCAAGATAAAGATAGTGAGAAGTGATAATAGCATAGAAATAGTGAGAAAAGAATGTGAATTGCTATTTAGCAAACAAGATATTGTTCATCAAAAGAGCATACTAGGGGCATCTCAGCAGAATGGAAGAGTGGAAAGGAAGCATAGGTTCCTTTCAGAGACAGCAAGTGCTAGTAGGATTCATGCATGACTTCCTAAAGTTTTATGGGAGAGTGCATTCTTGCAGCAACTCACCTGATTAATCACCTTCCAAGTGCTGTGTTCAACTAGAAGACTCCTTTTGAAAGATTGATGAAGAGAAAGCCAAACTATAATCATTTAAGGATCATAGGTTGTCAATGCTATGCTAGCAGTAGTGAAAGGAAAGGGGACAAATTTGAAGGAAAAGGGATAAGGAGTGTGCTCGTAGGATACTCATATGCACAAAAGGGGTACGTACAAGTTGTATGACTTAGAGAACAAGAGAACTTTTGTGAGTAGGGATGTTGTTTTTAAGGAAAATATCTTTTCATTCTTGATAAAAACCAACAGAGGAGGCTAAGTTAAAGGTGTTAATGAATGATATACCTTTAATAGAGAGAGAGGTGATTACACCAAGGGTGGAATTTGATGAAGAAACAGAAGTTGAAGATACTCAATAGGAGTTGAAACAAGTTGAAGGGATTGAGACTTGAATAAGCAGGAACTTCTGCTAAACATGCTGAAGATGAAGCAGAAAATGTGATGGAAAATGAGATAAGAAGGCTGAGCAGAGAAAGACAAATGCCTGTGAAATTGAGAGATTATGAATGCAACATACCTAGGCAGGATCAATTGAGCAATGTGACTACAATAACAGATGCTGTAAGTAGAAGAATGCTAAGTGATGAGAAGTATTCAACAGATTACATATGTAGCTTAAATAATGCCATGAAAGTGAGAGAGCCAAGTTGTTACAAACAAGCTTGTTAAGAATAGGGATTGAGAAAAGCAATGGATGAGAAGTTGGATGCATTGGAGAAAAATATGACTTGGGAATGGACAGACCTACCAACAAATAAAAAGGCCAAATATAGTAAGTGGGTTTACAAGGTGAAGTTGAACAAAGATAGTGGTGTTGAGAGTTTAAAAGCAAGACTTGTTGTCAGAGGTGCCAAACAACTCAAGGGCAAGGACTATAAGCACACCTTCTCACCAGTAGCAAAGTTTGCTATTGTGAGGATGTTTATAGCTTTGGCCACCATGAGAGAGTGGAAACTCCATCAACTAGATATTAATAATGCATTTTTGCATGGATATCTAGAAGAAGATGTTTACATGAAAGCTCTTCAAGGATGTAGAACATTGCAGCAGGGAAAGTATGCAAATTGAACAAGAACTTGTATGGATTAAACAAGCTTCAAGGCAGTGGAATATAAAGCTCACAAAATTCCTCAAACAGGAATTTCATTCAATCCAAAAGGGATTATTCCCTATTCTGTAAGGAGGAGAATGGAAAATGTGTGCTATATTAGTATATGTAGATGATATTCTGATCGCATGTGATGACCTTCAAGGGATTGTCAAGCTGAAAGATGAGTTAAACAAAGAGTTTACAAGTGTAGACACATAATCGTGTCTCCCCATTTAAGGGCCCAATGATAAAACATACCGTGGTCTTAATTGGTCCGACCCAAGGGCAGAGCAGTCCGAAGAGCCAATGCTATTTTAAAAAGTTTTAAAGCGTATTTTAATGATCCAAAATCATATTTTGAGCCCAATTCTTTGAAAATCCCATCTAATTATTCATTGATAATTAATTGTTTTGTTTTAATAACATGAATATTTTCAAAGATATTTTTATAATCAAAATCGGATTTTATCCCGTAAAATCAAATTTCTGGAGTAAAAGATAAAAGAAAATTATTAAAATGCGTTTTATAAAAAAGCTGTCAAAACATGTCAAAAGCAAGGCGGTGCGCTTAGCACACCAACGTACGTAGGGAGCACCAGCCTGCGCTGAGGGCACACTTGTGCGCCAAGCGCACAAGCCTGCCACGTAGATTTGTGTGTCGTACAGAATCGTGCGCCGAGCGCACTTCACTATGCGATGCACAGGCTGGGCACTGATGATTGGTCATGCCATGTCAGGCGCACCAATGTGCACCTGACATGTGTGATTGTGCGTCACACAGCCAATTGCGCCTGGCCAGCTAGCGCGTGAAGCGCAGTTTCCTTTTCTTTATAAATACTCTTCGATCACATACTTCAATATTTTAACACCACGACTTCGACACTTACTTACGAACCTTTACAAAATCTATTTACAAAACTCATACATTCAAACATAAAAACACATTCAAACACAAATTTCCTTCAGGCTTCACGATTGCTCGTCCCGAAGTTTGTTAATCTCTCAGACCAAAGTCATGGTATTATCATGAGGGTCCTTCAATAAATTATTTTTATATTGCTAACTATTTCTTTCCTGATGTAGATCTTTGATAGAACAATTGATCTTTGTACATTCTAATCTCTTCTCTTCTTTTTATTTATTTTCATATATATACATGCTTGCCTGATTGTATGATTTTAATGCTTTCATCACCCACATGTTATTTTGGTTAATCAAAGACCTACAGAACTGTTCTAATATTAATCAAATAATTTGGACAACCGGTTAGGTTCCTTGTAATTTGATTGCCTAATAACATATCACTAAAAATAGTCTTTTATGTGTTTCCTGAACCAACCTAGCTAGACTAATATTTTTAGGGTGCATGAAAATCTTATTTGGTTATTCGATTGTATAAAACTTGATATGAATCCAAATTTATTAGAGGCCAGCAATGGGTGAATGTGGTTTATTATGACCGTATTCGTACCCTCACCCCTGAACTCAATCTATGGTTCATGACCATCTATGGAGTCAGGAGGAGGAATCTACATTGGATAAGTCCCCTAATTTGTCCTTACGATTTCCCTATATCCAATTAGGTTTATGAGTCTTCCTTTAAAGTCTTGTTGGCGACTTCGAAAACATTTGTTAATAAAACCTTTACAATGGGGTAGTCAAATATGCGCTCACACCGCGTAGGCGAAATAAAAACACGCCTACAACAAGCAAACACTTAGGAGAAATAAGATTTTTCTTAGGGGTGGAAGTATGTAGAACATCAGCAGGCAGTCTGCTTAATCAAAGAAAGTATATCAAAGAGATAATTAGAGATGCAGGATTTGAATCATGTAAAGAGTGCAAATCTCCCTTCCCACATTATATATCAAACTATCTACTAATGAAGGGGAGATTATGCATGATGCTGAGGTGTACAAAAGATTAATATATAGGAAAACTGTTGTATTTGAACCTTAGTAGGCCTGATATTTCCTACTCTGTACAATAGATAAGTCAGTTTATGAGTTGTCCTAGGATGCCTCATTGGAATCCAGCCCTTCATGTGGTCAGATACTTGAAGGGGCTTGAGAACTAAGCACTTTTCTACCATCAAATGGTGACATCATAGGTTATTCCTTTAGTGCCAGATCCTTAACAGGTTGGTGTATATTATTTGGTGATAGTTAGTTTATTGGAAAACTAAGAAACAAAAGACTGCTTGAAAATCTTCTACTGAGTCTGAGTAGAGTTGCATGTCACAGACCACCTCTGAGCTTATTTGGGTGGATGGTGTGCTTACTGATCTCTTATGCTTTATTCCTAAGCCTATTACACTTTATTGTGACAACAATGCACTTCATTATCTTGCCCATAAATCGGTTTTTCATGAAAGGACTAAGCATTTGAAGATTGATTGTCATTATGCCAGGGACTACTTGGAAGAGGGTTTTATATCCACATCTTTTATCAGATCATCCTCTCAGATTGCTGATATCATCACTAAGACTTTATACTCCAAACAACACAATTTTTTGTCTCTCAAGTTGGGACTTGTGTCTTCTCTCCCAAGTCCAACTTGAAGGAGGGGGGTGGATTAAAGAAGTATGATATATGTTTGGTTCCTGCCCATAGTATTTCTATGTTCCCCTCCTCATAGGATTTTATTTCTTTTTCTATCACATGTTGTTTTATGGGATCATATGACTTTGTTGTACAGTTACACTATTTTGTCAGCTAGTAATGTAAGGTTGTAAAGGTTGCTCTTAGTGCTTTGAGTCTGATGTATATAGAGACATGGATTTCACTATTATTAGTAAACAATAATGGAATAATTCCTTCATATTCATAGAAATAGGGGACATGATTCACATGGATATTGTAAGTCTCGCTTGGGCTGCTTTAATGGTAGTTTTTACATTTTCTCTTTCACTTGTAGTCGGATTGCAGGCTGCAACTCGCCTGCATGAAGCCGGAATCGCTAGTAATGTAAGAAGAAATAGGAATGTAGGTAAGAGAGTAATACACAAAACTCACTGTAAAGATACTTTCACAAAGTTTTGAGTAAAGGAGAAAACCATGGCATTCTGCTAACCATAGTCAGTCTATTTTGCTTATTAAAAACATCAGTTTAACATAGATTATACTTTCTTTACATTAATACAATATTTTAAAAAAAAATTCTCTCTTCTCACGAAGCTCAATAGTTGGAATCAAGTTTTTTTTATTGTTTCTTTTTCTCTTCTCAAATGTGGAACATAACCTAGCATTTAATGTTGCATTGGTTCCTCCCCTGGTTCCAAATAGGAACATCAAAAGAGAAGGGCGGGAGTAATAATTTGAGAAGTGACAACTCGTTATGCTTTTTCTTCTTTCGCAGAAATTAAAAAGTTCCCAGCTAACAACTCCCTCTTAAACGGTAAGTTAGAATTTTTTTTCCCTTTTTCCCCGTTTGGGGCACTAGAGTACCCCTTACAACCCATCTAAATTCGTCACTGTTCACTGCTCATATAGATAACACAAATGAAGTTAAAGGGGTTAAGGAGCTGCCAAACTTGGGTGGGAAAGTCACAGTCTCTGATGCCGTTTACTGCATTCTTTTTTACATTAGAGCTGGTTGGAACATACTTAATCCCTCTGTTTTCTTATTCAGAAGTTTACAATATGCCCATATTGGGACATTGTGAGGATGCATCTATTTTAGTTGGTAATTAAAGCTAAATTTCATGGAAAACCATTTAATGCTATTTTTTATGGTCTTCTTTGCAAAAATTATGCCGTTAATATTTTATGGAACCAAACTCTAAGATCCCCAAATCTCCTCTCACCCTCCTCCCTTCTCCCTTCTCCCTTCTCCCTTTTGCCTTCTTCCTGCTCTCTTCTCCCTCCTCAACCCAGCCACCACATTTCCACGATGAAAAAAGAAACGAACCTCGTCACCACCTCCCTCGACGCCTAAAGGAATAGGTCGATTCCGGAGCACGACGAAGCCAGAATCACACTCTCTCTTCACCTCACCTCATTCCTTCGCTTCCTCGCCATTCTCGATTCTGGATTCCTCACCATCAACGAACAACTTTCTTCCTTGTTCGATTCCTCGCCATTCTCATTTCTCGACGACACTGAAGAAGAAAGAATAAAAAAATTTAGAGTGTGAGAAATTAGATCTAGGGTTTGAGGTTCCTTTTTTTCGTTCTTAATGATTTTCATTTCATTTGCTTAATTATATCTAGGGTTCTTGTTTTATGTTCTAATTTACATTGTAATTTTTTCGTAATCATATTTAGGGTTGTTTATATTTTTATAATTTTTTTGTACTTTTTTTCGTTTTTTTGTTTTTATTTTTTGTAAATTTCTGTAAATTTCTATGATGTTTAATTTTTTCATTTTTTTTATGTAATTTTCTCGTCTTCCTCGTTTGTGGATGATAGTTTTTTATTTTATTTTTGGGTGTTAATCTGAGTATTATTTTTGTTCGTTTGTGTTATTTTATATGTGTTTTAGTTTGTGATGGTGTGATGAACTGATAATATCTTGGTGATGATAATTTCACGTTGTGGTATTGTACTCTTATGTGGATGTTTGAATTTCCTTTCAATCTCTCATCTTATTTGGTTTCAAGTTGATTAGTAACAGTACTAGCTGCATGGAAGCTGTTTAGATGTACAATTCACTTTTGATGTTGTTGTATTGACTGGGCTGATCATGTTTTTTATTGTAAATAATGATCAACTGATCTGGTCATGGCACAAAACCGGATCAGTTAATCAACTTAACAGATCCTATTTTGTGCTATGATCGGATCAGTTAATTCCTAATTGATCCGGTCTAGAACCGTATCAGTTCACTCCCCTTAGCCGCTCCGACTCCATCCGTTTTGGTCAAAAATTGGATCAGTAAGGCCCATTTTGACCAGATCATATGAGGTTTTTTCCACTAGTATAAGTATGATATGGCCTATGTGTGATACCCCACATGATTTCTTTGAAAGGGAATTGGTAGGCTACTTGTACCAATAAGAAGCATATTAATTTCTCTTAAGTAGCTCATTTCTTAAGCTACTTCAAATGAAAGTTAAGCGTGCTTGGCTGCCAGTAGTCTTGTGATGGGTGACCTCCTGGGAACATTTTCTCAGGGTGCGTATGAGTGAGGACAAAATGCTCCGGAAGAATTTGTGTTGGTTATTGAGGACAGTTATTGGCCCTTGATACTCACTAATTAATCTACCCTCTCCCTCGCTCATAAATCAGTTTAAAATCCGACAGCTCCCACGACCTTGTACTCCCTGTAACCTCCTTTATTTTCCATAAATATAGCGCACCGCCATGGAAGATTCAAAACTCAACAATACACTCGAGAAGGATGGACAGAGGCGTGGGAACAATGAAGTAGCATTGTTTTGGGGCTAAGGGAGGGATGTAATAATTGTGGCGGTGAAGAAAGAAAGAGGAAAGATAGGGAGTGATCTTCGAGAAGGAGGGATGTAATGGTGGTGCGATGGGTTTCTGGAGGGCAAGAGAGAAGGGAGGTTATGGTTGTCGTGGGTGCGAGACAGAGACAGAGAGAGACAGAGACAGAGGAGGAGAGAGACAGACTAGGTGGTGTCTGGGTCGGCCAGTTTGAGGGCATTACCCGGGTTAGGGGAGGATGTTGGGGCTAATAAGGGAGGAAGAAGAGAGAGGGGGGGTCAGGGCTGTGAGCTGTGGGGGTGTGGGAGGCGCAGCAGGGGTGGGGGTGGGGGTGGGGGTAGTGCTGGTTAAGGAGAAGGGAGGAAGGAAAGGAAGAGTTATTTTTTCATTTTCCCCTTTTTTTTAAATTAGTTAACATAAAATTGGATGGAAAAGCTTAGTAATGTAACTTTATTTTGTAAAGCTATACCATAGGGTCACCTTGTAGAATCCATTTTTTTTTTCTTTCCACCATTTAGAATTAATTTTCCATAATTAAGGCCACCATGTAGAATTTCCCAATATAAAACACATATTTCTAAACAACAAATTAATACTAACATCAACAACAATAAAAAGGAAACGTCTAACATAACTAAAAAGAAACCAAAAAGAAAAAGTCACCAGAAACAAGAAACATTAAACATACTGAAACAAGTTAGCTAAGTCAGGGAGGCAAGCACAACTAAAACCACCCATAAACCAAACAATGACAGTGGTGGAATTTCAAGAAAAATGGCTAAACCTAATACCAAAATGGAAACCGTAACCTAATATTTTCCTATACTTTCAAGATCGGGGTAAATCTCAGACCACAATACAAGGGCGACAAGGTTAGCTTTCGTCAAAATGTTGCCAAAATTCCCTAATAAATCAAATCCCACAAACCTCGAATTTAGCACTTCCTGTCTCAAATAAGAAACCCGAACCCTAAATTTTATCTTTACCGACGAAATTATCGAAGACGACGTTTGGGAAAGTTTTAAAGATAGGACGCCCGAGGTTGTTTGAAATTTGTAATGATTATTTCCCCCTTACAGGAACCAACTTAGCTAACAAACCTTAAAATTGAATTCCGATGAAAAAAAATACTTACTAAGAGGAGCTTGAAGCTACGAAGCCGCTTGGTTCCTCTATCAACTTTTCTGCTGGAAAAAGAAGCTATCAAAATACCACAACTGGATCTCATAAGAAAGTCGACCACTGATGGAGAAGCTCGTTGACGGTGGCAATAGTGAGCAGTGAGCGCTCAGGCCACCAACAAGCCTACTGTCGAGTGGTGGCTATGCTAGGTTTTTCTTAGGGTGGGTGGGAGAACTATCTATTTCACTGATTCTCTTACTCTACAAACTATTCATTGATTGAAGTATATTGACGGTACTAGTTTTTAACCCGTGTAAAAACGCATGGGAGGTTTTAGGTAGATATAATCTGCACCCGTGCATAATGCACGGGAATTGTTTTTATTAGAGTAGATGTACAATAATATTAAATAGTTGTTTTTCATGCAAATTTATTGAATCCATAATTGTTAGAATCCATGCATTTTAAGTTGAAAGAATAGAAAATGTAAAATTATATTTTTATGATATATAAAAATCCTTTGTTACAACATTTTAAAGTTTATAAATCTTATAATCATTCAATACTAATCAATAAATACGTAAATGAAACAAAAAAAAAAAAATTCAAAATGCATGGGAATTTTTTGTTTTTATAAATTTAAAATTTTATGATGTTTCTCCTAAAATCGTGGCTTGAATATTAGCTCTTGATCTATAGATTTTATAATCATATCGTGTATTAAGAATATATTTTATAACCGGTTTGTGACTTGTGCGTTGAGTGATTAATGGAGCTAATGTCATGGTTGAACATGTGATGTAAAAGAAAATTTGACTCAAGAAGGCTCTAGCTCTTAACACTAGTGGAAAAAATTCAACCGCTCCGGTCAAAAAAGGCCTTACTAATCCGGTTTTTGGTCAGGAGCGGTTGGGCTAGCAGCGGTTGACAAAAGTCAACTACTCCAGTTTGAATGAAATTTAAAAAAAAAAAAAAAAAAAAAAAAAAGCCTGCGTCCTTTCTCAATCTTACATTACAAGTGGAATCTCGCATCCTTTCTCAATCTAACATTAGAAGTGGAATCTCACATCATCTCCCATTCACTTCAAAAAAATGTCTTAGATTAACATGAAAAATTACAGAAAATTACAAAAATTTATGTAAATATCTCATATTAACACGAAAAATAGAAAAATAGAAAAATTACAAAAAATTCTGTAAATATCTCAGACTAAAAAAAGAAAAAACGAAAAATAGAAAAATTACAATTTTTTTTGTAAATTTCTCAGATTAAAAAAAGAAAAAACGAAAAATTGAACATTGAACATTACAGAGAAATACAAAAAAAATACAGAACAATAACAACAAAATTACGAATTATACAACGAATAAAATTATAAAACAACGAAATCGCGTCCTTCTTCGCTTCGCTTCTTCCTTTCTCAATCTCTTCCTTCTTCACTTCACTTCGTCATTTCTCGCGTTGATGACGATTTTGACCTTGATGACGACGAGCAACGAAGATGACAACTTTCATGATGAGCGACGTAGTAAGTTCTTAAGCAGCGTCGATGACGACGAGATGGGCTGATGAATGAAGTGGATTTGACAGAAGGAGAGTGGATGAGCGAGAAAAAAGGGTGGGGTTTAGGGTTTGAGAGAGAAGAGTGGCATGATGAGACAGGGAAGACTGAAGAGGGTGGGGGATTAGGGTTTGAGAGAGGGGGCGGATTCTCGATGAGTCGATGGGAGTGTGGGGTTTCGTTCAATTTTTCTGATTTAGGGAAGAGGGGATGAGAGGGAAGAGGGGATGAGAGAAAGTTTTAGGGTTTTGTGTTTAGGGTGAGAGAGGAGTGAACTGAAGACGGAGGGTTTTATATTTAGGGTGAAAGAGAGCAGTGAATAAGGGCGGATAATTGGGCTTGGGGATTGTGGGCTCAGCGCTGAACTTTAAAAGCCACCAACAAGTAACTTATCCGGGTTGTTGAACCGAATCAATTGTCATAATGACCAGATCCATTTTGTCAACTGATCGGTTCCACACCAAACCGGTTCGGTTAATTTATCCATTATTCAGCGCCAATAATCTATTATATAACTGGTCTTGTTTAGGATCAAACATGATCAGTTTTATTGTGTCATTTAAGCTTTTTTCCATTAGTGTAAGAAGGCTTTATCTCTGCCCCGTGCTTTATTCAAAGGCTCATATAAAATCACAATTCGCACCACAACTGGCATTGAATCATGCAACCACATCCGCTCCCCCTTTCCACAGTCCCCCTTGACCAATATCTCTTGTTGTCTTGCACTGCAACAGACTACCCACTAGCCATCACCCACCAAGCCACCACTAACTGCACCGGGAATTATAACATTGTTATCTATAATATAATTTTGGTAAATTGTATAATTTAAGAGAGTGATTGCACAAAAATGAGAATTCAATGACCTGACACAAATGTTTCATCATATATTTTCGTTATATTTACTTGTTTTGTAGTCTTGTAAGTTGAACAAATTAATGTAAATTAAGTTGTAGTACGTCCTTTGCTGTAGACCAATCCTAGCACTTTTCATTTTCTTTTGTCTCGTGATAATACTATTTACCCTTTTATGGTGTAAAGGATCCAATTATTTAGAGCATTTTTTTCATCTTGGGTTGTATTAATTTTCGGAAATTGTATCGCCTAAAAAAATTGAGCTGGTATATATTTTAGAAACTTTCACCATTAACTATCGAAAAAAAGTCATTTATTTCCATAAATATATTAATAAAAATTATAATTACAATTCTAATAAATATTGTCCTTAATTTTGGCAATTACCACCCTCAACTATATTTGAAATTTTTAATTAAATATATTACTAATCTATTTGATTTGAATTCGTGTTGTCAAATTATTTCAACATAATAATAGAAATTTGAAGTAGTAGACATCAGTTACCCTATATACAAAACAAATGATCAGATTTGTACAGTATCATGTCATTAGTCGCTTATAATATTAATTATAGATCTTCAATCAACAGAATAAAATACTCCATGTTGTACCTTAATCTATGTGCCAAGGGAAATATGCAAAAATTACTATATTATAAGAACTATAATTTATAATTCGTATATCATAATGTAATAGTAGTTAGTAACTTAATACTGAACTGCTTTTATATGAGAAGATATTAGAGAAAATTTTGATTTTATGTTAAAGTATATTGTTATATTTATATCTGTAAATATTTCTCTCTCTCTCTCTCTCTCTCTATATATATATATATATATATATATATATGTATATATATGTATATATATATGTATATATATGTATATATATGTATATATATAACTGATATCTTAACTGTAAAATCTAAATATTAGTAACGTTAATTGAAATACTTCCACTGTTTTCTTTTATTGTTCCTATTTGGAGTCGGGATGCAACTCAAAAAATGGGCAAGATTCCACTTTAAATAAAAATAAATTAATTAAAAAGAAAGATTCTAGCCCTTTAAATTATTCTATGTAAAGCAACCATTATGTCTTATAGACTTCTCTAGAGAGAGAATAGGAAGAGAGAGAGGCTCTCAAGATGGGTTTAGCAACCCCCGACCACCTGAAAATTCCCGACTTTGCTCCATCCCTCCCATCTCTCCTCTGCTTTTCTCCAGTCTTCACTCACCCATGACTCACAAATTTCAAGAACTCAAAAGCTCCCACATCTGCTGCTACCTGCGCTACTATTTTGGGCCAAACTCAAGCGGTGAAGATGACGATTCGCATTCCCCATCAAACTACCCAGCACCGATGTAATAGCCGCCACCTCAGAACCAACTCTATACGACGCGATTGGTTTTCAATCTAGGTAAGTCTTCTATCTCTTTTACTAAATTCATTAATCTTGAATAAGGATAAATTTGCAACAATTTCTCTGAATTATAATACAACCGGTCCTAATTTCCAATGGTTCTCTATTATGATAAAATCTCTTTGTTGGTCTTCTGTTTTTAGTATGTATGTGAGCTTATATGATCAATGTTCACGAATTTTGCTTCAGTATGGTAGCCAATTATGGAGCCTTTGTCAAATTCCTACTTTGTCCTTGTGTTCTTGTGGAATTCAATTTGACCCTGCTGGAATATTTTTCTTTCAGTCCTGCTACACTAACTACCTCTTCATTCTTTACAATTGCAATTATATGCTCAGTTCACAAGGTTTGGGGGCATATATACCTGTTGTTATAATCTTATGTCATGTTTTTCAAGGTCAAGATGTTGTAGATGGGTCGGCATGTATATTATATGGGTGGGTTTCTATAGTGAAAAACATGTTGTGAGTTTCTTCTATTTGAAAACTCTCACAAAATTAAGCCATGTCATTTTTAGTACTAGTGTTTATCGGCACCTTCGATGCAACACCATCGTCTTTAAGGACTACTCCAGGTTCGGGAAATTAATTAAGGCTATGCTTGAATGTTATGTGAGATTGTTTTATTTTACCATGTGTCGTATCAACGTTTGCAGAGCCTCTTGCATATGGGTGCCATCGTTGATAATTAGATTTTCATGGCTAAGCCATATACCATATATTGAAATGGTATATGCTATTATATTACCGCTCTATGCGTATTCGACCACTGATTGGATAAATGACATAATTATCTTGCAATTACTAATCTGTATGCTTTATTTCATGGCAAAATCATGGCTCTGGATACAGATTGTTCTCGCTTTGCTATTGTATAAGTCTGATTGTAATTGTATTAATTGCCACAAGTCTGCGAGTAAATGCCACTTTGTAACAATTGTGCCCCATTTTCGGGACTGGCGCCTAGCCTTGCCCAGCATCATTCGATGCTTGCCTAGACACTTGGTGTATTTGAAACATTATATGCTTAACCATTATGAAAACTACTATTGGAGGTAATGCAAAGTCGTTGGAAGGCTCATACATTCTCAGACTATACATCGACTATCAAGCAATAGCAAACTCCTCATACAATTGATATATGTATATCATATGAAACATAATTTAATTGTTACTCTCTTACTTTTATGTTTTTTGATTGGAACTCTCTATTATTCTTGCAATAATTCTACACGATTGGCTTTTGGCCTTGCCCAACATTATGTGATGCCTACCCAGGCTTACGTCTTATGTCGACAATTGAATAGTATGTTAAATTTAAGTAATCCATGAAAATTATTAGTTGGAATATTCAATGTGCTAAAAAACAGAATGCCTTTAGTGAGATTCTTTTTCTCACTCGAAAATACAAACCTGATGTTTTAATCATAATTGAAACCATGAGCTCAAAGATAAATCGGCAGAAGATTCTTACTCTTCTGGGTTTTGATGATATACTCATTATAGATCCGATTGGACACAGTGGTGGAATATGGGTACTATGGAAAAATGACTCACGATGTTTTGGACCGAGGTAACTGAATTCTTCTCCAATTATCGTCCCGTTTGGCTCACTTCATAGTTCAAGAAAAATATTCGTCTTTTTCTTTTTGGCTCATTGGTATGTATACTCCTGCCCAAAATATTGATAAAGCTCCTTTTTGGACCGAGGTAACTGAATTCTTCTCCAATCTTCACCTACCTTGGTGTCTTACCGGAGATTTTAATGAACTCTTGCACATTAGTGCCAAAAGAGGGGGGAATTTTGCCACCCCTGCCCGTTGTCAAATTCTCTCGGGCTTCATATTCTCTTGTCAGGCTCAAGATGTTTTCAGCCCTCCGAACTCCTTCTCTTGGAGAAAAAGACATAACGACCAATATATATATATATATATATAGAACTTGACCGTTGTTTAGTCTCTCCCCAATGGGCATCAAAGTATTGAAATTCATTTCTCCACTATGATGCTTATCCCTGCTCTGATCATGCACCTATAATATTAACTACAACTCAAATAAGACAATATAAGCCAGCCAAATTTCGTTTCCAAAATGCATGGACTAATGATCCTAATACATGAAAAATTGTTAGTAAATATTGGCAAATATTGGCAACGGCAACATTCACGTTCGCATTTCTATAATATAACCCGAAAACTCCTGTTTATTAAACAAGAACTCAAACTATGGGCAAGGAAAAACTTTGGACATCTCCAACAGAGACTGGACCAAAATCATTCTCGAATAGTAAACGTCCAACAACAATTGCTCCAGTACCCTAGCAATTCTCATATTGAGCAGCATTTAGGACGACTAGTTCGTCAACGAGAACGATTATTAACATTCATCCAAAAATACTGGGGGTAAATATTCTCGAAAACAATGGCTGACAAAAGGAGATCATAACTCTTCTTTTTTTCATTCCAAGATTACTGCTAAGTTCAAATGTCCACGAATTTTGTGTATTAAAAATCATTTGAATCAATGGGTCGATTCCCCGAATGAAATCCACTTGGCTTTTTTATGAGAATTTTAAGAACGCTTTAAATCCATTCACCTGTGTCCTCGCCCTTTCTCCACGCCTTGCATCTCCCCTATTGTCTCTGATACAGATAATTCCCATTTAATAGCTTCTATTTCTGACAAAGAAATTCGAGATGCTATATTTAGCAATGATCCCACAAAATCCCCAGGATCAGATGGTTATAGATCTAAATTCTTCCAACAATATTGAGATATTATAGGTTTCAATCATGGTCACCTTCTTCGTAGTGTTAATCATACCTTAATCACTTTGATACCGAAAACAGCTACTCCTGAAAAGCCAAATCAATTTAGACCTATCAGCTTATGCACCACATTATATAAAATTATCTCGAAAATTTTGGTAGAACGTCTTCGCCCAATTCTTGTTAAAATTATCAACCCATTTCAAAATGTCTTTACGCCCGGAAGGCTTATCCATAATAATGTTCTTATTGTTCAAGAAATCCTGAATATCATTAACAAATCAAAAAGTAAAATGGGATGGTTTGCCTTGAAATTAGATATGGAGAAAGCCTATGACCGTATAGAATGTGATTTTTTAGCCCATGTTCTTAAAAGTTATGGTCTTCATCACCAATTGATCAAATGGATCATGCAATGCACCTCGACTGTCTCCTGCTCAGTTATCATAAATCAAGACACAACCTCTGTCTTTCACCCTTCTCGAGGACTTCGCCAGGGCGACCCTTTATCACCTTATCTTTTCATTTTATGTATGGACATTCTCTGTCGGTAACTGGATTTTTGCATAAAAAAGTTCAAAATCAGGAATCAGAATCAAACTTGCTCCACATTCTCAGATAATTCCAAGGCTATTCTTTGCGGATGACGGATTATTGTTTTGTAAAGCTAACTTAGATTGTGCTCACCGCCTCAAAAATGTTCTAGACTCTTTTTGCCTTAATTCAGGGCAGCTAGTGAATTTTCATAATTCAGCGATCATGTTTTCTAAATATGTCCCGAATTCTAGACGTAGATCAATTGCTGGTATTTTCAATATGACCCCAAAGGTTTTTTTGGGAAGATATTTGGGTATTATCTTCTCCAATTATAAGCCAATGCCTAGCGATTATCACCAATTAGTTCAAAAAGTTGACAACAAAATTAATTCTTGGCACAATCATTTCTCTCGAAAGCTGGAAAATCAGTTCTTATTCAGAGTCATCTAGAATCTTCCCTAGCCTATCTTATGGCAATGACTCAGATTCCCAAGAAAATATGTTCTACAATAGATAATATCAACCGAAAGTTTTTTTGCCGCTCCTCAACAAACTCTTTGTGAAGCATATTTAGCTAAATTGCGTGGTCAAATTTTTTTTTTTTTTTTTTTTTTCTCTTTCTTTCTTTCTTTTTAAAAATTAAAAAAGGGGGGGGGGGGGGGGGGGGGGGGGGGGGGGGGGGGGGGGGGGGGGGGGGGGGGGTTTTGGGGGGGGGGGGGGGGATTTTTTTTTTTTTTTAATTTTTCTACAAAAATTTGTCTCCCTAAAAAATATGGTTGGTTGAATTTTCGGAAAATGGCCCATGTAAATGAAGCATATTTAGCTAAAATGGGTTGGCGAATCCTTTCTGACCAACACTCTCTCTGGCCAACTCTTATGCGCCAAAAATACCTTCGGAATACTTCCTTCTTTGAGTACAAAGCTAAGTCACGTGACTCTCATATTTGGAAGTCCATTCTTCTATCTCGAGAGCTTCTAAGAAAAGGAATACGTTGGAAAATTGGAACTGGAACAAATGTTTATTTCTGGATTGACAACTGGTGTGCTAATCAAAGCCTTATAGAAATGATAAATCTTTAGATAATGTCTATTGCTAATCTGGATCTTACTGTTAGTAATGTCATTCTTCCATCAAGGCAATGGAATGTTTCGCTCCTTAATGACTTAGTCCCATCCCATATCGTCCACCTAATCTTCGGGATTCCTATCCCTAACTACCCCACTCCAGATGTTCCTTGTTGGGGACTAACTAGCTCTGGTGAATTTTACAGTTAAAGCAGCTACCTGGCTAGCTCATGGAATTACTCCTTCTAACAGTATTCCTTGGCCTTTTAATTGGGTATGGAAAATTAATATAGCCCCTAAAATACAAATTTTTCTATGACAATGTCTAAAACATGGTCTGCCACTGATATTAAATTTAGCCGACCGTCAAATCACTAATGACGCTCTTTGCCCCCTTTGTAAGTCTGACAATGAGACTCTTAACCATTTACTTTTCACATGCCCTCTAATTTGTCAATATTGGAATTCAAATTATATACGATCAAAAATCAGTCATATAGTGCCTCAAGACCTTGCCTAACATGTCTCCGTCCCTACGATCAAGCCTTACAATTGTTCTGTTACAATTTGTGGAGTATTTGGAAGGAACGCAATTCAATTATCTTTGAGGAAACTATGCTTAATTTAAATCGTATCTATTATAAAGCCTGGCATTTGTATTTGGAATGGACTACTCAAACTATGATGGATTTTTCCTTTACTATTTCTTCACTTCCTTGTAGCACGTCCCCGTCTTCCATTGCAGTTAGCTGGCAGCCTCCGCCCTCAGGTTGGTTCAAGCTAAACTTTGATGGTTCAGTTATTGGATCCTCAGCTGCTGCCGGTGTTGCCATTCGCAACTCCGCTGGCCTTCTTGTGGCCCCACAAGCTTATCTATTTGGCCAAACCTCCGCTCTCGTTGCTAAAGCCTGGGGATTAAGAAATGGACTTATACTTGTCATACATCAGTATATTCAAAATCTATATAATAAAGGAGATAATCAAGTAGTTATAGAGTGCTGCAAGGGAATTACACTTGCCCTTGGACTATCCAAACCCTAATTGATGACATTCGACATCTGCTTCGTCAGTTTAGATTCTACACCATTAAGCATATTTTTCGAGAACCTAATCGGGTAGCGGATCTTCTATCAAAAAAAGGTCACAATAGTTATGTTGCCTCGGTGGACGTGGATGTTTCAACGGAACCTTTGTTAAATAAATTTGTTGTTCTTGATTCGTTAGGAGTCTCCCTTGAGAGAAGGGTGTCCTAACTTTTCTTATGCACCAAAAAAAATTCTATGTAAAGCATCCAATGACACAAAAGTTTAAGGGGTAAAAAAGTAAAAAATGACTACAAACTAGTGTTAACACATTTATCTCCCTTTGAGTTACTCTATATTAGGCAACCAATGAGACAAAAGTTTGAGGGGTAAAAAAGTAAATAATGACTACTCAATAGTGTGAACACATTTATTACAACTTAAAACTAATGAGAAATTTAATTCATAAATTACACTATGTATGGAAAGATTCAAAATAGGAACTACATATTGAAATTTCCCAATGCAGAATACAGGAAAACCAAAAGAAAACGGATGGAGTAATACAAATATAATTGTTACCATAATTGTAATACAAAAGCACTGATTTTATACATAAAGAATATGCTAATATTATATTAACTTTTTTACTACAAAGCATATATTATTTTAATATGAAATAGAATGTTGATTTAACTTTTAAACCCGTGCCAAATTGAACAACTATAAATATATGTAGGTGGTTGATATTTTTGTATATGGTTGATTTTTTTAGCAATTATTTTGATTCACATTGTATGTGGGTGGATTATAATGGCAATATAATTTCATAAATCTAATCGTCACTATGTTGCGACATGGACTTAACTTTCCTTCCTTTGATGATATATTAAAAAAAGTTGGTTTTATTTAGTCCGATACAATAATATAGATGCATAGAACATGAAATATTAAGCTTCGAACAAATATAATTCCATTAAATAAAGTAGATACAATAATATATGCTTATATTAATTAATTATCCGTAGCTAGAAAGCGCAATAAAACTGGTTTTTTTCTTAAAGGAGGGAAAACTGGGTTTTTAAGACGAACACAATCTCCATCATTTAAGTTGAGTATGAAAAATTCTCTCTCCTAAGTTTATAATTTAATATCTCTATTATATAAAATTAAGAAAGGGGGGGAAGATGGTGTCCCCTTACAAAAAGTCTGATATACCCTTAATGAATTCAACTTGCCATATATTAAATAATTTTTTCTTCTTCCTACTTATTTTCCATATATATTGAACAACTTAACAATGAAATTAAATTTGAAATTTTTATTAATATTAAATTAAGGAGAAGGATTTCCTCTTCTTACATATGTGTGAAAAACTCTTATCAAAATTTAAATTGACACTATAACTTGATTGACACAATCAAAATAAAAAAATAAAAACTTGAATTTCATATTAATAATTTTGGTACGAGTCGTTATGCGTACAAATTAAAAACCTTATTTCATCCACATTAGTATTATTTAAGTTTAGTACAGCGATAAATAAGGGTCGATCCTATGGAGAGGTTAATATGTTCCTAAAATCCAAGTTCAACTAATTAAAAGTACTTAACTATTATATACATGTTATTTACTAATATATACATATTCACATTGTTTTTTTGGGGGGGGTTGGAAAACGTTTATATGAATTTAAAAACTACTAAAGATAAATCTAACCTAATATTTACATGTGATGACAAATAATCCCACTTTAGGCTCATAATACTTTCAGAGATTCATAAATTCCTAACCTTGATTATACTTCCAATTTCATAAATACAAGATTGATTAGATAGATTAATTGTAGGAATTCAAGTAGCCAAACTCCCCTATACTTCCATACTTTTAATCAACAGTGAACTAGGCCTACTATTGATTCTAAATTAATCTAATCACCACAAGTATTTCGCAACTTCCGACGATTAAACTAGAAGCATTATAGAACTAGAAGTACATCATTAATCCCTAGTTAATCTAAACATATCATATCTTTTTGTTTAAATAACAAGTCCAAGTTATATTCTAGTTTGAACTTAAAACCATCTTTGCAGGCCTAAATTAAACTAGTTACCACTTGTTGTCATATAATTTAAACTAGGCTAAATCACATAACTAGCGATAATCTCAATTTTATACCTAATAAGATAGCAAATTAAGTGTAAAATTGGAATTTGAAAATCACAACCAAACATAAATTGAGTATCCAACTACAAACAATCTTGAATTCAATTCAAAATTCAACACCACAATCCAAAATATACTTCAAACCTCATAATTCAAACTTGATTCAAACATCACAAACCAATTTTGAATTCAAACCACATAATCCAACATAATTCAACCAATACAATCCAACATACTATGAAATTCAAAAGTATAATTGGGAAATTTCAAAACTAATTTGAAAGTACAAGAGAAAGAGAGAAGATTTATGTATCACGCGGAAATTCGCCTTCGAATTTCGGATTTCGTACCTACGTTCGAGCTTGAACTTCACCCTCCCCGGTTGTGTGCTAGGACTCCAACTCGAAGCTTTCTTCCGTCGAACTCGTGCACCCCCACACTAGCCTCGAAACCTCACGCAAATTCTCTGACTTTTCACTCAATTTTGTGTGGAATTGTTTGCATACCATTTTCGATGCCCTTAATTGGGTATTTATACCCAATTCCACCGCCCTTAATTGAATTTTCGGACCAATTAGGGCAGTGAAGTGGCCTCCAAGTTTTCAGCCCTAGAAACCGACCTCTCCTTGGTCTTGATTTGCGGCACTGCAATTTCTACTGTGCTGTGATTGGTTGATTGATGCAAGTTGCGAGTTGTAAGCTTTCTGATTGATGGAGATGATGTGGAGGAGATGAGGTGTTTTGAAGGATGATATAGATCGACGAAGAGGAAGAAGGAGGAACGAGGAACGCTGTTCCTTCGTTCTGTTTTCTTTCTTTTTTTTCGTTTCTTTTCTTTTAATTTCACGTGATATTTTATTTCTCTTTTGTTTTCTTTCTTTTTTCTCGTTTCTTTTCTTTTTCTTGGCTTTTAAATCTCTTGGGCTGATCTTCACAAGGTAAATGGGCTTGCCTTTTTGTTCATTCCTTGGACCAACTTACATCATTGAACAAAAGTAGTATAGATGAATAATATTAGTAATGAAAATAAAAACCTAGCATATTATATCTAATAGTATTAAAAGTATATAAGATGCATCAAAATAATAATATAGACATAGTTATAATATTAAAATTAAGGGATATAAATGTATTATAATATGCACTTATAACACATTACACCACCTCTCTGTTTCTTAACTCTAAAACTGAATCAATGAAAAGTTGAACAGGAAACTAAAATGTTTTATATTAGTTAGTAAAAACTCAAGTAAGATGTTAATAGGAATGTCACATTATCAATTTAGAACAATCAAATAATCAAAACTCATAACATATCATAGATATACTCTCTCGACATTTGAAGAACATCAGCGAGTATTCACTTTATAGAACCATGATTTTAATAAATAGACCCTCACAGGATAAATAATCCCTCGTCACTCATGTGTTTGAAAGGGTTTATGTATTTCACTCAAGGTTCAATTCCGATGGCCAAAACTCTGCCATAAGCTTGCATATCTTCTCGATTCTCCACTATTATTAGACAACATGCCACACATAAATCAAAAGGACTTTAGATGGGTTGTAACGAGGGCTATGGTTAAAGGTAGGAAATTTTTAAAGATATGTGGACTAGATGGCTTTGAACTAAGTGGAGAAAAAACTTAATAACTCCTCTCTTTCCGGACAAGAGGAAGCAAAAACAACTCTCACATTGTACTTCAACCTTCTGTCATTGCGAATCAGCACAGTTTACTGTATTTTGACATTGATATACAAAACCGCCCATTTACATCATCAATTGTAGCTACACATCACGCTTGATACATATTTTTTTTATTTCTTATTTCAATTTTTTTTTCAACTCTTTTGTTTTCACTCTTTTTTTTATAGAATATCAAGATTACAATATATTATACAACATGGACGATCAACACTTCAACTGCTATAACAACACCTTTTTATAGAAACAGTCCCACACTTCGCTTTTACTCAATCAACAACCATGCTCCATCAGCTCAAAAATTTGGGTCATGAATTTATTTAATGTTTTTTATTTTTTATGGTTTATAATGAAGGCTAAGCAAAATAATAGTGTTTTAGGCTCAAAGGGGTTCAGAAAGGATGTAATATAATATAAGGTGGCTATTTGGCTATGTAGTTTATAACAAAAGAAATATCTTTTTCTTCACGCCAACATGAGTCAATGTAGTCTTGAAGAGTATCAATGCAAGTTCTAGAGAGAAATTACCATGGAAGAACATCACACATGAAAGAAAAATATGAGATTAATATGTATATCTCAGTTTGTCAGGCTCATAATCTCATAGGTTATTTTGGTCTATCCATCTAGTCATAATTACAACCAAGGGAATGACTACACTAACTAGCTATAAACATGAGATTGTTTATCTAATCGTGTTATGAATCCTTCAAACTTGACTATTCTTGAACTAAAAATGTTAACAATTCCCAAAACTTTTTATTTTCGAAAACATATTTTATTTCAAAACATAGTTAGATTAGAGTTTCTTGACGAACTCCTTTTTTATTCAATTTTTTTCAAAAGAAACTAAGAGGTTGGTTTTATTTACCAGAAACTAATGCATAACACACATAAAAAACTATAATGCACCTATAAACTACATGCTCATGATTTTTTTATATAACGCAAACAACAATTCAATAATTATTTTTAGTCCAAATTCAGAAATTTCTACAGAAATTTCGGCAGCATTTCCCCTATAATATGGACAAACAAAAAATTTTATGCATCCAATTCAACCTGTTTCAGAACAATATACTATCCATATAATATTCCAACAGCAACATTCATCATTCTCCTAAAAAATACCAACGTTCAACTCCAGCTACAATATTCTCCATCATCCATAGCAATTCAATTCGAAAAAATTTCATCAAATTCCACATACTTCATGTAACAGCAAACAATAACCTCTCCCCCACACTAAACTTTACATTGTCCTCAATGTAACATTGAAAATGTGGAAGATATCATGAAAATTCTCAAAAACAATTCACAAGCTCAAAATAAAATGAAAAACACACTCTAAATAAAAGCAAACTAAACAAAGAGTTTAAGAAAGATTCTTGGGTTGCCTCCCAAGCAGCGCCTTGGTTTACGTCGTTGGCTCGACGTGTACCAATCAAGGTTCTTCTAGCTCAATTTCTTCAATAGTCATAACATGCGTGAATTCAAGATATGTCTTCAACCTATGACCATTTACTTTAAAAATCTTTTGAGTGTCAAGACTTTTTATCTCTACTGCACCATGAGGAAAGAGGTTAGTAACGACAAAAGGACCAAGCCACCAAGATTGGAGTTTACCAGGAAATAATTTTAATCGAGCATTGAATAATAAAACCTTCTGACCAACATGAAATGTTTTCCTAGCTAACTGTTTATCATGAAAGACCTTAGTCTTTTCTTTATAAATCTTAGCATTTTCATAAGCTTCTAACCTTAGTTCTTCAAGTTCTTGCAACAACAATTTTCTTTCTTTTCCAGCTTTATCATAATCTAAATTACACTGCTTTACTGCCCAATATGACTTATGTTCTATCTCTACAGGCAAGTGGCAAGCTTTACCAAATACTAATCTATAAGGAGACATCTCTATCGGAGTCTTAAATGATGTCCTATAAGACCATAATGCATCATTTAACCTTAAACTCCAGTCTTTTCTATTAGGATTCACCACTTTTTCCAAAATAGATTTAATTTCTCTATTCGAAACTTCAGCTTGTCCATTAGATTGTGGATGATATGCAGTAGAAATTCTATGTGTAACACGATATTTTTCAAATAATGCACCAAACGTCTTGTTAAGAAAATGAGTGCCTCTATCACTAATAATTGCTTTAGGTATTCCAAATCTAGAAAATATACTTCCTCCGTTCCATTTTAAATGAAACACTTACTATTTTTGGCCTTTCAAAATAAGTGAAACGTTACCTTATTTGGTATTCACTTCTCTCTATCTCTCTCCTCATCACATGGGTCCCTCCTTTTTTTTTCTCTCTATCTCTCTCCTATTCTAAATCCCCGTGCCAAGGCCCTACGTTTCATTTAAAATGGAACGGAGGAAGTATTACTTTTGACAAAGTTAATCACAGTTTTGGCATCATCAGCTGTAGTTGCACTCGCTTTTATCCATTTAGATATGTAATCAACAGCAAAAATGATATAAAGATTTCTAAAAGAAGACGGAAACGGACCCATAAAGTCAATACCCCAAACGTCAAATATTTCACAAATTAAGATACCGGTTTGTGGCATTTCGTTTCTTCTAGTTAAGTTTCCAGTCTTTTGACATTGTTCACAAGACTTATTAAATTCATAGGCATCTTTAAATAATGTAGGCCAATAAAAACTAGACGCTAGGACTTTGTGTACAGTTCTTTGAGGACCAAAGTGCCCCCCACTTTCAAGACCATGACAAAAATTCAGAATAGAGGAGAATTCAGATTTATCTACACATCTTCTTATAACTTGGTCAGAACATGTTTTCCAAAGGTATGGGTCATCCCATATATAATATTTAGAATCAGATTTAATCTTTTCCTTTTGAGCTTTAGTTAAAGAAGAGGGAAATGTTCTTGTAACCAAGTAATTAACAATATCAGCAAACCAAGGAGTTTCTACTTGATACAAAGATAATAATTGTTCATCTGGAAAAAAATTCACTTACCAGAGGCCAATCCTCTCTAGGCACTATTCTACTTAAATGGTCAGCAGCATGATTCTCAGCACCTTTTTTGTCTCTAATTATAAATCAAATTCTTATAGAAGGAGCATCCATCTAAGAAGTATAGGTTTAGATTCTTTCTTTTTCAATAAATACTTAAGCGCAGAATGGTCAGAATAAACAATGACATGAGTTCCAAGCAAATATGTCCTAAATTTTTCTAATGCGAAAACGACAGCGTACATTTCTTTTTCAGTTACAGAATAGTTACATTGGGCAGAATCAAGTGATTTTGAAGCATAATGAATTACATAAGGTACTTTATCCTTCTTTTGTCCTAAAACTGCACCAATTGCTTTATCACTAGCATCGCACATAATTTCAAATGGTAAAGACCAGTCAGGAGGTCTAATAACAGGGGCAGTGGTTAATTTTTCTTTTAGTTCATCAAAAGCTATTTTACAATTATCATTGAAATCAAAGTTAGCTTCTTTAGCAAGTAAAGCGCATAAAGGAGATGCAATTTTAGAAAAGTCTTTAATAAAACGCCTATAAAACCCAGCATGTCCTAAAAATGAGCGAGTTTCACGTACACAAGTAGGATACGGTAAGGAACTAATGACTTCTATTTTAGATTTGTCCACTTCTAGTCCTTTAGCACTAACAACATGTCCTAAAACAACACCTTGTTCAACCATAAAATGACACTTCTCAAAGTTCAAGACAAGGTTTGTTTCAATACATCTTTTTAAAACAAGAGATAAACTATTTAAGCACTTATCAAATGAATCACCGAATACCGTAAAATCATCCATAAATACTTCCATATTTTGCTCAATTAGATCAGAAAATATACTCATCATACATCTTTGGAAAGTACCTGGAGCATTACATAAACCAAAAGGCATTCGTCTCAAAGCAAATGTACCAAAAGGACACGTAAATGTGGTTTTATCTTGGTCTTCAGGAGCAATGGGAACTTGTGTATAGCCAGAATAACCATCAAGAAAGCAAAAGAAGGACTGTCCGGCTAACTTTTCTAACATTTGATTAATAAAAGGTAAAGGAAAGTGATCTTTTTCTAGTTGATTGATTTAACTTTCTATAATCAATACACACTCTCCATCCATTAGATATTCTAGTTGGAACAAGTTCTCCTGTTTTATTTTCAACGACTATTATTCCAGACTTTTTAGGAACCACATGAATCGGACTTACCCATTTAGAATAAGAAATTGGATAAATTACTCATGCTTCAAACCATTTTAGAATTTCTTTCTTGACAACTTCCATCATTAAAGGATTTAGTCTGCGTTGAGCTTCTCGAACAGGTTTAGCATTGTTTTCTAAGAAAATTCTATGCATACACATAGTCGGGCTAATTCCTTTTATATCAGCTAATGTCCATCCGATAGCCTCTTTGTGTTCTTTAAGTACCTCTAGCAATTTTTGTTCTTGGGATGGAGTTAATGAACTAGAAATAATAACAGGAAAAGTCCCATTATCACCAAGAAAAGCATATTTTAGAGTCGAAGGAAGTATATTCAATTCTAAGTCAGGAGCTTTAATAATTGCGGGCACTAATCTTGCGGTAGATAATGGTACACCAAAACTTTGTTTTTCAGCGAAAGAACAATCAACTATTCGAGTTTCAATGTCATTAACTAGTTCACCATCATCAATCCACGCAGCAATTTCATCAACTACATAACTAAGTAAATCACCAAATAATTGACCTTGATCAAATAAATTTTGTGCAATATTATCAATCACATCAATAGTATAAATGGCACACAAATTATTGATGTCACTAGGGTATCTCATAGCATAGAAAATATTAAATCTAATTATTTCACCATCAAATTCCATAGTTAAATTACCCTCATGCACATCTATTTTAGTTTGAGAAGTCTTTAAGAATGGTCTTCCTAATATTAAGGGTACATTAGAAAAATCAGAATTAGAACCCATATCCAACACATAGAAATCAGCAGGAAAAACTAATTCATTTACTTGCACAAGAACATCTTCTAAAACTCCAATAGGATATGCATTAGATCTATCAGCCAATTGTACTACAACATCAGTTTTAGAAAGTCGGCCTATATTTAGAGAATCATAAAAAAATTTGGGCATAACATTAATAGAAGCACCTAAGTCGAGCATGCATCTTTCAAATTTACAACTACCAATTTTACACGGAATAGAGCCCATTCCAGGATCTTTGCACTTAGGTGGGAGTTTCCTTTCAATTACCGCATATATATTCTCACCCATGTTTACCATTTCAGAGCCTTTAAGTTGCCTTTTATGAGTACACAGTTCTTTTAGAAATTTAGCATATCTAGGCACTTGTTTTATAGCATCAAGAAGAGGTATATTCACTTCAACTTTTTTAAAAGTTTCTAAGATTTCATTATCAAGAATATCTTTCTTAGGTTTAGAAAACCTAGAAGGGAAAGGAGGCACATCTTTGCATTTAGAAAAATCAAAATTAGATTTTAAATTTTTAGTTTGACTGTCCTTTTCTTCAACTTCTTTTTCTTTCTCTTTTAATATCTCTTGATTTTCTAAGATTGTTTCATTAATTTCATCTTCAGTCAATCCATTCTTAAGTCTCACCTCTAGTTCATCTTCAATTTCTCTGTTTTTGGCTTTAGGGTCCTTTAATTCTTTTCCGCTCCTAAGTGTGACAGCTTTTGCATTTTCCTGAGGGTTAGGGAGGGGTTGAGAAGGTAGTTTTCCAGAAATTTGAGTTTCTAAATTACTTAATGAGGTACAGATTTGACCTATTTGAGTGTCTAGATGTTGTAAATGAGAATCAGTCTTCTTTTGATAACTAACACCTTGTGAATGGACTTGTCCTATTTGATTAGTTAGTTATTTAACAAGATCTTCTAAAGATGTGTTTGATGATTAAGATTGTTGTTGGGGATTAGTATGAAAGTATGGTCTAGGATTAGATTGTTGAAATGGTGGTCTAGGTCCATATCTCAAATTAGGATGGTCTCTCCAACCTTCATTATAAGTTGATGAGAAAGGATCGTATTTTCTTTGGGGTTGACCTATGAAACCTCCTAAAGCATTTACATCTTCATTTTGTAACGTTGGACATGCATCAGTAACATGGGACACATCAGCACATATACCACAAACTTTTGCTTTTGACTCATGACCAACAATTTTAGATACTATAGTAGTTAAATTAGCAATCTGTTGAGCATTTTCCTTTAATTGATTATGAACAGAAGTAACATCAAGCTCATTTACTCCTCTATCATCATTCCTAGTACTAAATTGTTGTGTGTTTTGTGCCATGTTAGAAATTAAATTTTTAGCTTGATTAGGTGTTTTATTCACTAATGCCCCACCACTTGCAGCATCTATCATTCCCCTATCATTTGGCAATAAACCCTCATAAAAATATTGAATTAATAATTGGTCACTTATTTGATGTTTAGGGCATGAAGCACATAATCTTTTAAATCGCTCCTAATATTCATAAAGTGACTCGCTAGGGTACTGCCTTATACCACATATTTCCTTCCTTATGGACCCAATTCTACTTGCGGGGAAGAAATTTTCTAGAAAAGCTTTTTGTAGTGCATCCCAAGTAGTAATTGATCCAGGAGGAAGAGAATATAACCAATCTTTTGCAAAATCAAACAATGAGAATAAAAAAGCATGGATTTTAACATCATCTGGACTAATGCCTTCAGGTTTCATGGAAGAGCAAACAACAAGAAAGTCTTTTAAGAATCGATTAGGGTCCTCACCTCCATGACCATGAAATTTAGGAAGAAGATTGAGAAAACCTGAATTTAGCTTCAACGGTTTTTCCAATGTTTGAAAAACGATGCCTAAAGGTTTATCATCTAGCTTTGGCGCAGCTAACTCCTTCAAAGTTCTTTCTGCCATTTCTTCTTTGTGTTCGAACAATTTCTCAATATAGAGACGCTCTTCTTGTTGTTTTTCTAAGAAATCTTTCCTTGTTCTCCTTGCTGTCCGTTCGATTTTAGGATCAAACAACAACGCTTCCTTTTGTAGACGTGTGTTCATGCACCTGAAAATAGGAAATTCAAAAATTATTAAGTTTGTCAGGTGATTTGCAGTTTGTTTATGGTATCATTAAGCTAGTTATATATCACTAGTGGAAAAAACCTTATCTGTCACTTAGTAACAGATTCGGTTTTTACAAAACCGCATCTGAAAATCACTAAAAAAGGGGAGGGAAAGCTGGGCGGAAAATTTGATCCGGTCTTTAGTGAACCGGATCAGATTTTTCGTTATTTTTTCTAATGGAAAACCCGCTGTTTCCCTCCTTCACCCAAATTTCATTTCTCGCTCCTCGATCTGCTTATCCCCCATTCTAAACCCCTCTCTCACTCATCCTCCAATGTAAACCTACTTTTCATCTGATCCTGACCTAGTTTTCTCTCTCCTCAACAATGGAGGTCGAAATCGAGGTAGTCGGCCGCCATCGGCCATGCGATGCTCTTTGACGACGACGCAACCGCCGCTTTCGTAAACTCCAAAGATGCCCTAATTGAATAGAATTCCCTCTCAATCGATCGTTTCGAGGTTCACAATCTTCTTCCTAACCCTCCCGCTTCTTTTCGCACGCTCACCGGCCATGGAAGTGCCCCCCTGATGCTCATCTCGAACCTCAGCTTGATCTGGAACGTTATGCAGATCTTCCTTCTCCTTCTTATGAACCAGATTTATTGCTTTTCTTTTTTCTTTTTTTGGTTAATTTTTACTTCTTTGTTTTTATATGATTGAATTCTGTATTTGTGGTACTATGTTTAGGGTACTATGTTACACGGCCCAAGCCCAAGCCCAAGCCCAAGCTCAAGGATCCAGATCTTGCATACACTGATCAATGGGGTAGAAGGAACTTTGAATACATCTCATTTGGTTGCGATACCTTGCCAGTCTTGAAGGGGCGAACACATGTGCAATGTTATAAAAGTTCAAACAGTGTTGTGTATATTAAGTGGAATGCTGGACATATTGCTTAAAAAGTTGAAGGTGAATGCCCATTTCTATCATTAGGAAGGATTGAGTTATATTCGTGGAGATATGATAGTAGATTGTCTATTGCAAATTGGGTGAATCTGATGATCGCACTGCCATCATGTTAGCCTTGAATTGAACTGGAAGGATTTACTTGTTAAGGAGATATGATAGTTTTTTCAATTGGGGTGTTACTGATAATGACACTGCCATCCTAGTTGCCTTGAAATCTTGAATTGAGCTTCTGTTTGTGCTTATTATTTTCCATACGCTTTGCCATCAACTAGTTTCTTTTTGAACCTTTTCCTGACTTATTTTCTAGTTATAAAAATGATTTTAGAATGCTTTCAACATCTTTCCTCGTGGTTGTATATAAGATTTTTCTGATCAACTACAGCATTGCCCGCTTTCTCTTATCATTTTCTGTATAGGATTCTTGCGAACAGACATCTGCAGCCTGATCAAAGGAAAGGAAAATCAGATACACTGGGGAGTTAGAGAGAAGGGTACAGACACTGCAGACGGAAGCAACTAGTCTTTCTGCACAAGTCACATTGCTGCAGGTAAGTAAAACAATTTACGTTGGACCTCCATGAAGTTCATCATGTACTGAACCCTCTTAACAGGTGCTTTATATTGTTTTTTTTTTAAATCTTAGTTGCTCTTTTCAGGACTCAGTGTTATGTATTCATGTGTTGATTTTCTTCATAAGTCTGAGTCCACGGTGTTTGATATGTTATCCTTCCTGTGCTTGACACTGAAGCCATTTTAGTAGTGTAAAATTGCTTCAAACCAGGTTAATCCTAAGTTATAGGTTTTAGAAAGTTTCACAGATAATTGGTTTTGGATCCATATCATCATGGTTCATGGGGGTATGACGAAAGCAGTAAGTATCTTATATCTACTGCTAAATGACTTCCTTAGTATGTCAAAATATCACTAAAGGAAATATGGGCAGCTAAAACTGACCTTTTAATTTTACAAACTATTATCACTAGCATGTCAGAAGTGAAGTAATTTAATTTTTTGCGCAAGTCTTACTGGAGTGGAGTAATTTGATTGGATTTTAGTCTTTAAGTTGAGTCGAAAATTTTTGTTGAATTTGATAGGTGATGCGATTGAGCAACGCTGTGCTGTTAGTATTCAGTGTAGTTAGTGGCTGATTTTGATCGAATTATGTGTGTTTTTGAGCAATTGTAACTGCAGCTGAGTAATGTTATGCAGCTTTGATTCGAACACCTTGTTATTAGTATATATGTTAAATCATGATAAAAATTGAAATTAGTATATTACAATATGTGAGATCCATGTCCCACTCACTCGACTAGGCCATTCCTCTCCATATTTGTCTCTAATTCTCCTGTTCCTGCAGCGATTAAGTAAAATAAAACATGATCTTGTTATTTGCCATTTATAAAACCTTGTGATTTTACTGTTGCAGCAACATGATCTTGTTCGTTTCATCTTATTGATTGCCTTCATAGTGTATCTACTCCACAGGCCACAGCCCTCCACCTATCATTACTTTTCCGTTTCGTCATCAATGGCGACTGCATCAGGTATGATGAGGATTCGATTTTTTTTCTTTCTAGGGTTTTGATGTCTGTTTTGTTCGATTAAGTTAATCAATTGAGTTCGTTCCGATTTTATTTTTCTGTCGCAAATTTCTGTCTGTTTGTAATTCAAGATGTGTTCTGTAAAATTTTATGTTGTGACCATATACCTTTTGTTTTCCAATTGTTGCAGACAAAGTACCTTCAATACTGTCAATGAAGGGTCTTTTGCTAAGTTTCTCATTTTGTTATTTTCTTCACTCAGGGTTTAATAATTATGAGGTCATGAAATTCTTGAATGCTTGATGTTGTGATTGCTTGATTATTTGCTAGTTAGTTGTGAATTTATATCACCTATTGCTACTGATTTGTTGATGACAAGGCCATGAGGTGGGAGAGGGAGGGGTAGATGAGGTTGTTTGTGTAGGGAGCAAAGAGGATGCTTGCTACGGATAGAGATGAGGGATTTCTGGAGGCTTATAGGTTTTAGTTGATGGTTTATTTATTTAGCATAAAAAGCTGGATATATTAACCATTATGCCATTATCCTAAGGTGGACCTATAAGTAGGTATTACCATATATTGATCCAATGCTTCAAAACTCTTCTTTGTATCTTAACTGCCCTCCATGTTTGATCTTATGTTTAGCCATATGTGTGTGTTTTCACGTGTGTTTCAAAGTTTAATGAGGGTTACTTCATTAGCGTTTAACACAGAGATTGATCTGTTAACTGCTGCTGGGCTTAAAGTTGGAATGAATTTTTATATTATAAAATTTAGTACATGTCTACATGGTTAACAAGTAATGATACTAGGGCTTAGTCTATGAATTTAGATATTTGTTCTATGTTACGAATTGTGGTACCTCTGGAAACTTAGCTGAGCAATTATAATTTTACAATATGTTACTGGGAATCTGAGATGAATTGCTGGGAAGTGTTTCACATTTTTCTGTTATTCTTCTAACATTCAATGATAGCTTATGCTTTACTGTTGGCAGGAGTGTTTGTTGTACTCTGGTGCTTTTATCACTTGACCATAGTTTACAACCCTCCTGTATGCTTTTAGTTTTTACCTTATTTGGTATACAACAATTACCTATTGAGGATTTTAGTTGTAGATTTTCTGGACGTGGACAGGCAGATGTATTCAACCCTACCTATAAGCAGTTTAGACATGGGGAGAGACCATTCTCAATCCATTGTTGTATATAATATGCTTAAACTTTATTCTGTTTTTCTGTTCTCCTCTATATACTGAACCACTATCTAAGCTTCTTAAGCAGTGAGTTCTCTTGTTTAGATGTCCTGTCCATTTCCTTTTCAGTCATCTCATTTCTTTCTCTATGTTTTCATTCAGAAACTTGACCAGATTCTAGTGCGATGGGAGGGCAACAGCTATAGCTTTTTGGAGAGGAATGCATGGATTTAGTTCTAGATGTACTTTCCTCATAAATGCTGAGGTTGATTCCATGGGAGGAGTTGTTGACGGTGGAGTTGGTATTGGCAACAAAACCTCTCCACGCCGTGCAGCAATCGAGAAAGCACAAGTTGAGCTAAGGTAAGATAGTTGTCTCTCGGAAATCTTAATTTTTTTTTCCCTTTTTTGCTTTTGACTTACATTGCTTTTTAATGCTTATGACAGACTGGAATATGATGTTCGAGAGGAAAGGAGGAGAGAGCTTGAGTTTCTTGAAAAAGTACGATGATTTATCATTCTTTTTCAATGTATCCATGCCAGCCTCGGCTTCTCTGTGTTCATGTTTCTTGTGCCAAACATTTGATTGTTGATGCCCCTTTTTGTGCAGGGTGGAAACCCTCTTGACTTCAAATTTGGTCATGCAGCATTAGTGAGTGTCCAGTCTACCTTACACACATATCAACACCCAGATCAGATTTTGACCAGGTAGTTCCTAAACTTAATTTCTTCAGCAGAAGTGTGACAATATGAACTGCTCACATGTTGTTGTGTTAATTTTATTTTGGTACAGTGAAGCAAAAGGTAGTTTTGCTTTGACTGCCTCACCTCATGGAGATTCAGTTGAAAGTAGTGGGAGATTGGGGATTACTACAGCTTGTGAACCAAATAGTGCTGATAATTTTGATGGTGAAAACGAGATGCTTGAAAGTGAAAGAAAGTCGAAACATCCTACTAGAGGTAGCATCACCCCTTCGGAGCATTCTTCTCAGCTTGATGGGAGTCAAAATGTGAAGAAGTCTGAGGACTCCCCTATCTTCCATCCCAAAAAAGTCAAGCATATAGGAGAAGGAACTGGTCTAGGACTAACCGTGTTGGACCTCGATCAACTTCCAGTGACATGGCATCTCGGGGTGGGCAGAATTCTTCTGTTCCTGCTCGACATGCAAGATCATATGAGTTGTTGGGAGGTGACTTTTGTTGTGGACGCTGCCTGGATAGCAGCAATGGAACTCCGCAGTCCGCTATATTGGGAAAAAGGCCTGCCAACAATCCTCATGTTGGTTCTATTCCAACGAAAAGGGTACGCACTGCCTCTAGGCAGAGAGTTGTTGGCCCGTTTGGTGCTGGATCCGCTGGGGTTGCTCCAGTACCAAACAGAGCAGATGCTTCTAGTGGAGACACTAATTCTTTCCAGGATGACCAGAGCACTCTGCATGAGTGGGTCTATTGTCCCAAGAGGCTCAGAGGTTGACTCTGCAATGGACTTTGAGAAGGAGTCTACATTTGTCTCTGCAGATATTTCAGCAAAGCCTAAGAAGAAGAAGAAAATTAAGCATCAGGTATTTAGTTTGTAAAATCAGATACTGGTTTACTCGATATTACTTGGGTAGTTAATATTTTATGTATCTAATTACTTATGCTTATGCTTCAATTAAGCATAATATACATAATAAAATGAGTTTTGATATATACTATTGATTTTGTATCGATTAATAACAAAAAAATGCAAAATAAATTTTTTTTTTTTTTTGGTTTTTTGGCGGGTTTTATTAACTGATCCGATTTTCCTTCAAAATCGGATCAGTAAATGATTAACTGATCCGGTTTTGGACCCGATCAGTTAATCTTTACAAACTGCTGCGAGCCCACCCGATGCGGACCACAACCGAATCAGTAAGCCTGATTTTGACCGCATCGGATGGGCTTTTTTCCACTAGTGTATATTTTAGAATTAACTCATCAACAACTCATCGTCTGCTCTTTAGCTCCCCTTTCTTAAAAGTCAATAATTTCAATAATATTTCAATCTTCAAAGTAATTCCATTAACACACAAATTAAGCACACAACTTGTTCATTGGGGTTCAGTTGGTTTGCAGAATCAAGTTCTAATAATCTATAACCCAACAAGAGAAAGCATGGCTGCAATTTATTCGAAAAAACTAAACTTGACTCCAGTATAGAGCATCTGCACAAATTGTTTTTTTCTAGATAATCTATGTCCCTTTTCCAATTTATGTTTCTAATCTTAATCTCAGTAGTAGATTTAAAATTAGCCTTTTCACATTGTATGACATGTTTTCTACATAATTGTAGCACATAATACCACGAGATGGTCTCATAAATTTTGTTTACTTGTTTAACTAGCATATATAATCTTATATTATGATCAGTAGCCAACTTATTATACTCTACGGTTCGGCTTAGAAGTGCCAACTAAACAAGTATACAAACTACTCACGCGATGATTGATATTATCTTATACCTTAAACTTTTTCGTCTAAACAAGTATCACTTTTCTGGTTCATTCATGAACAAACGTATATCCAGCTTCTATATTACTTACAAATCAAAGTTTAAAACACCATTTAAGTACAATCAAGCAAGCTCATGACTGAGTTAAACTTATATTTATGTTTCAAAAATATTTAGATCTAACGCTACTAACTCACAGCTGCAGATTCAATTTTTATGATTCTAGATATTTATTAAATCTTATCAAGAAAGATAATTGACATTTACAATAAAAGAATGACTTGTGAAACTTTATCAAATAGCATCATACATATAAGATATAATAAGAATATTTCAGCAACTTTTAAACCACAACTTTCAGATGGCCTAATAGTTCATACAACATCAAGCAGTGCCTTCATAAACTCTAGTTAGACAGCTCCATGTAATTTAAGCTATCACTAGTGGAAAAACAAGGAAGGGTTGCGGTCAAAACAGCCCTAAGGGCTGCGTTTTTGGCCAGCAGCCCTTTCCATAGCAGCCCTTCAATAGATAAGAAGGGCTGCGGTTTTTAGCCTGACCCTTCACAACGAAGGGCTGCGGTTTTGGGCCAAAAACGCAGCCCTTATAAAGATGAAGGGCTGCGTTTTCGCTTAAACCGCGACCCTTCTATATATGAAGGGCTGCGGTTTTAAGCCTAAACCGCAGCCTATTAATGTGAAGGGCTGCGGTTTAGGTTTAAAACCGCACCCTTCACATTCAAGTTTTTTTTTAAAAAAATGAATTGCACCCTCCACCCCCGCCCCCCCCAGCCAGTACACCCCACCCCCGCCCCCCAAGACACCCCACCCCCCCCCACCCCCCCCCCCCACCCCCCCCGCCCACCCCGCGCCCACCCCCCAACCCCAGCCGCACACCCCACCCCCCGCCCGGCCCCAAGACACCCCACCCCCCGCCCACCCCAAGACCCCCACCCCCGCCCACCCCCGCCCCCCCCAAGACACCCCACCCCCGCCCACCCCCGCCCCCTCACCCCCCCCCCCCCCCCCCCGCACTCCCACCCCCCCCCCCACCCCCACACACCCGCCCACCCCCGCACTCCCCCCCTTTCCCCCACCCCCCCCCACCTCATCCCCACCCCCCACTCCCACCCCTGACCCCCCCCCGCCCCACCCCCCCACACCCCCCCCCCTCCCCCCCCCGCCCCGCCCCCCCCCCCCACCCCCCCACCCCTTCACTCCCTGCACCCCCACCCCAGGCCACCCTCTCGCCACCTCCTCCACCCATTGCTTTGCCAGCCACCCCAAAGACCCAACCAGCCCCATAGCCCGGCCCAGCGACCCACCATGGCGGCCCCCCACCCCACCCCCGCCCAAAACCTCCCTTCGACACAAAAAAAAACGATCAAATTGCAATAATAATATATGACAAGTTTTTGAACGTAATATAATAATTAACTTTAAATATTTATATATTTAATAATGTGAAAGATGTACATAGAATTAATACAAACTAGTAGATGTATCATAAGCAATCATCGCAAATGTGGGACGCCAACTTATCCCGAACTTCATGTAATTCGTCTGTGGTGAAGGCCCTCAAACGTGGTGTGTTATTCATATAAACCTTGCAAAACAACCAAGGAATAAACACATAATATAAGAATTCAATCATTTACGTACCGTAGTTAGTAGTTCTAAAAATGACATATACCTTCCCGAAATTCAATCAAAAACAAATGCAAGCTTAAAACTCTACACACTAGTTATATTATACCTTATATTATCATATTGAAAAAGAAAATGGAGTTAAATGAAGTGATAAGTACGAATTAGACGCGAAAAGGCAAAAATAGGCCTAAAATGCCCTTTTCGTTCCCAAAATTCAACCTACAACAATTGCAAACCAAAAAATCTACACAATAGTTACATTATGCCTCATATTATCATGTTAAAAATGAATTTGGGGTTAAATGACTCGATAAGTACGATTTGGAAGCGTAAAAGGCAAAAATAGGCCTAGAAATGACATTTTCGTTCCCAAATATATGCATGTGCTACTTTGGTTTCTAAACCAATTAATACTTATTACCAATCGATCTAATCTAAACTAACATATACTAATAAGTTACATACCTTTTGAAGATCATCGGCGTTAGTGCACTTTGGTTGACGATATCGAACATATACCTCGGCCGTAATTTTTACAAATTCCCAACATCAGAATCAGTTAATATTAGTATGTCAAAAGTGTTTCTATATAAAAAATAAATTAGTCATGTTACCATATCCAAACAGGGAGCTTTTGGTGCTCGAAGTCCCGTTGCACTAATATGCTTCATCACACTACATCAACAACATTATTATAAGATTAGATGTACTAACTGTTTATATATTTAAAGATGATGAATAATGTGTAATATTAATAAGTGCGCATATATTGAGTTTCGATTAGGCTACCTATTTAACAATGATTTGATTAGTAAGGTCCGTGGTGGTTGTCGACGCAAAGAATCAAAGTGGTAGACTTCGTTACGTGACAAACATATCGCAAGCAGTGTCCAATGAGCCCTACAACAAGAAAATATAGTTATTATTAATCGTAGAACAATTAATAGGTCAATTTAAGTATCGAATAATAAAAGTAAAGCGAGTTTAACAAGCATACTTTTCAATATAAGGAACAAGAATGATCTGATGATATCCAAAACGAGATGATGCTTTGAAACTCATGTCGAGATACTCTTTCACTTCGGCTTTGTTTTGTAAGCAATTGTCATCTCGTATTATGTTTGGACATAACCAACCAAACATTGCACTAGATGTTGCAAGCAATTCATTGTACAATAACCTGAGAAATTATATTGATTATATTAAAAGTAAACCAACAATTACTTATTATGGATTTGAACACTACTTAAGGCATATATATGTATGTGTATATTTAATTTATATACTTATGTATTACCTCATGAATGTTTGTATCATGGAAACATTCAACTCTACCCCACATAAGAATTCTTTAATATCAACCTTCGAAATGAATGTCGATGAGTCCTCAAGGTAGTGGAATTGTTGCTCCCCAAAGTAACTCAATTGGGGGGGGAGGGGCGAGGTGGGGGGAGGGGGCTGTACGGGGGGGGGGCGTGGGAGGGGGGGTGGGCGGGGGGGGAGGGGGGGCAGGAGGGGGGGGGGGGGGGGGGGAGGCGTGCGGGGGGGGGGGGTGCGGGAGGGGCGGGGAGGGGAGGGTGTGCGGTGGAGGGGAGGGGCTGTGTAGGGGGGGGAGGGGAGGGGTGTGCGGTGGGGGGGGGAGGGACCTGTGCGGTGGGGGGGGGGGTGCGGTTGGGGGAGGGGGAGCGAGGGGGGGGGAGGGGGTGCGGGGGGGGGGGGGTCAGGCGGGGGGGGGAGGGGGTGTGCGGTGGGGGGAGGGGTGCGGTAGGAGGGGAGTGGGTGGGCAAGTGGGGGGGAGGGCGGCAGGGGGGAGGGGGTGCGGTGGGGAGGGGGGAGGGGAGGGGGAAGGGGTCAGCGGTGGGTTTAGGGTTCCCAAAAATTCAACTTACAACAATTACAAACCTAAAAATCTACACAATAGTTACATTATACCTCATATAATCATGTTCAAAAAGAATTTGGCGTTAAATGACTCGATAAGTACGAATTGGACCCGAAAAGGCAAAATTTGGCCTAAAATGACCTTTTCGTTCCCGAAATGCAACCAAGAACAAATGCAAGCCTAAAAATCTACACAATAGGTACATTATATCTCATATAATCTTGTTCAAAAAGAATTTGGGGTTAAATGACTCGATAAATACGATTTGGAAGCGAAAAGGCTAAAATAGGCCAAAAATGCCCTTTTCGTTCCCAAAATTCAACCTACAACAATTGCAAACCTAAAAATCTACACAATAGTTACATTATACCTCATATAATCATGTTCAAAAATAATTTGGCGTTAAATGACTCGATAAGTACGAATTGGACCCGAAAAGGCAAAATTTGGCCTAAAATGACCTTTTCGTTCCCGAAATGCAACCAAGAACAAATGCAAGCCTAAAAATCTACACAATAGGTACATTATATCTCATATAATCTTGTGCAAAAAGAATTTGGGGTTAAATGACTCGATAAGTACGATTTGGAAGCGAAAAGGCTAAAATAGGCCAAAAATGCCCTTTTCGTTCCCAAAATTCAACCTACAACAATTGCAAACCTAAAAATCTACACAATAGTTACATTATACCTCATATAATCATGTTCAAAAATAATTTGGCGTTAAATGACTCGATAAGTACGAATTGGACCCGAAAAGGCAAAATTTGGCCTAAAATGACCTTTTCGTTCCCGAAATGCAACCAAGAACAAATGCAAGCCTAAAAATCTACACAATAGGTACATTATATCTCATATAATCATGTTCAAAAAGAATTTGGGGTTAAATGACTCGATAAGTACGATTTGGAAGCGCAAAGGCTAAAATAGGCCTAAAATGACCCGAGAATCAGGTCACATGGCAATGGAATGACCATCAGCTGGTAGCGGCGGAGTTAGAAGTGTTATAAATGTGGTGAGCACCAGATGGGCTTTCGATTTCCATGTGACCTGACTTTCCACATTTACAACACCCCCACCACCACCGCCACTACTGCCCCCCACTGCAATCCCTCATTGCCATGTAGGCGTAAAATGACCTTTAATTTTCGTTTCCGAAATGCAACCAAGAAAAAATGCAAGCCTAAAAATATACACAATAGGTAAATTATATCTGATCTCATATAATCATGTTCATAAAGAATTTGGGGTTAAATGACTCGATAAGTACGATTTGGAAGCGAAAAGGCTAAAATAGGCCTAAAATGACCCGAGAATTAGGTCACATGGCAATGGAATGACCATCAGCTGGTAGCGGCGGAGTTAGAAGTGTTATAAATGTGGAGAGCACCAGATGGGCTTTCGATTGCCATGTGACCTGACTCTCCACATTTACAACACCCCCACCACCACCGCCACTACTGCCCCCCACTGCAATCCCTCATTGCCATGTAGGCGTAAAATGACCTTTAATTTTCGTTTCCGAAATTCAACCAAGAACAAATGCAAGCCTAAAACTCTACACAATAGTTACATTATACCTCATATAATCATGTTCACAAAGAATTTGGGGTTACATGACTCGATAAGTACGATTCGGAAGCGAAAAGGCTAAATTAGGCCTATTATGACCCGAGAATCAGGTCACATGGCAATGGAATGCCCATCAGCTGATAGCGGCGGAGCTAGTGAGAAGTGTTACAAATGTGGAGAGCATTCCATTGCCATGTAGGCGTAAAATGACCTTTAATTTTCGTTTCCGAAGCCTAAAAATCTACATAGTTACATTATAAAACAAAAAAGAAAATGAAAGATAGTAGTGATACCAAACATGTGTTACAACTTACAACAATGCCTTCACAACCTCACCCACCCCTATCCACCCTCCCCCCCCCTCCCCCCCCCCCTGTCCAGCATCCCTTGCCCTCCCCCCACCCCATGCCCAAGATCCCCCGCCTCCCCCCCACCCCATGCCTAGCCTCCCCGACCCCCCCCCCCCCTTCCAAAGATCCCCCCGCCCTCCCCCACCCCATGCCCACCCCCCCCTCCCCCACCCCATGCCCATCCCCAATCCCCCAACCCCTCTCCAAGATCCCCCGCCCTCCCCCACCCCATGCCCAGCCTCCCCACCCCTCCCCACCCCATTTCCAGCCCTGCCCTCCCCCACCCCATGCCCAGCCTCCCCAACCATCCCCCATCCCCAGCCCCCCACCTCCTACCCACCCTCCACAAGCCCCTCCCCCACCCCCTACAATCGGTTTTTACAACACAAAATGGAAGAGAAATTAAATAAAACAAAGAGGAGAGAGAGAGAGGGGAATTACCGACAATGCAGTAGTGGTGGTGGTGGTGGCGTCAAGGCGCGCTGAGAGAAGAGAAGAAGAAGAAGGAGCTCAGGCAACGCTGAGAGAAGAGAAGAAGAAGTGTGCACCAGCGATGGGACGGCGCTCCGGCGATGTGTCGGTGCTCCGGTGATGGCAGTGCGAGTTAGTGTGAGGGAGAGGAGTGAGTGTGCGAGTGAGTGTGAGGGAGAGGGAGAGGGAGAGTGGTGAGCTGAGTGTGCGAGGGAAATTTGCGAGTGAGTGCTACTGTGTGTTGCGCGCAAAACTCAAAGGTTGAAATGGGATAGGAAGGGCTGCGCTTATCCTAGAAACCGCAGCCCTTCATACTCCATGTCTAACCGCAGCCCTTCACAAAAAGGAAACCGCAGCCCTTCATACAAGAAGGGCTGCGTTTTTAATAAAACGCAGCCCTTCTTGCGCAGCCCTTCCTTTTTTTTCCCCTAGTGTATGACATTGTGATATAACAGGATAAATCGATTGGCATGTAGATGATTGCTCAAAATGAAAGTCATAACAAAGTAAGTTCAGGTTATTTCAAAATCACATGACACTTGGCTAGATATATTTCATAGCCTAGTATAGAATAGCATGGAGTATAACAAGCAATAGCAAGTGACATTCTCTTCAAGTAATAGCATGACATCTAAATTAAAGAGTTACTCAGAGACTCAAGTACATATAAGAAATTCACTAAACAATATTATGAAACAAAATCAATGAAAGTACTATTAGAATGTTAGAAGTTACCCTTGTCACCTTGATTAATCCAAATAAAAGTCAAAAAGAAAGAAATAACTAAGCACATAGTATGCAAAAGGAAGTTAAGAAACATACTATAAGCAAAAAAAAAAATCTCAACCTAGTCAAGCTCTCTTTAGAATACCAAGATAATAAGTACTATTTGTCATTTTATCAACTAAATTCTATAACAAAAATTAGTTTCTCAGTTAAACTTTATGGAATGAATATCATAAACCTCCCCTGCAACGGTGCCAAAATTTGGTACGAGTCGTTATGCGTACAAATTAAAAACCTTATTTCATCCACATTAGTATTATTTAAGTTTAGTACAACGATAAATAAGGGTCGATCCCACGGAGAGGTTAATATATTCCTAAAATCCAAGTTCAACTAATTAAAAGTACTTAACTATTATATACATGGTATTTATTAATATATACATATTCACATTGTTTTTTTTAGGGGGGTGGGGGTTGGAAAACATTTATATGAATTTAAAAACTACTAAAGATAAATCTAACCTAATATTTACATGTGATGACAAATAATCCCACTTTAGGCTCATAATACTTTCAGAGATTTATAAATTCCTAACCTTGATTATACTTCCAATCATAAATACAAGATTAATTAGATAGATTAATTGTAGGAATTCAAGTAGCCAAACTCCCCTATACTTCCATACTTTTAATCAACAGTGAACTAGGCCGACTATTGATTCTAAACTAATCTAATCACCACAAGTATTTCCCAACTTCCGACGATTAAACTAGAAGCATTATAGAACTAGAAGTACATCATTAATCCCTAGTTAATCTAAAGATATCATATCTTTTTGTTTAAATAACTAGTCCAAGTTATATTCTAGTTTGAACTTAAAACCATCTTTGCAGGCCTAGATTAAACTAGTTACCACTTGTTGTCATACAATCTAAACTAGACTAAATCACATAACTAGCGATAATCTCAATTTTATACCTAAAATGATAGCAAATTAAATGTAAAACTGGAATTTGAACATTACAACCAAACATAACTTGAGTATCTAACTACAAACAATCTTGAATTCAATTCAAAATTCAACACCACAATCCAAATATACTTCAAACCTCATAATTCAAACTTGATTCAAACATCACAAACCAATTTTGAATTCAAACCACATAATCCAACATAATTCATCCAATACAATCCAAACATACTATGAAATTCAAAAGTATAATTGGGAAATTTCAAAACTAATTTGAAACTACAAGAGAAAGAGAGAAGACTTATGTATCACGCGGAAATTCGCCTTCGAATTTCGGATTTCGCACCTACGTTCGAGCTTGAACTTCACCCTCCCCGGTGTTGTGCTAGGACTCCAACCCGAAGGTTTCTTCCGTCGAACTCGCGCACCCCCACACTAGCCTCGAAGCCTCACGCAAATTCTCTGATTTTTCACTCAATTTTCTATGGAATGGTTTGCATACCACTTTCGAAGCCCTTAATTGGGTATTTATACCCAATTCCACCGCGCTTAATCGAATTTTCGGACCAATTAGGGAAGAGAAGTGGCCTCCAAGTTTTCAGCCCTAGAAACCGACCTCTCCTTGGTCTTGATTTGCGGCGCCGCAATTTCTACTGTGCTGTGATTGGTTGATTGATGCAAGTTGCGAGTTGTAAGCTTTCTGATTGGTGGAGATTATGTGGAGGAGATGAGGTGTTTTGAAGGATGACGATGATCGACGAAGAGGAAGAAGGAGGAACGAGGAACGCTGTTCCTTCGTTCTGTTTTCTTTCTTTCTATTTTCGTTTCTTTTCTTTTAATTTCACGCGATATTTTTTTTCTCTTTTGTTTTCTTTCTTTTTTTTTCATTTCTTTTCTTTTTCTTGGATTTTAAATCTCTTGGGCTAATCATCACAAGATAAATGGGCTTGCGCCTTTTTGTTCATTCCTTGCACCAACTTACATCATTGAACAAAAGTAGTATAGATGAATAATATTAGTAATGAAAATAAAAACCTAGCATATTATATCTAATAGTATTAAAAGTATATAAGATGCATCAAAATAATAATATAAACATACTTATAATGTTGATTAAACTCTTCCATTCAACGATTGAACCTGATACACAAAGTTTTCCACTTTATTTGAGCACAAGCTTTCTTTTTCTTTATATTTCCTTCTCTCGATACTATATTTGAATAATGATGAACAAATAACCAATGAATCATTAACATATTAAAAATAATTGTTCGAATAGAAATTTTGTAACACTGATGAATAATATTGAGAAAAAAAATGTTAATATGACACGCACGCATAACATGTAAAAAATGCTACTTTGCATATGGCCAATCTCTCGGTCTCTCCTCCTCCTCCTCCTCAAAAAGTAATCATCCAACCCCACTACCAATACTTTATATTAATTTCTTGGTTTCTGTAGGAATTGTAAATAGGAAGAAGGCCCCGTTCTTTTGAACTTATTTTGACTGAAATTAAATTAAATTAAATTAAATTAACTGAACTAAACTGAAATTAAATAAACTGAACTGAAATTAAATTAACTGAACTGAAATTAACTGAACTGAACTGAAATTAAATTAACTAAACTGAAATTAAATTAACTGAACTGAAATTAAATTAAATTAACTGAAATTAACTGAAATCAGAGAAACTGAAATGAATTTTATATTTAATTTTCTAAAATAATAATTATCGATAATAATCAATAAGTATTAACATAATATTATCAATATTTATTATTATTATTATTATTATTATTATTATTATTATTATTATTATTATTATTATTATTATTATTATTATTATTATTATTATTATTATTATTATTATTATTGTTATTATTTATTATTATTATTATTATTATTATTATTATTATTATTATTATTATTATTATTATTATTATTATTATTATTATTATTGTTATTATTTATTATAATATATAATAAATAATAAATAATAAATAATAAATAATAAATAATAAATAATAAATAATAAATAATAAATAATAAATAATAAATAATAATAATAATAAATAAAATATAAATTATAAATAATAAATAAAATATAAATTATAAATAATCATAATAAATAATAAATAATAATAAATAATAAATAATAAATAATAACAATAAATAATAATAATAATAATAATAATAATAATAATAATGATAATAATAATAATAATAAATAAATATTACATAATAAATAATAATAATAAATAAATTATAAATTATAAATAATAATAATAATAAATAATAAATAATAATAAATAATAAATAATAAATATCAAGTAATAAATAATAAATATTAAATAATAAATAATGACAATAAATAATAATAATAATAATAATAATAATAATAATAATAATAATAATAAAAATAATAATAAAATAATAAAAAAATAATAATAATAATAATAATAATAATAATAATAAATACTAATAATAATAAATAATAAATAACAAATAGTCAATAAATAATGATAACAATAATAGTAAATATAATAATAATTACAATAATACTAAATAAATAAATAATAATAAAATAAATTAATAATAAATAACAATAATAATGATAATAATAATATTATAAAATAATAATAATAATAAATAAAAATAATGCATAATAAATAATAATGATAATTATTATTATTATTATTATTATTATTATAAATAAATAATTAATGATAATAATAAATAATAAATAATAAATAAAAAATAAAAAATAATAAATATAATAATAATAATAAATAATAATGATAATAATAATAAATAAATAAATAAATAAAGAAATAATAATAACATAATAATAATAATAATAATAATAATAATAATAAATAATAATAACATTAAATAATAATAAAAAATAAAAATAATAATAATTAATAATAATAATAATTAATAATAATAATAATAATAATAATAATAATAATAATAATAATAAATAATAAATAATAATAATAATAAATAATAAATAATAATAATAATAATAATAATAAGTAATAATAATAATAAACAATAATAATATATAAATAAATAATACATAAATAATAATAAAAATATTAATAATCATAATAAATATTAAATAATAATATTAATTATTATTATTATCATAAATAATAATAATAATAATAATAATAATAATAATAATAATCATAATCATAATAATAATCATAATCATAATAAATATAAATTAATAATTAAAACATTACATAAGATGAACTAAACTGAAATTAACTGAACTAAACTGAAATTAAATTAACTGAACTGAAATTAAATTAACTGAACTGAAATTAAATTAAATTAACTGAAATTAAATTAACTGAACTGAAATTAAATTAACTGAACTGAAATAAACTGAAATAAACTGAAATTAAATTAACTGAACTGAAATTAACTGAAAATAAGTTCAAAAGAACAGGGCCGAATATTATGGAACATAACAGAGCGAATATTTTTTTTGTTAGCAACATCATACATTAATTTGTGTGCGATTTTTTCACATGCGTCTTAGAGGGAAAAAATATAAAATAAAATTCAGATTATTAATGCAAATTCCATAATGTTGGTGACTATATATATATATATACCAATGGTATGCTTTATTGACTTTTTTTATCCATGTATAGAATATTTGTTTCAATAATCTGAAAACATCCTCGATTTATTTGTAGTCATAAATATTTTAACAAATTAAAATAGCTCAAGTATTATAAATCAAAAGTGTAGCTGAATGACTATATTATATCATTAATATTTGTTATTGTTAATAATTAAGTTATTCCATGGCAACTATATATTTTACGGTTTTTTCACCCAATACCCCCGTGTTTTCAAAAAATTCACCTGGTACCCTCCATGTTTTCAAAATTCACCAAGTACCCCTCAGTTTTATGTAAATACATCGACATGCCCCTAATGACTAACGACAGTTAACGCCGTTAGTCTTAAACCTCATTAAACCCTATTAGACCTAATTAACCTAACTAAACACTAACATCTAACTTCTAACCCTACCCTAACCCCAGCCCTAACCCTAACCCTAACCCCACTACAACCCAACCACCAACCACCTCCCCACGTCACCTCCTCGCAGCCCCCCCCCTACCGCAGCCCCACCCACCCTCCCTCCCCTACCCCCGCAGCCTTGTCGGCCCCCCCCCCCCCCAACCCCACCCCCTGCAGCCCCCACCCCTACCGCAGCCCCATCCACCTCCCCTCCCCCACCCCCCGTAGCCTTGCCCGCCCCCTCCCCCCCACTCCCCCACCCCATAAAGTGCGAAAATCGAATAAAGTTTTGGGTTTTGTCAAGCTCTAGGTGCGAAAATTCCGGGTTTCGTCAATCTCAAACTCAAAAATTTCAGGTTGAAGCATCTACAAAATTCATTCACGGTAACACCACATAAAGTTTCTCCGGAATTTTCGTTTGAAGCGTAAATCGAATTGAAAGAGGTGGGCGGCTACGGTGGGGGGGGTTGGGGAGGGGTAAGTGGTGCACAAAATTCCGGTCTTGCCAGGTGGGGTGGGGAGAGGAGGGTTGGGGCCGCGCGTGGGGCGGGAGCTGTGGAAATTCGGTGGGGGAGGGGGGTTTCGGCGGGGTGGTGGAGGAAAGGGGTTGCGGGGGTGGGGGAAGGGGCTGTTGGGGCTGCTTGGGGTGGTGGGGGCTGCTAGAGTGGTGGGAGGGTGATGGGAGGGTGGTTAAGGTTAGGGTTAGTTAGGAGTTAGGTTTTAGGGTTTGATTAGGTTAATTAGGGTTTAGTTAAGTTAATTAGGGGTTAATTACGATTAAAACTAATGGCGGTTAACACCGTTAGTCATTAAGGGTATTTGAGTGTATTTACATAAAACTGAGGGGTACCTGGTGAATTTTGAAAACATGGAGGGTACCAGGTGAATTTTTCGAAAACTCGGGGTACTGGGTCAAAAAACCGTATACTTTAAGTACATGATCGATAATTTATAAAACAAAATATATTCTTTATTGCAGTGGTGCTTAATATACTCTATAGTACCGTCGACGATCGGGGTTGCATATGGACCCTACCACATTTGTCTTTCAAAAAACACTTTATTTTTCGTCTTGCAATATGCGAAGATTATTTTTTTGTTGAAATAACTCTAAAAAAGCTTGTTTTCAAAGGTAAATTACTTGAAAACGTGTCAAATAAAATGATGGATACTTCCACTAAAATGGTTTTTATAAATTGGTAGCACTGAGTTATTTCAATATGATACCATATTTTATTTCATGCATTCTTCTCCGACAATAATAAAAAAAAAGTATATATATTTAATAAGTATTATTAAGGCCCTATTTTATTCAACTTTTTTTCTTATATAAAATAATCTAAACTTATATGTACTTCTTTTTATTCAACACTAAAAAACTTGTTATAATTAAAATGTAAATTACTTGAAAAAGTGTGAAACAATCTATAAGGAACATTATATAGTAGTAAATAAAATGATGGTATTACCGTTCATTATATACTTCCACTAAAATGACTTTTATAAATTGGTAGCACTGTGTTATATCAATATGATACCATATTTTGTTTCATGCGTTCTTCTCCGACTATAATAAAAAATATATATATACATATTATAAGTACTATTATGACCCTGTTCATTCAACTTTTTTTCTTATATAAAATAATCTAAACCTATATGTACTTCCTTTTAAGGTAAGATGAAGGGGGCTCACTTGAGGGGGGATAAGGGTAGTTCTTCAAAGAGTCACATGAGATTTGATCCCTAGACCTTAGAGATATGAGATGGAAAGCGATACCACTACTCCACCATCTCAACTTCAATAAACTTACATGCACTTATTTGTACAACTTAAAATATGGTACAAAAACTCTGTAATTGGCAAATACATAACTTTGTTGGTTCTTCTATTAAGTCTCATAGAACCATTTATTAAAATGTTCCCCATTTAGGCTATGTTCTTTTAGGCTGAATTAATGATAATTCAGTTCAGACCAATTTAGTTTAGTTCAAATCCGAAAAAATTTAGTTCAGTTTAGTTCAGTTCAGTTAGTTTCCTCTCACAAATTTGATTCATTTTAGGTCAGTTCAGTTCAGACCAATTCAGTTTAGTTCAGTTTCGGAAAATTTAGTTCAGTTTAGTTCAGTTCAGTTAGTTTCCTCTCACAAATTTGATTCATTTCAGTTCAGTTCCGTTCAGGCAAATTAAGTTCAATTTAGTTCAGTTTAGACAAGTTCAATTCAGTTCAGTTCAGTTCTATTCAGTCCAAAAGAGCATAGCCTATAACTAAACCATTCTCATCTCTTTACGTCTTCCTATGCTTACAGTTAATGCTTCACCTTCCTTTTGCAATCTTTGAACCGCCTATCAACCACCCCAAAGCCATTTTATCCAACTCCCTCAAAAACTGTGCTTACAGCTGTTCATCTTATAAATATTGCCCCTACTCCTATATTAAAGGTAAAACACCTTATGAATATTTGTTTGGTGTGTCACCTTCTTATGATGTCATTCGTGTGTTTGGTTGTCTATGTTATGCTATTAATCGTTCTCGTATAAAGGATAAGTTCGATTCTAAATCTTAACATGGTATCAAGAGCCACTCTAATTTAGAGAATTTTTTCAAAGTCTCGATTTTTTTTTTCCTCATCACAATTTTTTTGGTTTGCTCGACTCTTTTTGATGGGTGAGTGTTTTGTTTTTCTCCATTAAATTATTTTTTTGTTTCTTCTTTGAGCGAGTGTGTTTCTTGAACTCTCGCTGGGTTTCTTCTGTTGGGTCAGCGTGTTTCTTCTTTGAGCGAGTGTTTCTTGATGAGTTGTCTCGCTGGGTGTGCTCTGCTTTCTAGCCTGGTTTAGTTTGTGACAATCTGCTGCTACCAGGTTCCCTATTGTTGCTGCTTGTCTCCTACTGTTGTTTGTTAGCTTTGTGTGCGTTTTCCATCCACAACTTGTTGACAGGTGGTTTACAATTTCTTAATTTCGCTGCCTTGGTTTGCTTTGTGCCAGTGTGGTGAGCGAGTGTGTCTGCTGTGAATTGTCAATTTTTTTGTTCTTCAATTCTGTCTTCTGCTTCGTGCGAGTGTGGAGTTGTTGCTTTGTGCGAACTTCTGCTGCCACGTTTTGTTTGTGGACTGCTTTGTCGCAGTTTAACATGGTAAGTGATGCGGTAAGTGATGGTGATCAGGCTACTGTCCCGACGCTGACTGATGATCAATGGAACCAATTGCTTGCTGCTTTGAAGTCTTCTAAGGTGTCTGCGACTCCATAACGTTCTTTGGGTATGTTTTGGTCTAGTGATTGGATCATTGATAGTGGTGCATCAAATCATATATCTGGTAATTTGGAGTTGTTCTCTGATTTGGTGTCTATCTCATATGTTATTGGTTTGCCTAATGGTAAACAAGCTACTGCAACTAAGGAAGGAAAAGTTGTATTGTCGGATGGTTTTGTCTTGGATCATGTTCTCCATGTTCCTGCTCTTACGTGCAATTTATTACCTGATTCTCAGCTTTTAGAGCATCATATATTATTTATTATTTTCACTGACAAGTTTTGTGTCATACAGGACAGCAATTTGAAGAACCTGATTGGAGCGGGGACGTGGTTTAATGGAGTCTATATTTTCACACCTATTCGTGATCATGGCTTTCAAGCAAATAGTGTTCAGGCTCCGGATTTGGGTATGCTCTGGCATCGTCGTTTAGGTCACCCCTCTATGCAAGTTATTTCTGCTTTTCCTGGTGTAGCTAGTAGTAAAAATTCTAATAAGGGTTGTTCTCTTGATTGCCGTGTTTGTTTTAAGGGTAAACAAAACAGTTTTCCTTTAAGTAATAATAAAGCTACAGAGATTTTTGATTTAGTTCATTGTGATATTTGGGGCCCTAATCGTATTGTGTCTACTAGCAATGCTCGTTATTTTCTTACTATTGTTGATGATTATTCACGTGCAGCCTGAGTTTATTTGATGAGTAGCAAATATGAGGCAAAACAATTGTTGCAAGAATTATATGCTATGGGTAAAACCCAGTTTAACAAGAAAATTAAGGTGCTTCTAAGTGATAATGGATAGGAGTTTTTAAGTCTTGCATCTTTCTTTCGCCAGAAAGGTATTATTCATGAGACATCTTGTGTTGATACTGCCCAACCGAATGGTAGGGTGGAGCGCAAACATCGTCATATCCTTAATGTAGCTCGGGCTCTTAGGTTTCAGGCTAAGTTACCGAAATATTTTTGGGGGGGAGTGTGTCCTTACAGCTGTTCATCTTATAAATATTACCCCTACTCCTATATTGAAGGGTAAAACACCTTATGAATGTTTGTTTGGGGTGTCACCTTCTTATGATGTCATTCGTGTGTTTGGTTGTCTATGTTATGCTGTTAATCGTTCTCGTGTAAAGGATAAGTTCGATTCTAAATCTTAACAAAAACTAAAATTTTAACAAAAACTAAAATCATAGGGCTCGTTCGTTATCGTTTTCTGTTTCCAATTTTCAGTTTTTTTGAAAACCAAACACAAAAATATGGAAACTAGAAAAAGTAGTTTTCAGTTTTCAAAATTGACATGTTTAGTATAAATAGGACTAGTTTTAAGTTTATTATACCCCTTATATCATATGAAGTGTATGTTCATAAAACCAAAAACTGGAAACTTACAGTAATGCCGAACGGGCCCTTAGCTTGCGATATAAATTTAAAACCATTACCTATACATTCGAATTTGTCTTCAAATTAAAAGAATCATATTATATAATGTCAAACTTAGGAAACAATGCCCAAATAAAACCCCAAAAACAATTCTTTTCTTCATCCTCTCTTCGGCGACATGCTGTGTTAAGAAGCCTTTAATGACGGAAGTCATTTTCCGGCGAAACTCAGTGTATCACGACATGCAATAAGATATGGCCTTGACCTGATCTATTTTGATTCTCTCCAAATGCGATTAAAGGAGACTTGCATGTCCTTTATAATTTGAAGGTAATACTTTAGTGCTTTTGTAATACCAATGGATAGTTTTGATAATTTGTAATCCATTTTTTGATGCAAGAATATTCGGTTTATGCTCCTTCTACCTTCCCTTCTGTAATTGTTGCCCGTGATTTTGTAGAATCTCTCAACAATAGTCTTCATGATCAACAATAGTTTTTTTTCAATATAATTGGGGTTGTATTATTTCATAATTAGACCCAAAGGTCTAATACTTCTCTTGGGCAATACACATGGAAATCATAGCATCAGTTACATCATTATATTAAAAACTCAAAGAGAAGAAGCTCAGGAGGAATAAATTCAGTAAGGTTGGAGAGTTCTACAATGAATACATACAATAGGTATTTATGGCATATATATTTAATTGATTATTTAACACCTAAATAAATTATAAGTGTGAAGCAAATCCTTCCTTAATTCACGGCATCTATACTACTTGAAGTTTATATACTAAAGTCTTAACCACTAGACCAAGTGATATTTAGTATTATCATCTCCAAGTATAATATTGATAATGAAAATTTTCCTTACCCGGAACGTAGTCCGGACCTAATAACTAGTTTTGATTCATACATTGACACACTAATCCATTGGTTTGGATAGTGTAAAGTTAAGTATTATTTTACAATTTTGTTTTCATGCTAATCTTCGCCTGTTTTTAGGTACCAAACTATAAGATCTTTGCAAATTTATTGTAATTCATCTCAATCATCTATACTAATATGTTAAAAGGCGTTCATACGAAAGTCTATGTGCCACGTGGCACCTCCTCTAAGGTGATAATACAAATGCTCTATTTTAATGTCAAACCTCTCAACTAAAAAAGTAACGTTGTGTAGTTATAGGGTATCGAACTCATGACCTTTGAAATGAAAAGTGAGAGGTTAACCATGAATCCAACATTATATCATTGCTTACTATTTCATAATTAAATACAATAATGTCTTATAATTACATCTTATTAAAAGACTTATACAAGTAGTGAACTCCCTAACACTTTAATGGTAATAACAAGAGACCATTGTAGACATAACTCTTAGTTCGGCCAATTTTTTATAGAAAGTCAAGCTGTTGCTTTCATCTCCAAACTTTTAAGAGTTTATTTTTTAAAATACTATGCAATAATATATAATGTCATGACGTCAATTATTCCTCACTAAATAAAAAAATTACGAAAAGTAATAACTCGGAGCATCGCATGGGATACTCACTAGTTATTATTTCCAAACATGGATAATCAAGGCACATGCTTGGATTGAATATGGATTGGACACATAAGCTGCACTCATGCCACTTGGCAATTAGAGCTTGAAGATGCAGTTGGTGATGACATGTAGGCGTTTTTACTTTGGTGTTGACACCTAGTCTAATTTTTCTAGGTTTATATAGATAACATATAGATATAGATGTTATTATTTACTATGTAATTTAAGCAAAGTTTTCGACTCTTAAGCCCAACCTCAATAATGTGTAAAAAATAATTAATTATGCTATATGACTAATTGGTTAATTAAACTTTTGATAGGATTGCAGTAGTTGGCAATATTTCAACTATCATATAGTTTTTGAAGAAAAACATTCATATAGTTGAAAACATGGAAGAATTTAATCAGGTCAATATCAAGTTGTGAAAAGAATTAAAATATATCAAATGTTTCACTTCATTGTCTCATTCATCTTTGAGAGAGTGTTAATTGTGTTATATATATGATCAACAAGGGAACCAGATATATCACTTCAAGGCACGGAAACTACGCTTTCCTATAGTAGGCATGCATTTTTAATTCCTTTAATGCCTACACGCGGTGTGAGCGCGTTTATTTGACTACCCCATTGTTAAGGTGCTATTAAAAATACGTTTTGAAGTCGCCAACAATTCTTTAGAGGAAGAATCATAAACCTAATTGGATTGAAACGGAAAGGACATCTTAGGGACTTATCCAATGTAGATTTCCCCGTCATGACTCCATAGATGGTCAGGAATCGAAAAGTGATTTCGGGGGTGAGGGTACAATATTGTCAGGTATGATATTGCCCATTGTTGGCCTCTACTAAATACCAATTCACAGCAGATTTTATGCAATAGCACAATCAAACAATATTTTAAAGCACCCTAAAATAATTCATCTAGATGGGTTCAGGAAATAGACAAAAAGACTAATTATTTAGTGATCAGTTATTATACAATCATTTTACAAGGTTCCTAACAGGTTGTTCAAATTATCTGAATTAATTAGAACAGTTCTTTAGGTCTTGTTTAGCAATAAAAACATGTGGGTGATAAAAAGCATGCAAGACAATCATAATAACATGAGCATTATATACAAAAAAAATAAGAAAATAGGTTAGAATTTACAAAAGGACCACGGTTATTGATTAAGAATCTACATCATGACAAGAAAAGAGTTAGTAACTTCAACGAAGAGCACTCAGGATTATACCTATGCGGTTTAGATCGAAGAGCGTAGTGACCTTTAGTCGAAGCAATCTTGGAACCAGAAATATAGTAAAATCAGGAACCAGAGTTAATGTGGAAGATTAAAAGTGTTTTGTATGTTTTGTATTTGAAGTATGTTTTCTGAGTGTTTGAGAGTATTTGCGTGCGTATAAATAATAATTCGAAGTTGTCTTTGATTCGGGAAATCAGCCCGTATTAATAGGCAAACAAGTGGTCCGTCCAATTAAAACTTTGCACATGAAAACGCGTTTTCGAAAAGATAAATTTTTACCTTGCGTCTCACACAAGACTTGCGCTAGGCGCAGGACTCTGTGTGAGTCACAAGTCCACGTGTCAGGCGCTCATTGGAGTGTATGACGCAATATGGCCAATGTGCTGGACGCACGTAGCTCGCTGAGCGCAGCCGCCGCGTCCGACGCAAAATCCGGAATATTCCAGAATATTCCTTTTTTAATGCTACGCGTGCTTTCAAGATGCCTTTTTTATCCCGAGAAATCCGGAGATCGAATTTTCCGGATTAAAAATCTAGTTTATGAGTAAAGGATAATAATAAAAGCCTTTAGGAAAATATTTATCAAAACAATAAACATTAAGAAAATATTTATTAAAATAGTAAATATTCAATTGGGCTTTTAGAATGGACTTTAAAAAGCATTTCACGGGTTGAATCATCATGAATGATTAATTGGGCTTTTATAATATTATTTTAAAACACACATTGCCTGGTTATATGGACTGCTCCTCCATTGGGCCATGCCAACTAAGACTGCGGTATATTTCATCATTGGACCCTTAAATGGAGAGACACGATTATATATCTACAGAAGCCCCCACTTTGACTGAGGTTTGTAAAATCGAAAGTCAAAGTATACGTGTCGGGACGGAGAATGATTCTAGATGCTCTGCAATCCAAAATCATTCTTTTGCGCCGGTACCTTTAAAACAAGCAAAGACTTCAGGAACAGGCATGGGTGAAACATATTCACAAAATAATTGTAAATTTGGGAAAACGAAATGATATATGGGAAAAAGAATCATGAGCAATTATGATCCGGCTCATGTCGTGGTAGAGTTTTTGGCCTATTCCAAGGCAATATGTGTAGAGCAATTGATGCGGAATGTTTGGCCTATTCCAAGGCAATTGTTGCGGAATGTTTGTCCTATTACAAGGCAGTTGTTGTGGAATATTTGTCCTATTCCAAGGTAATTGTTGCGGAATGTTTGTCCTATTCCAAGGCAATAGTTGTGGAATGTTTGTCCTATTCCAAGGCAGTTGTTGCGGAACGTTTGTCCTCTTCCAAGGCAATTGTTGCGGAATGTTTGTCCTATTCCAAGGCAATCGTTGTGGAATGGTTGTCCTCTTCCAAGGTAATTGTTGCAGAATGTTTGTCCTATTCCAAGGCAATTGTTGCGGAATGTGTGTCCTGTTCCAAGGCTATTGTTATTGTTGATTCGTAGAGCGACAAGGTTGTGTTTTTTCCCACTTTTGAAAGTTCATTGAATTGTCGCGCGCAATGTCGTAACGAACATTTGAATTAATTTGGAATTAAGCGTGTGAGTTCCACTTGGCTAAGAAGCCCCCAAGCGCGATGTATAGGGTTGTGCACCAGATGCACATGCCTGCGCATGGCGTGGTATGCTGTGCTAGACGCAGTTTGTTGCGTGCGATGTCGTTGTCGCTGCACTGAACACCATGTATATAGCACTTGTCTTATATTGTTAAATTGCACTGGTCCGCAGACCTTGGCAGAGTATAACTCATATTGAGCTGTTTAATGTTGGGTACCTGCGAATACAAATAACACACAGATATACAAACAAACAACTATGGGACATGCATGTGCCCCGTGATGTGGGTGCTAGTGTATGGATAGGAAAAGACTTGACCTATAAAGAGTGACCTCTAGTACTCTAAACTTAAAGGTGCTATCGTGTGTGCATACATGTGTTTGGACGATGCAGATACGTAATGCAAATGTGGAGATATGACACTAATGCAGAGGTATGACTCTAATGCTGATGATATGATTTGATGATTTGATCGTTCCATTAAAAGCTCAAATTTTCGTTTTAGAAAGTGTTTTCGAAAGTGAAGAAAGAGGAAGCCCCCATGGATGATCCATGTAAGTTATGTTTGATGCGATATGTGTTGTTGTTGTTACGGGCCTAAGTGAGCCCCTAAAACAGTTATAATCTCGTATGGGTCTGGTGCCCCCAATATTTTGTATGGACTCGTAATGAAATCCTGATCAATGGAGCCTAATGATCTTTTATGCAGCCAATATATTATATGTTCGATTTGGAATACGTTATAGAACGAGCTTTTGTAGCGCTTGAGTTGTATATGCTTCAGGTTTGTATGTCAAGGGCCTAAGTGAGCCCGTGAATAGGTGCAATGTTGCATTTGTGCGGGTTTAAAACCCAAGGTGTCATATATGGACTCGTAATGAAGTTCTTCAATAGGTCCGGACTTAGAGCCTACGATTTTCTGGATGGACCAGTGATGAAGCCCCCAGTAAGATGGAGTTAATGAAGCATCCAACTAGATTACTTAATTATGAAGATATATCGTCACACTTAGCGGAAGTTTCGACCAAAGATTCCATATGGGGTTCCTAAGGTGAAAAAGTCAAGAAAGGCCAAAGAAAGGAACACTCAAAGGATAAGGCGCGGTCATAGCGCTGAGTGTTGAAAGGTTATGCTAAGGTTGGCTTAGAAGCGATAATGCGGCTTAGAAAAGGGAAGTGATAAGAATTAGAAGAGGACGGAGCCATAATGAATTGACTCATGCAATAAGGTAGGCTAATGATGCAGGTTCAAATCCCAGTCTAGTTCTAATGGTAGGGATGAGCATTGAAAATTCATGATTTTTGGGCGAACACGCTTTTCTCATGGGCCTAGGCGAACCTTAAAAAATATGTTTTGAATTAAAATGACCGGGCCTCGAAAGAGGTTGCCTACGTATCCATGATGGAATCAGGCCAGTCGTAGCTCTTAGCATTTTAATTGGTGGCCGAGCATTTTGCTTTGGAGCCATTTGCAATGAATTAAGTATTGAATTAATCATTGATTTGGAAGAGGTATTTGGCAAGGGTGGATAATGATGTAGGTTGGTTTGGTTTAAAGCGGTCGGACCTCAGGGTGAGGTTTCCTACGTATCTTTAGTAGAATCAGACCATTCGTAGTTCAGGCCAAGTGAATGAGAAGATACCCTAACTTTTGCCTAAGTAGCCCTTAAGGGTATTCGGCCTAGCGGGCTTGGGTTTGTCTTTTGTGGCTTATTGGACGCAATGTGCATGGTTGTTAAGAAGGTTTATCACAGAGATTTGAAGTTGGAGATTTAGAATCGGAGGTTGAAGGTTTTGAAAAGAAAGTACATTTGACAAAGTTTTTGATGGGCTTATTTGCAACACTTCTTTTCTTTTTTCGATTTTTTGATATTTTGCACTTTTTATATCATTTTTGCTTTTGTTGTTTTTAATATTTTCCTGTTTGTTGCTCTTTTTTTATTAATTGCCCTTTATATTGAATAGTTGTCAAATATACTTCCACTACTAGAAAAATTGCTTATTGCTGCGGTGATATTGCTGCGGTTTTACCCATACGCAACAATATATCACGTAAAAAGAAAAGGTAAAATATAAAATAAAGATATTGTTGCGGTTTCGGCCAAAAACCGCAGCAATATGGTTTCAACGGAAATTTTTTTGAAAAAAAGTTTACTTTTTGACCAGACATATTGCTGCGGTTTCTGGCAAGAACCGCAGCAATATATTAAAATAATATCAAAAAAATAATATTTTAATATATTGCTGCGGTTTTTACAAAAAACCGCAGCAATATCCCCATTTATTTCATAAGAGGAACCTATTGCTGCTGTTCCTTTGAACACCCGCAGCAATAGACTCTTCTTGTATATAAAAGAAGACACGCGACCCAATTAGGGTTCTTCTTGTCTCCTCAGCCGTTTTCCCTATCCTCTCACTCTCTTCTTCCTCTCTCATCCTAACCTCTCACATGACACTCTCCTCTCTCTCACCACACGACACATCTGTCATCCTAACCTCTCATCTCTCTCTTCTCATCCTTCTTCTTTGCCGGCCTTCCTCCTTCGCCGGCCGTCCTTGTCCGGTTTCCTCGTTCGTCGGTTGTATCTCGTCGTTCCTCGACATCTTCTGCCGTACTACTACTTCTACTTCGACAGAGCGAAACGAAGCTCTAACAATGGCAGATTATGCGCAAGATAGCGAAACGGTGCATGAAATTTTCTCTCAAACCAAGGACGCCATTGATGTGCAAGAGTCTCACGCTTTGGATGTCCATCGTATATTTTCGATTTGGTGGTTGATTTTGTATTGATTTTGTGCGATTTTTGGGTGGTTGATTTTAATTTGATTTTGTTTGAAGCAGATTTGTGGACTTGAATGGTTGTTTGATTCAGGGTCTTTGACTCGGTAATGGAGCTTGTAGTGGTGATGGTGGTTAAGTAGTGGTGCTTGTGACAGGGCACTTGATGTACTGTGTTTCTTTTTCTTTTTTTCTTTTTTCTTTTCGATTTTCATATTTTTATTTTTTATTTGTAATATATTTTATGCTGTTTTTTTGTTTTGCTTATTTTTATTTTTATCTACTAGTGCATTCACGAAGCAGTTTTTTTAATTTTTTTTTTGAATTTGTTAGTTTTTTCATTTCAGTTTCTTAATTTTTTAGTTTCTCACGTTTTAGTTTTAATTTGTTTCTTAGTCTTTTCATTTTGTTTTTCTCATATTTAGTATCTCTTTTTCGTTTGTTTTTCTTAGTTTTATGTCTCTTTTGTAATGGGTGTTTGGATTGTTGTAGCTATGTAACATATTATGATTGTACTATAACTACAAAAAAATTAAGCCTCGAGAAAAAAAAAATTTTTTTTTTACCTGCCCTGCGTCTATTGCTGTGATTTTGGAAAAAAAACCGCAGCAATAGACCTGTATTTTTAATATTAAAAAAATACCTGTTGCTGCTGTTTTGGGTAGAAACAGCAGCAACAGGTCTAACCTATTGCTGCGGTTTTGCCAGAAACCGCAGCAATAGCTTGACCTATTGCTGTGGTCAAAAACCGCAGCAATAGGTTAATTACCTATTGCTGCGCCCTTAATTGTTGCGCGGCCAAAACCGCCGGAATAGACCACTTAATGACCGCAAGAATAAGCATTTATTCTACTAGTGTTCCCATGAGGTAGGTTAAAGGGAGAGTGGTGTTATGTATTTAGGTTGAAATGGAGGAATAGTTGTAGGGAAAGGGAGGAATGCTTCTTTTATATATGCCAGTTGTTCATTGCGTTTATTAGAATAGTCATTAGAAATTCATTTCTTTTTAGGCGACAATCGTGATTTTCATTGATGCTCATTAGTGCGAGGTTAGAAAAGAAATACTCATTTATTATTTGAAAGTTATGAGTACATGCAATAAAAGGGAAAATCCTATATTAGACTGGACAAAATGAGAGAGTTGAAACAGAAAATGGAATCCTAAGTCTAGACTCATACATCACGTGACAAGACGGCTTCATTGCTTCGATCTTCATGAGATCTCTTTCTAAGTGAAAAGAGATGAGGTGTATATTCTTTTGTGTTGATTGGACCTAAGCGAGTCCAAGTATTTTAAGGAGCGATCGAGCTCAGAGATGTGTCTACTTCTATGGCATTGAGGTCATTGTCTCCGGCATTTTTTGCAGCAGTAGGGAGTGTAAGCCTCCCCTCATCTATCATATCCTGGATAACCTCTTTTAACTTTTTGCAGGAAGAGTCTTATGTCCATCGCCTCTGTGGTATTTACAATAGGCATCCTATTGTATATTTGCATCACGATTCTCTTGAATAACAGGGTAGTGTGCCTCTAGTCTGATGGCACGTGCTACAAGATCTACCAGTATTCCCATTAACTCATCAATTTGTTCTTGAGGTGTTCTTGACATATTGCGTATTTCCTACAATGGATCATCTAGCAAGAGATTAAAGATGGAGTGATGATGGAGAGAAAGAAATGGAATGGGAGAATGTATGTTTGTTTTAAAAGAGTTGAGCTTCTAGGAACGAATCTAAATATCCTAAATGCATAATGTTTTTTTTTTTGGATGCACCTAGACCTAATGCATGTATGAATGACTTTTTTGGATGCACCTGATGCATGTATGAAAGACTCAATCTATGCGTTCGAACCTGTAAAGGCTGCCTACATATCCCAAGAAGAGGGAATCAGATAGCTTGTAGTTCGGGACTACTAAATGCGGGATGCATGAAATAAATTGGAGAGTGTGGATGCAATGAGACTCCTAAATGCCTAATAACTCTAGTTATGCATGAAGTGTATGAATGATGGACTATGGAATGCAAAAGGATTCTAGTATGAAAGCAGTCCTAGACCTGACAGACTTCTAATGTTGTTAGGATTCTAGAATTCACGAACTTTCAAGGATGCTAGACTCCTAATATGCACAAGACTCTAGTGGACCTAGACTCCTAAAATGGACGAAACTCTAGTGGACCTAGACTCCTAAAATGGACCGAACTCTAGTGGACCTAGACTTTTAGAATGGATGGAATTCTGATGGATTTAAACTCCTAAGATTGACATAATTCTACTGGTTTTAGTCTCCTATTATGCATGGAATTTCTATGGATTATAGACTTCTAAGATGGATAAGACTCAAGCGAATGAATACTCCTAACATAGACAGAGTTAGATGGGATGAAGTACTCTAAATGGAATGAAACTGGATGAATCTAGACATTTGGGTCAGACGGACTTCTAATGCAGTTAGAATTCCTAAGCGGGTAAGAATTTTACAACAAGATGGACACTAAACGGAATCCTAGATGGCGTACACAAATGACGGATAATATACATAGAAAGATAGGAAAAAGAAAAAGGATGAATTTTCGAAAAAAGATATGTGATAGGAAAAAAAGAGATGGATTTTTTTTTTAAAAAACAAGGAGTGGAGATATAATTTTTGAAGTAGATAGGAGGTTAAAGATGGGATGAAATTTCAAAAGGATAGGAGAAAGATTTCTCGAAAAAAGATAGGTGATATAATTAAAACAAAAAAGAATATGAGATAGTTTTTCGAAAAAGGATAGGAAATATAGTTTAGTAAAAGATGGGATAGAATTTTCGAAATAGAGTGTAAGAGATTGAAAACAATTTTTTTTTTTACTTGGAACAATGGTCAAAGGATCCATAAGCATAGGATGAATAGACTGTGTGCCACGCAACTGATGCGCACGGCATGCAGGCTGTGCCTGGTGCGGGAACAGTTCTCCAGGCGCAAATTAATGCATTTGGCGCACTGCTCTGCGGCATGCGCATTGGTAATTTGACGAGAGTTCGGAGGAAAATGACGATCTATTTTAGGCGCGATTTTAGGAACGACGTATAATAATGACAATTTGATAGGATAATCACAGGCAAGAATTGCAATCACAGGCAAATGTCATATAACATGGATGCAACAGTTCCAACCTAAAGTCCAGTTCTACATTCAACTATTGGTCAGCTTTAGGTTAAGGCTAAAAAGGGTCCATGACTAAGAAATTGATCCCACGCTTCGTACCCTTGCTTAAATAGGTAGCCACGTGTAAGACGCACTCCAGTCTTAAGTCAGGAACAAGAGAACAATGCCATGGTTGGGTAGGTTTGCTTATGACTAAGATCCAACACTATCGTTCAGCAAGCTTTTTGGAATGACAAAGCGCAAACCCCCCGGGAGTGACCTCACACATAGAAGACGTGTTAATGGGGCAAGGTAGATTGTTCTTATGATGGCTAATAGCCATGCACATGCAAAACAGTATATTATTCTAAGGCATAAAAATAAGAGTGAATTGTATTTTTCAAGTTTCACCCACTCATTTAAAAAAAATAACTTTTTTTTTAAATCCTCCCCAGTGAAGTCACCAAATTGTTGGCGTAGATTTTTAATTGGGAAATTTCCTCAGGTACCCCTGAGGTTTGACGTAATTCCCAAGATACCCCCCACATTTGGGGAATTCCTCAGATACCCCTGAGGTTTGTGTTTGTGCTCAAAATACCCTTACTATGGACGGCAGGGCTAACGTCGTTAATTTTTTTCCTCTCCCCTCTCCATCTTCATCTTCTTCATCTCTCCTCCCATCTTCTTCACCTCTCCTCCCATATTCTTAAATTTCAAACTTCTTTTGAGATTTGTGATTTTTCCCCTAAATTAATTTAAACTTCAAAGACAAAAATTAGAACCCTTGTTTTTTTTTTTCTTTCTTTTTGTCTCCTTTGATTTGAAAAGTGGGGAAAAAAAGAGAAAAATTGGGTGTAAAAATGTTCAAAATTTTCCAGCTTCAAGAATACTCCAAATGTTTATACTTCTTGCATCAAAGAAAGAGAGTATTTTTGGTGAAATTTGGAGAAGAAAAGGAGGTTTGTAAGGAAAATTAATTAAAGAAATTGATGAATTTTCCTCCTTTCTTCTCCTCCTTAGTTTTCTTTATTAGCTCTTTTCTTGTTGTTGTTGATGTTGTTGAGGTTTGTTTGTTGTTTTTCGTATGAAAAGTGAGATGAAAGAGGAATTAGGCCACAAACTTTTCTCATTCCCCTGCCTCACAATTCACAAGTAACACAAGGACAACAACCAATCAACGCACTATTTCATTTCATCCATTTTGTCTTCTTCTTCCCTCCATTCTCAACCAACACCATTAAACTCCATTAAGAACCGCTGGAGTTCGAAGGTTGAAGAAGGAGGTCTGCTATCCCATGTTTGCATTTCCTTCGCACTTTCTCTCTTCCCTCTCGCAGCAAAAAAAGAAAATTGGGGAAAGCTTGGGGGATGGTGGTGGGAGGAGAGAGAAAATTCTGAGAAAAAAAAAAACAAAAAATGCAGCAATGTCAAGGTTGTGGGAGGAGAGAGAAAATTCTGAGAAAATTGGGGAAAGCTTGGAGGATGGTGGGAGGAGAGAGAAAGCTTGGAGGTTAATCAATGGAGGATGGTGGGAGGAAAAAGAGAAAACTGGAGAGAGAGAGACAAAAAGTTAACGGCGTTAGGGTTCTGTTAAGAGTAAGGGTATTTTGAGCACAAACACAAACCTCAGGGGTATCTGAGGAATTCCCCAAATGTGGGGGGTATCTTGGGAATTACGTCAAACCTCAGGGGTACCTGAGGAAATTTCCCTTTTTAATTCCTTTAATGCCTACACGCAGTGTGAGCGCGTTTATTTGACTACCCGATTGTTAAGGTGCTATTAAAAATACGTTTTGAAGTCGCCAACAATTCTTTACAGGAAGAATCATAAATCTAATTGGATTGAAACGAAAGGGACATCTTAGGGACTTATCCAATGTAGATTTCCCCGTCATGACTCCATAAATGGTCAGGAACCAAAAAGTGAGTTCGGGCGTGAGGCTACAATATAGTCAGGAACTATATTGCCCATTGTTGGCCTCTTCTAAATACCAATTCACAGTAGATTTTATGCAATAGAACAATGATTTTAAAGCACCCTAAAATAATACAACTAGATGGGTTCAGGAAACACACGAAAAGACTAATTATTTAGTGATAAGTTATTATACAATCATTTTACAAGGTTTCTAGCAAGTTGTCCAAATTATCTGAATTAATTAGAACAGTTCTTAAGTCTTGTTTAGCAATAATAACATGAGCATTATATACTAGAAAATATAACAAAAAAAGGTTAGAATTTACAAAAGGACCACGATTATTAATTTAGAATCTACATCATGACAAGAAAAGAGTTAGTAACTTCAACTAAATAAATATGATTATTCAAGAGCCCTCAGGATTATACCTATGCGGTTTAGATCGAAGAGCGTAGTGACCTTCAGTCGAAGCAATCTTGGAACCAATAATATAGGAGAATCAGGAACCAGAATTAATGTGGAAGATCAAAAGTGTTTTGTATGTTTTGTATTTGAAGTATGTTTTCGGAGTATTTGAGAGGTATTTGCGTGTGTAATAATAATAATTCGAATCTGCCTTTGATTCGGGAAATCAGCCCGTATTTATAGGCAAACAAGCGCGTACGTCTCACGTACAAACTGCGCCTGGCGCAAGCCTACGTGGCAGGCGCGCGGCCACGCGTCAGGCGCAGGTTGGCCTGCCTGACGTGGTCCGTCCAATTAAAAATTTGCACATGGAAACGCGTTTTCGAAAAGATAAAATTTTACCTTGCGTCTCACACAAGACTTGCGCTTGGCGCAAGACTCTATGTGAGTCACAAGTCCACGTGTCAGGCGCTCATTGGAGTGTCTGACACGATATGACCAATGTGCTGGACGCACGTAGCGCGCTGAGCGTAGCCGCCGCGTCCGGTGCAAAATCCGAAATACTCCAGAATATTCCTTTTTTAATGCTACGCGTGCTTTCAAGATGCATTTTTTATCCCGAGAAATCCGGAGATCGAATTTATCCGGATTAAAAATCTAGTTTATGAGAAAAGGATAATAATAAAAGCCTTTAGGAAAATATTTATCAAAACAATAAACTTTAAAAAAATATTTATTAAAATAGTAAATATTCAGTTGGGCTTTTAGAATGGACTTTAAAAAGCATTCACGGGTTGAATCATCATGAATGACTCCATTGGGCCATGCCAACTAAGACCGCGTTATATTTCATCATTGGACCCTTAAATGGGGAGACACGATTATGTGTCTACACCTATTAGTTTAATTTTGCCCCACTAAGATCAACGGGTTAACACGAAATAACCAATGAGATACAATGGAGAGAACAACTCACAAAGATGATCTTCTAAGTGAATCAACAAGAACTTGTGTTTGTTGTTTCTGAAGAACACTTGAGAGAAAAAGTACAGAAGTTTCTCTCAAGAAAAGCAAGTTAAAATGTGATATATGAAAACTGAATTTTTCTCACCCTCATATGAATGGCAAATGTTATATTTATATTACCTTCTTAGATTAGAGTAGTTATTGCCTTAATATCCTTCTAATTATATGGATTAAATTCCCAAACGTCATTCAAAGAATAAACGTACACAATACAACGGAAATAAACCGTTCACGCAAAAAAAAAAGTTCCGAATTTGGAAGCACGTCGCGGGCCACGAAACACGTGGGATGTTCCAACAATCCTCCTCCATTTATACAACGGAAATACCTCGTGATCCGCGAAGCTTCTCTTAATTTGTGTGTTGTTTTGCTTCCTCTAATCTTTAGATACTAGACCTCCTCCTCTTCTAATATAAGACCATATGACTTTAAAAACCCATTACACTGTAAATGTTCCAACAATCCTCCTCCATTTATAGGGTAATGTTGAAAGGTTTTCCAGCTTGCTATAAATCATAAACAAGACATGCTCATGCATCATGGAAATATCTTATGATTGAATCTGCACTTAGTAAAAAAATACTTTACAATAATTTCTATCATAATGATAGACAAAGCTTTGAATCATACAACCACCACAAATCATCGAAGACACTAATACACATAAGCATAAACTTTGTTCTTAACCTCCGACACCTATGAAGCCTTAGTGTCCATATCCATTCATAAGTGTTCCAAGTCAAGCCTTAGACTTGGTGAAGCGGCTAAACCTCTAACTTATATAGGTAAATATTTATGAACATGCTCCTACAGTCGGGCACTTATCAAAGATTTATCAAGAAATTAAATTCAACCTCTTAACATTGTAGAATTAAGCACTAACCTTGGGATGTGTTATACAAGTGCTTCCAACCTTCAAGAGAAGTACTATCCTCATTGAATTCGAGATCTAACGTTGTATTAGACGTCAAATTGAGTTTTCCTTAGTGGTAGGTTGATCAATAGGCTTAAGTCCCATCCCTTTGTTCATTTTGTTCACTAGTTCACTTGGCAACGGTTTAGTAAATGTATCCGCCAAGTTCAAACTACACTGAACAAAATCAGTAGCTATACAACCATTCTTAGCTATGTCTCACTCCAATGTGCCTTGACTTGCCATTGTAGACTTCACTATAAGCTTTATCTATGGTTGATGCACTATCACAATGAATAGCAAGAGGTTACATAGGTTTTACCTATAAGTCAACCTCACTCAATATATTCCATAGCCATTCCGCTTCTTGGCAATCAGATGCCAATGCTATGAATTCCGATGGCATAGTTGAATCCGTTATACATGTTTACTTCTTGGATGCCCATGAAACCAGGGGCGCATACAGGATTTGAAGTAAGGGGTAGCGTAAGATTGATAACTATGTATCAAATATAAGGAAAAAAATCTTCATAAACTATAGGATTTTTTGATTTTTACCACCTTTTAAAATCACAATTTACAAGATAACCACCTTATAAGTTTATTTTTTAAAATAACCAACTTGTATGATCTAGATCTCTTTAAATACATACCAATTGACAGACTTCGGCCAAAAAATCGGTCTTAAAGAAGGGTTCAAACCTTATATATATTCTATTGAATAAAGGTGAAAGTGATGGAATTGTTCTTAAACCCTTTTTGATGATGATTTCCTTTATGGAATCTGTCAATTGGTAGGTATTTAAAAGGATTTTAGGTCATATAAGGTGGTTATTTTAAATGAACATATAAGATGGTTACTTTGAAAAACTTGATTTTACAAGGTGGTTAAAGTCACAAAATCTTAAACTATATTGCATTTGGAAAGTTATAAAATTCAAATACAACTTAAAAGTAGGTGTTCATGTTGAATTTTCCAAATTATAATTCACCTTCTTGATTTTGATGAGGAATACTACTTGATGGAGAAAAAAGTTTGTTGGTTCGATTGAGTTGGAGGAAAATTTGGATTAAAATTATGTCCACTTTCATTTTGTGTTAGTACTGAAATTGTTCTCTTGTAATCTCATCATAAATCTAAAATATACTGATTATACACATAACATATGTAAAAATATTTTTTTAATAAATTTCAACTAGAATTTTGTTACTGCCATTGTACGTAATTCAACATTAGAAAACTAACTAATAGAGAATATATCCACATATTTAGAGATATATTTTTGTATATAAATAGATTTATATTATCCTTATCTAATCAGGTTTCCTAACATAGTTAGAACTGACACTTGTGTAACCTATATATATGATCAATATACAACACTCCAAGATTAAGGAGTTTACATTATCTAACATGAAATATAAGCTTAGGTTTTTTTAGTTCCACAAAAATTCCTTCGATCAATAATCACACCACTTTCCGCAGCTAAATTTAATTTTCTTCCCAAAAGTCTTGTCATATAGTTTAATTACTCCACACAAGTCTTGCTTTTTAGTTCCTTCCTCTGGCGTTGACTCCCATATCCCACTGCCTTTTATTGAAGCGTTGACTCTACACCATCTTTCCCACTTTCATTACTTCGACTATGGTGACCACAGAAGCCGAGCAATTTGTAAAAAAAAAAAAAAAAAAAAAATCAATCTCACACATTTACTTTCACAATTCACAACATCACAATTTATCTATTAGTTCACAAAAAAATAAAAAAACCCAAAGTGTAGAACTCACTAATTACTATTCACAAATCTTTAAATTCATAATTATAATTTAGGTAAAGAAAACAATGAAATGAATCCAGGAAGAAGGTAAGAAGAAGATGAAGATTTTATTTACTTTGGAGAATTAAAAAACAACAAAATTTATTTTTCTTTGCTCTTTCTATGTTTTTTAAAGAGAACTCAAATTTTTTTTAAAAAAAAAAAACAACAGGGGAAGCATCTGCTACCCCTTGTGACTTAGTGGCTCCACCACTGCATGAAATAGCACCTTCTCCAAGAAGAAACACCCATCCACTTGTGGATGAATAGTCTTCTTTATTGGAAATTCAACTAGCATCCGAGTAACCTTCTAGAATAGAAGGTTCTCCTTTGTAAGTTATGACATAATTCAAGGTTTTATTTTATTCAAATACCTAAGCACTCTTCTAAATGCTTGCCAATGCAACATACTAGGATTATTAGTATACCTACTGAGCTTGCCAATAGCAAAAGCTATATACGGCCGAGTGTTAGTCATAGCATACATTAAGCCTCCAATTAATCTTGCATACTCCAATTGTGAAATAGGAGTCCCACTACTCGGAACCAAGTGAACATTAGGATACATCGGAGTATCATAATAAGTCAAGTTCGATTTATTAAACCTCTTGATCACTTTCTCAATGTTATGAGATTGTGACAAAGAAATTGACCCTTTACTTCTCACTATTCTAATACCAAGAATAACATCCGCTTCACCCAAATCTTTCATTGAGAAGCTATTAGAGAGAAAGGCTTTGGTCTTTTCCACTTGTTCCAAATCAGTTCCAAAGATAACCATATCATCAACATATAAGCAAATTATAACTCCATTACCGTTATTATCAAATTTACTATATACCGTTATTATCAAATTTACTATATACACACTTATCAAATTTTTTTATGTCATTGCTTAGGTGCTTGCTTAAGTCTATACAAAGATCTAACTAGTTTGCAAACCTTAGTCTCTTGTCCTTTAACTACAAAACCTTCATGTTGATTCATGTACACTTCCTTCTCCAATTCACCATTAAGGAAGGCAGTTTTGACATCCATTTGGTGAAGTACTAGACCATAAATCGCAGCTAATGCTATCAAAAGTCTAATGGTAGCTATTCTAGGAACCGGAGCATAAGTGTCAAAGTAATCGATACCATATTTTTGCCTAAATTTTGGACCACTAACCGGGCCTTATGCTTTAGTATGGTTCCATCGATCTTCCTTTTGCTTACGAAAATCCACTTACAACCTAGTGGTTTGCTACCGGGAGGTAAATTTACTAAAACCCAAGTATGATTTCCCATTATTGTATCCATTTCATCATTCACTGCCTCTGTCCAAAAGGCGGAATCATGAGACTTCATAACCTCATCAAAGGTCCTAGGATCCTCCTCCACATTGTAACAATATGAAAATTGAGTCACAATTGACTCCCTTGACCCTTCAACTAAGTATAGTTGAAAATCCGGTCCAAAAGATTTCTCTTTTCTAATTCTCTTACTTTTCCTAATTTCTGGTGTTGTAGTATCATGGTCATTGTTAATGTCATCCACAATATTGGAACTAGTACTTGGTATCATGTCCTTTGGTCTCGGAATCGATGAGAATCGAGTCTCATTAAATATTGGTCCCTTCACTCTATCACGGTATGGATAGAGATAAAATCATTGGGCTCAATCACATTAAACCTACAGGCATAAAAATGCAATCAATTCCTTTTTCACCTATTGTTTTCCTTTTAGGTTCCGTCAATTTGACAATTGCCCTACAACCCCATACCTTAAGGTAATTGAGATTTGGCTTTTTGCTACACCAAAGTTCATAAGGGGTAGTCTTATTCCTTTTATTAGTAACTCGATTTATTATATAACATGCAGTTAGAATTGCATCACCCCAAAAACTGTCACTAAGACCCGAATCAGAAAGTGTGGTGTTAACCATTTCTTTTAAAACCCTATTTTTCCTTTCCGCTATACCATTACTTTGAGGTAAGTATAGTGCGGTTGTTTCATGAATTACACCAATGGAAGTAAAATAGCTAGGATTATAGTATTCACCACCCCTATCCGTTCGAAGTCTTTTAACCTTTTCATTAAATTGTAGTTCCACTTCGATCTTAAAGATCTTAAACTTTTCTAGTGCTTCATCTTTAGTAAATGATAAATATAGGTAACGAAACCTTGAGTAATCATCAATAAAAGTCACTATATATTTTTTATTTCCCAAAGAAGGTGAGCTATGAAAGTCACACAAGTCACTATGCACCAATTCTAGCAATATTGTTTGTCTAGTCACACTAGGATAAGGATTCTTTGTAATTTTATTTAACATGCATGTCTTACACTTCTCTTACTTTAAATCGAAAGGAGGTATTAAACCTAGCTTAGACATATCATATAATCTACGATAGTTTACATGACATAATCGATTGTGCCATAGAGAAGAAACATGAAGCATGTATATAGAACTAGTATCATTTGCATTAATACTAAATTTAAACGATCCATTACAATAGTAACCTTGTCCTACATAAATACCACCCTTAGAAACAATAAACTTGTCCGATTCAAATACAACTTTAAAACCAAATTTATTCAAGAGACCCCAGACACTAAATTCTTCCTAACTTTCGGTACATAAACAACATCCCGGAGAGTTAAAGTCTTTCCCGGGGTTAGCAACAATTCTACTTGGCCTATGCCCTTAGCCTTCACCGTAGAATCATTCCCCATATACAAGATTGGACCATCATCCAATTCTTCCAAAGACTTGAAGAAGTGCCTATTATTGCACAAATGTATAGAGGCCCCCGAATCTATCCACCAAGAATCATCAACCTACACAGCCATAATTTCAGAAATCATAGCCACAAAGTTCATTTCTTCGATTACATTTTTATGTGCAATGTTACCTTGGTTTTGAACAATACTAGGTTATTCATTCTTTGTCTTCTTCTTCTTCTTCTTCCAAGAAGGACAATAATCCCTCTTAAAATGAGGTCCATTACATACCCAACAAGTAAAGGCCTTCCTCTTTTTGTTTGCAACATTGGTTTTAGAGTTGTTATTATTGGATTTCTTTGATCAAGTAGACCCACTAACCTCTACCGTATTCATGGTAGACTTAAGAACACTAGCATTAGTTTCCTTAACCCCATCTTGAGCCCGAATCCCTTCCTCAATATGAAGTTGGGTTCCTAATTGCTCCATGGACATATCTTCCTTCCTATGTTTCAAGGAATGCTTAGTGTCTTTCCAAGAGTGTGGTAATTTATCAATGATTGAGGCCACGACAATACCCTCATCCATCAACATACCATGTGATCTTATTTGGTTCAAAATATGTTGAATTTCATGAAATTGCTCTCTAGTAGGCCTATCATTAGTCATTCTAAATGAATTAAAATTGCTAACAAGAATTTCTTACTTGAAGCATCTTCCGAAATATACCTGGCCTCAAAAGCATCCCAAAGTTCCTTTGCACTCTCCACATTTTGGTAAAGATCAAACAAAGTGTCAAAAAGAGAGTTGAGGATGTGACCCCGGCAAATGTAGTCATCATCCTCCTACTTTGTTCTCTTCATTGTAGTCTCCAAGGTTTCTTCCTCTCCATCTAGTGGGAATGGTGGCATGGGTGTTGTAAGTACGTACACCACATTCAAAGTTGTCAACAAGAAGTGCATCTTCTTTTGCCATCTACGATAACCCACCCCTTCGAACTTGTCCTACTTTTGGAAGTTCATAGTCATGTCTTTGAGTGATTGAGCCATATTTAAAAATGAAAAATTAAACTAATAAATTAGTATATGTCTGATCAACAAGGGAACCGGATATACCACTCCAAGGCATGGAAACTACGTTTCCTATTAGTTTAATTTGCCCTTCTAGGATCAACAGGTTAACACGAAATAACCAATGGAATACAATAGAGAGAACGTTTCACAAAGATGATCTTCTAAGTGAATCAACAAGAATTTGTGTTTGTTGTTTGTGAAGAATACTTGAGAGAAAAAAGTACAAAAGTTTCTCTCAAGAAAAGCAAGTTAAAATGTGATATAAGAAAACTGAATTTTTCTCACCCTCATATGAATGGCAAAGGTTATAGTTATATTACCTTCTTAAATTAGAGTAGTTATTGCCTGAATATCCTTCTAATTTTCTAGATTAAATTCCCAAATGTCATTCAAAGAATAAATGTACACATTACAACAGAAATAAACTGTTCACGCATAAAAAACCACGCTCCGAATCAGGAAGCACGTCGCGAGCTACGAAACACAACTGGTCGCGACCCGCGACATACCTCGCGACTCGCAAAGCTTCTCCTGATTCGCGTGTTGTTTTGCTTCCTCTAATCTTTGCATACTAGACCTCCACCTCTTCTAGTATAAAAGCATATGACCTTAAAAACCCATTACACTATAAATGTTCCAACAGAGTGATGATTTAGGCTTGTCCTACATGTGAATATGACAACAACAATATTTGTCGTAAAAAGGAGTTTTAATCGGTTTTAACCAGTATTAATTAGTGTTAAAAATTAATTTCTATTAGCAAAAGTAATTTTAGTGTTAAGTGAATTCGGCCGATCTAGATTATTTAGGAATAATTTGATCACATTTTAATTTAGATCATGTAGTCGTCATAAAACAGATTGGCTAATGATTTAGCGACTGAAGTAGATATACCTTATTTTCATATGCACTTCCCAATTAAAAGATTTGACCAATTTTATATCAAAATTTATCTAATAGCTTTAGTAGAGAAAATCTAGTTTATGTGTTTGAAATTCGTGTTTCTCTAAGAAGAATAAGAATTAAAAGAGAGATAATAAATATAATGCCTTTCATAATAACAAAATCCAATTATGTATAAAAAAAATTCATTCCAATTTTTGCTGCCTTGATGGACGTTAATTCTAGAATGGACCAGGCTTTAGATCATCTTATTATTCTAGATTTGTTAGGTGTGTAACACGAGAGAAAGGTGCTTTAACATTTTATTGTACCTCAAAAAAAATCTTCTACAACAAAATCTTGTTATTTAAATGACATTTTTTTTTACATTATAAGAAGTTAGGGCACCCTTCTCTCAAGGGAGTGACCTAACAAATCAAGAAGAACAAAATAATCAAAGGTAGGAACGGTTCCAGCGTCGACGTCCATCACGGCAGCAGAAATAGAGTGCCCTTTTTAAGATAGATAATCTGTTGCACAATTGGCCTCGCGGAAAATGTGATCTATGGAGCAAATAGTCAGCTGACTGAGTATCAATCGAATGTCCTTGATGAGAGTGTGAATATTCCATGGACATGAATAGCGACCTTGAAGAATTCGAATTACCACCTAATTGTCTTCTTCCACATAAATGTTCTGAATATTTAGATTTTGCGCCAAAATAAGGCCATTACGCAATCCCCAGGCTTCAGCCACAAGAGATGAAGTGTGACCAAAATGATACGCTTGAGCTACTAAAACATGTCCGGCAGAGTTACGGATTACTACACCAGCGTAAGCGGATGTCCCAACGGCAGATTCATCAAAATTTTAAATGACATATATGTTTAAAGCTTTTTTTTATATAATACTACCTCTATTTCGATATATATGCAACAATTTGATTTTCTGACTATTCATATACTAATTTTGACCATGTTTAATACAAATTTATGAGAAGAAATTTTATCAAGTAAACTATTGTTCGTTGTTCCATTAATCTCCATGTATATCATCAAAAAATCAACTTTTTATAAATTTTACGAATATAAATTAGAGAACATAAGGGCCAAAGTTGTGTGTCAGTAAACGTGAAAGTAAAATTGTTGCATTCATTAAAAAATGGATGAAGTACTAAACTTGTATTCGTTACTTTTTTATCTATAAAATAGTACATAATTAAGTGTATATTTGAAATATGGGGTAAGAATTAATTACTATAATGAAAAGCCTATATTATCAGTTGCATGGCCGTTTTGAGAGTTTTAGGGTTTCTACTTCCATGGTAAACTAAGGATTACGTATGGTTCAAGCTACTGATTTCTTAGCTTAGCATGGTCCAAAGAAGAAAATTCAGACGCCTAATCCTCCTGTAACGCGCCAATCTCAACTTTTGAATGCAAAGCAAGGATCTTTAATGGTGAATAATGTTGATACTGGAATTGCTAAAACCCCAGTAAACACCCCTGATGACATTGGGAAACAAAGTGCTATTGATGCTATGCAACAAGAGTTTGAGCAACAAAGGATTGCTCAAAGACAAAGTGCGATGGTTAAGAAAGTAAATGAAGCTATGGCACGTACAGCTCCTCCGACAACAGAGGAAGTTGTGAATGCAATTTCTATTCCTGATTCAAGTGGTGAGGTTACTAATATTGAAGATGAGGAAGAAGCTATTGAGAATAGGGTGCAAGATTCTGCTGTCAAAACTTGGTCTGCCATTGCTAAGGGGAAAAAAATTAAATCCAAAGGTATGTCTCTGAAGTTTGTAGCTCCAAGCTTGCATAATGGAAAGTCTATTGCTAAAATAGATAAATCTGAAGTTGAGCAATTATCTGATGTGTGGGCGAATGCAATAGCTCTATATGTGGTGGGTTAAACACCAACAATAGGGGCTATCATCATGTTTATCAATATGGAATGGAATCATGTTGGGAAGCCTAAAGTATTTCTTCATGAAGATGGGTACTTCTTGATAAAATTTGACTCTATTGATGACAGGAATGAAATTTTGTTTGCTGGTCCATATTCCCTAAATAATAGACTTATGATTATAAAAGCTTGGACCCCCAAATTTAATTTCCATGAGGAAATAATGAGGGTGATTCCATTATAGGTTAGGTTTCCTAATTTACCTTTGAATTGTTGGGGACCGGAAACTCTGAGTAACATTGGTAGTATGATTGGAGTGCCACTTTTTGCGGATGAGTGCACTACTAGGAAAATGAGAATTTCCTTTGCTCGACTTCTTATTGAAGTTGATGTCACAAAGGAATTGCCTAAAGTTATTTCTATTGAAGACTATGCTGGAAACATAATTGAACAGGTTGTTCACTATGACTGGGTTCCTCCTTTTTGCCAGAAATGTCAAAATGCAGGTCATGACTGTGCGAAGAAAGTCTCTAAGCAACCAGTTAGACAAGAACCAGTCAAGACAATTTAGAAATGGGTTCCTAAAGCTCCTGCTACTGTTAAAGTGAGCAAAGATTCTAATGTGGGAGATTCAGAGAAGGCAGTTCAGCCAAATGAGATCCAGCAGCAGGGTGGGAATTCTTCTGGTTTGGCAGAACCTGCTCAATCAGCTGTTGATGTTGCTTCTCAATAAGTAAGAATTGGTGATATTGAGTGGTCTGTTGTGCCTGCAAAACCTGGTAAAGACAAACAACTTGTTACCAGTGGGCTTGGCACTATTGTCCACACTATTAATGAAGGGGGTTCCAGCTCATTCCATATCTCACCAATATGATCATTAGTTCTTGGAATGTGAGAGGATTAAATAATCCTACAACCATAGTAGAAGTTAAGAAGTATATGAGTCATAATAAAGTAAATCTCTTTGGTTTACTGGAAATAAAAGTCAAAAATGACAATAAAGACAGAATCAGGAGGAAGTTTAGAGGTAATTGGCTTTGGGAGGATAACTATGTTCATTCAAATAGAGGTAGAATATGGGTTTGCTGGAATCTCGAGAACTTATCTTGGCACACCTTGGATAAAACAGATCAATTTATCCATGGTGAGGTTACTGACAAGATTACTTGTGTTACTATCTTAGTTACCTTTGTGTATGGTTTACACTCTGTGGAAACTAGGAAGTCTCTCTGGGAAAATTAATCAGGATTAGTCACATAACTACAAAAGAATGGTGTGTTTTAGGTGACTTTAATGCGGTTCTTCAAGTGGCAGATAGGTTTCAAGGTGGAGTTGTTTCTACCTATGAGACTTAGGAATTTTCTCACTGTCTTGAAAATAGTGATCTAATGGGGCTAAGAAGCAGTGGTCATTTCTTTTCTTGGACTAATAAGAGTCAAGGTGATGCAAGGGTAATGAGCAGAATTGATAAATGTCTTGTTAATTCTTATTGACTGATTACTTTTTACTGGTGTTACTGTTGATTTTCTTAATCCTGGCATTTCAGACCATAGCCCTCTTCTTTTAAAGTGTTATTCTTCCTTCATTTAGAGGGGGAGACCCTTTAAATTTTTTTAACTATATGGCTGCTCATACAATGGGGGATTGGTGATAATCAAGATTGTGTGTCATGCACTGGAAATATAGAGACTCAAGAGCATCTGTTTTTTGCTTGTCCCTACAGTACTGAAGTCTGGAACTTGTGTATGCAACAAATTGGTATTACCAGACTCACTCATCACATTGCAGAAGTGGATACATCAGCTAGGATCAGCAGGAAAGGTGGTGAAATAGCTCAATTGTATAATATGATGTTTGTGGAATGTGTCTGTCACATTTGGATTTAGAGAAATAGGAATTTTTTTATGATACATTGAATCCTGCTCACCAGTTATTTAAAAATATTGTGTTTAGTGTTGCTTGTCATTGTAATCAGAATATGGTGGCTAGGTTGTTATAGCTGATCTGGTTTTTTGCTGGTTGTTTTGCTGTTGTCCTTTCTTTTTTGTTGTTCTCTCTTAGCCTGTTCAGAGGTGGTGTTGGGGTCTTGCCTTGTGTGGCTTCTTCTCAAACCCTTACTAGAAGGTGGGGGGAGGGGCCACTGTTGGGCTTGTTACCCTTGTAGTCTTAGGGTGTATTCCAAAATCTTTTTTTTTTTGGTTTTCAATAATATCTTTGAATTGCCAAAAAAAAAAGCCTATATTATTTTAGAAAGAACATAGTCATCATGTAAAGTTCTAGACATGTCAAAATCTAGGTCCATTGCATCTCTAAGTGAATCCTAGTCTATAGTCCATTCTAGAATCAAGCCTGAGTGCTTCTCCCAGTCCAATCCAAAGTTAAGTCCAGGAAGGCCCAATTCATACCCTAGGTCTACTTTACATCTCTATGCAAGCTCTGATTAAGTATAATTTCCATCTTAAGTCCATATAAGCCCAATTTAAATCTTAGATCTAGTTTGCATATTCATGTAAGCCCTAGTCAAGTATAATACCAACCCATATAGGACCAAGTCCAAAGTCTAAGTCCATAATGGCAACACTTACGTCTAGCGAAACTACCCTCCCGGCCCTAAAGTCCACATAGGCGATTTTTTATGAGTATAGCCTACGGGTGTAAGTGGATTGGACTATTGGACCTTGCCAAATCCAAATCCAAATCCAGTCTAAATTTTTTTGGACTTAAGAAATTGAGTCCAAATCCAATACAAAGTTTTTTTTGTGTCCAATCCAGTCCAGTCCGGATTTTTTTCTTGAGTCTGAATACAGTCCAGTCCGAATTTTATATAATATATATATTTTTTAAATTCTACATGTTGGCCCTTAACAATGGAAAATTCTACATGGTGGAAAGAAAAAAAAATGAATTCTGCAAGGTGACTCGGTGTTATTGTTTTACACTAACCTTTTCCATCCAACTGTCTGTTAACTAACTTTAAGAAAAAAGGAAAAATGGTTTCACGGGAGACACTGACAAATATAGAAGGGGAGGAAGGAGGTGCACTACTGGCGGTGGGTTTCGTAAAAGACAACGACAGATAGATAAGGGGTGGAAAGAGGTGTGGCTGCTGGTGCTGGCCTGGGTTTCGTGGGTGTGAGACAGAGACAGAGGAGATAGATTGAGGCGGTGGTGGTGGTGGTGTTTGGGTTGGCCGGTTTGAGGGCAGCACCGAGTGAGGGTGTGGGGTTGATGAGGGAGGAAGAAGAGGGGGGGTATAGGAGGCTGGGTTGAGGATAGTTGCTGGGGTTGGGGTGGTGCAGCAGACGCGGGGCGGGGGTAGGGATGGCAATTGGGTGGGGCGGGTGCGGAGGATGGTCCCTCCACACATGCATCTGTATAAAATTCACGTCCTCATCCCCGCCCCACCACCTATTGTGGGAGAAAATTCCAGACCCATCTCCTCACCAGCGGGTATGTATTTACGCCCATCCCCACCCCCCACCATCCACATGGGTACCCGTGCCCGCTTCATACCTGCATCGTACCCACTTCATACCTGCAACTATTCTCCCAATAATCCGACACAATCTGCCAGTGTTGCAAAATAAAATTAGGGTTTTTCTACGTAGTGCCCCTGTGTTTTTCTAAAATTCTACGTTGTACCCAACCTTTTTGAACTCTCCACATTGTACCCCTAAACTTTCTAAACGTCACACAAAACACCCTTACTAATAGAAAATCCTACTCGAAACCTCACTTAGTCTTCAATTTATCAGATCATATCCCAAAACTCAGTTAACTAACAAGGCAAAAAAATCTTACTCTATGCCCACCAGTTAAGAAAATCCTAAAATATACTGTTTGATATCTTGTATATGGGTATTTTGTGTAAAGTTAAGAAATCTTAGGGGTACAACGTGGAAATTTCAAAAACATCGGGTACAACGTGGAAATTTCAAAAACGTCGGGTACAACATAGAATTTCGTAAAACACAGGGGTACTATGTAGAAAAACCCATAAAATTATTAATAAGATAAGTATATAAATTGGATTTAAATAATACATATTTTAATATATAATATGTTTTTTAATAGAGAGTAGGGTATAAGATGAAGGAGAAGCGGGGAGGGCGGGGATGGGGCGGGTACAACATAAATTCACACTCGCTCCACCACCCATTGCAGGTATGATTTTCATCTCTTCTCCGCCTCTTCCCCGCCAAACCTAGACCCATCCCCGCCCCAGTTGGGCGGGGATGGGGAAGGTCTCCTACATAACCCGCCCCACTACATCCCTAGTTGAGGGTGGGGGTGGGGTTAATGAGGGAGAAAGAAGAGTGAGGGGATACGGGTGGCGCAACATGGGTGGCGGTGGGGGTTTGGGGGTGGGTGTGGGGTTGATGAGGGAGGAAAAAAAAGTGAGGGGGTAGGGGGCTGGATCGAGGATAGTTGCGGGGTAGGGTGGCGCAGTAGGGGTGAGGTGTAGGAGGGTGGAAGGGTGTTGGGTTGATGAGGGAGGAAGAAGACGAAGGGGGTAGAGGGGCTGGGTTGAGGATAGCTGTAGGGTAGGGGTGGCGCAGCACGGGTGGGAGGTGGGGTGATGCTGGTTAAGGAGGGGAGCGGAAGGAAAGGATCGAAGTTCAATTTTTTTTAAACAAAATAAATTAGTTAACATAAATTTGGATGGCAAATCTCATTAACGTCACTTTTTTTTTTTTTAAAACAAACAACAAGGTCACCTGAGAGGATGTTAAATTTTTGTTTCCATCGTATAGAAAATTCCAAAATACGAGGTCACCACGTATAATTTCCCTTAATTTTTTTACCGATTTTGGTTAACAATGCAAATTGCATATTAGATAAGGCGTCAAAAGGGTTAAAGTAACTTTTGCCTTTTTTCATTATCACTTATCACTTTGGAATTTTAGAGGGTAAGTGCAAATTTTGGCCTAGGTAAAAAATGTAGAGCATGAATATGTTAAATAGTATAAAATTTCAAAAGAAAAATGTCAAAGAATATTTTTTGAGTCCATTTTTTAGACAGAACGTATTATATATTGTAAGCTAATTTTTTTTTTACTTGGACTCCAAAGAGGTGAGTCTAAATCCATTCCAAAAATATTTGGACCCGAAATATTGAGTCCGAGTCCAGTCCAATCCAAACATTTTTCAGTCCAATCCAGTCTGACATGTTTGGACTGTACTGGATTGGTCTCTGGACTTTTCGTAGTCCATTGACACCCCTAGTCTAGCCTTCTTACTCTATATGTAAATTCCAAGTCTAGATGTCTATCCTTCTTACTCCATTTTCATAAATATCATTATCTTTTCCTTTTATTTTCTACCATACGCTTCTAATTCAATGGTGAAATTTAAATCAAGTAAATAACCTATGATTAATAAAAATCAAATAAATAAAATCAAAAATAAAAATGGATGTAATTGGAATGGAATTATTTTCCTTTCCCTCCATAATGCCAAAAAACCATCACATCCATACACCATCCTCATCCAACCAGAAAATTGAAAGTCCCTTAGCCATCAACTTCATTATCCTCATACCAAATAACCTCTTCAACTCAAAACTTAACAAATAGCATTTAAACCTTCCAATAGCTAAACCACATGATTTTGTATGCAAGCCTCTGTACATAAAAAAAAAAAAATCAATGCCATTCAAAATAAATAAAAAAAGAAAAAATTCAAAGTGCAAAAGTGAAAAAAGTAAAAAAAAAAAAAAAAAAAAAAAGAGCAAAATGAAAAGCAATGCAAAAAAGATAAATGCAAAAAAAAAAAAAAAAAATTGAAAGAGCCAAAGATAAAAAAAAATCAAGCTAGGGGGCTTACAAACCTGTCAATCCATCAAAAATACCTTAGCCCTTATAATCCAAAATCATAATCCTTACCTATGCCCATTCGATTAAAACTTCATACAAACCTTAAACCCTTTCAATCTTTCATATCTATCCTAACTCCTTATTCATGGTATGTCCGAGTCCGCTAGTTTGAAAACCTGAAATCGTGACCTAGGCAAAAGTTAGGGCACAAAAACAAATCAGACCAAGAACTACGAATTGTCTAATTCTATAAGGATACGTAGAAATTTCATCTCGAGGTCCGACCACTTCAATATAATAAATTAACTAAGGTCTCATGGTTTGACTTTCTAGAATTCAGAATCATACTCTTTCTAGATCCCGAAATAGACTCGAGTATGAACCTAGCCACGTCAAAGCCTTTTCCCACCTACATCTATTTGAGTCATAAATTGAACCTTTGTTTTTCAATCCAAACTTTCCTTGACCCTGAAAGACTCTCTGATACTTCCACGGTCTCTGGCGATATATGTATTTGCCTGCATTAAATCCTCGGTGAAAAAACTTCGAATGCTCCTTCGAATGCTCAATTCAAGACAAATATCTTCCAATATAGGCTCAGAGTGCCTTATTCAAGACAAGCTTTCTCAAAGTTAGGGCTTCCTCTATATATTATATATATATATATATATATATATATATATATATATATATATATATATATATATTTGTGGTGGTTCCTCCAAATCAAACTCTCGAAGAGTTGTAATCTACGGATGTCACTTGCGGCAAAGATTTTTACCAAAATAGTTTTCGAGAATCAATCTATCTCCTTCTATCAAACCAGTCATCCTAGCTTTGCAAAACCCAACCTTGCATAACATTCCATCAATCTATCAACCTTCTTAGCTTTGCATAACCCTGAACTTGCATAGCATCTCATGTATCATGTGTGTGTGGTTTTCGGAATTGTTTTCCTATAAATAGCCCTCGTGTTCTATGAACATTTTACCCTGACACGACACCTCAATACACTTTCCTATCTCTACATAATACTAAAAACATACTCCAAATACTTTAAAACACATATTCAAACACTCTTGATATGTATTCAATATCCATCCAAGCTTTAAGATTCCTCCTCCGGCATATCGTTACACAAGATCCAGGCCACAAAGGTATAATTCCTAAGGCCAATTTCAATTCCATTCTTATTGTACTAACAACATACTTTACATGATGTAGATCATCAAAGGATTCATGCTCTTTTGTATATTTTACACCTCTAATCTCTAATCTTTCGTTTTGTATTTCTATATTAAATTATTCATATACATGCAAATCTTTAATTCTGTTAATCAAAGACCTATATATATGAATTTTCTAATGGTAAATTCAGATAATTTGGACAATTGAAATATGTTCCCTGTAATTTGATTGCATAAATAACATAACTCCAATAATTAGTCTATTATGTGTTTAATGAACCAACATAGGTTAATTTTTATATTGCATAAACATATTACTTGATTGTTTATTTGCATAAACGACTTAGACATGAATCGCATTAAGAAGAGGCCAACAATGGGCGGATTTGATTCCTGATCATATTCGTACCTTCACCCCGAACTCTATCTTTGGTTCATTAAACCAATTATGAAGTCATGACGGAAAAATCTATATTGGATAAGTCCCTAAGTTCACCATATAATTTCCCAATATCCAATTAGGTTTATGAGTCTTCCTTTAAAGACTTGTTGACGACTTTTTTATTTCAAAACGAATTTCAAAACAAAAAACCCTTTACAATGAGGTAATCAAACACGCGCTCATCCTGCGAAGGCAATAAAAACATGTTTACAATAACCATCCCTTTTCAACTTAGTAGGATTGATTTTCTTGGGATCTGTGCATGTTCCACCAATTTTTATGTTGGTGATTTACATGATATGAGCTCCATCACTCATTTGTTCAATTATATTGACTCGCTAGCATCTTATATCAATTCTAATCTTTTAGAACACCTTGAAATATAGGTTTTCTTGCTCAAATTAGGACTCTAAACTCTGAAAGTAAGATTTTATAGGTTCTTAGGATTTGTTGATCCCTTTACAGTTGCCCCTTGCATGTTCATCCCCCCATGGTTCTAGTTAATAAATTTATTTATATCAATCAAGGTTAATTTTATTTGTCAAGTTTAATTCCAATAGATTAGCCAAAATCCTTACCTTGTCTTCAACTTAGCTTGCTTATAGTGAATTCAACCTTGATGAGACCTACCAACGGGAAGATAACTTTTGACTTCTCTCTCTTCGCGGGTTCCTCTAGCGTAAGCTGGTCGCCATGGGCAGACCTCGAGGTTCGAAGATTTCCAAAAGTGTGGCAAAAGGCAAAGGGAAGGCAACTGGACCTTCTTCATCAACTGCAAAAAAGACGAAATCCATTGATGAAGTCATGAGTGAAGGATCTTTGGAGATTATGGATTCGTTTTCAAGTGAGGAAAGAGGTGAGATTCTCTCTCCTCGTTCTTCATTGATTGAATTAAAACAACAATCTGCCGATAAAAACACATTTTCACAATGGTTAAGCATAATCAATAGTGGGTCTAAAACACCTAAACAAGTTTCTTGGGCAGCTGAAGTAGAGCCAATAGATAAGAGGGGTGAAATTGCGTGTAATGATGATGTAATTGAACCAGAAATTCAACATTGTACAACAATTAATTCTGATGCGCATATTCCTGCAATTGAATCAGAAGATATTCAGGATGAGATTAAATTTTGGGTGTCATCTGCCGTTTGTTACATTTTGGGTGCAAATCCACCATTGTCGGTTTTTAAAGGGTTTATTAGACGAATTTGGGGCAAATTAGGGGTGGATAAAATTGCATCAATTGGAAGGGGGATTTTTCATTGTTCGATGCTTGAATCTTGAAAGTAAAGATAAGGTGTTGAATGGTGGGTTCCAATTCTTTAATGGATGCCATTGATTGTGAAGGCTTAGCAGGAAGACAAGGAATTGAATGATAAAGGGGTGAAGAATTTACCAATTTGGGTAGAATTACATGGGCTTGAATTGAAGTATTGGGGTGACAAAAGCCTATCCAAGATTATGAGTCGTATTGGGAAGTTTCTTACGGTGGATCAGGCCACATTGAATAGGGATAGATTGCAGTATGCAAAGGTGATGATTGAAGTTGAAATTGATCAGTACTTCCCTGATGTGGTTAAGTTTAGAAATGAAAAGAATGTCATAATGGAGCATAAGATGGTATATGGATGAAAACCTATCTTATTCAGTTCTTGTAAAGGCTATGGTCATCAACCTGGGGATTGTGTCAAAAAGGGGAAACAAAAGAAGGTTTAGGTGGCTAAGCAACCTGGATGAGTTGAGCCAAACAATTATGCAACAAGTTCTGGTCCTGGTGTGGCTGTTGTGCATGTGTTGTGCCTACTCCTGGTTCTGCTGGGTAAGCTGATGCTGGGCACGTGTCTACTACTGGTCCTTGTCACATTTCACCTAGAGTTGTCTCTCCTCAAAGGGATGCAATTGCTACAACTCCATTGAGGAATAAGTTTGAAATTTTGAGCACAGAAGAATTGTTTTATGATGTGCCAGATGTTGTTGGTGATGGTGATGTGAATACACACATTGTGGATGAAGGGCAGGGGTTCAAGGCCCTTGAAGAGCATGGATAACATCCTTTTGTGGAACGTCCGGGTAGGGTGGCCAAGCAAAATGAGGTAAGAAAGTTCATTTCTACTCATAATATTAAACTATTCAGCTTACTGAAGACCAAGGTAAAGATACCTAGAATGGGTATGCTTTACCAGAATCTTTAGGATAAGGGTAGGATTAGAATTGCTTGGAGGTATGAGGCTTTTACTGTCAATATAATTCTTGTTACTGCTCAATTAATCCATTGTAAAATTGAGCCAATTGGACCTAGCACAGGGTTTTATTGCTCATTTCTTTATGGATTTAATGGTATAAGAGAAAGAATGGTTTTATGGGATGATTAACTCAAAGTAAGAACTGATGAGGCATAGATTGTCATGGGATATTTTAACTCTGTGCTTAATCTTGATGAGAGAATTGGGTCTCATGTTAGAATTCATGAAGTACAACCCTTTAGAGATTGTGTACATGCTTGTAAATTGACTGATGTTAAGTACTCAGGGAGGTTTTATACTTTGACTAATAAACAAGAAGGGCCTGAAAGAGTGTTTTCGAAAATTGATAGAGTCTTAGCTACTGAAAAATGGTTAGATTGCTATGAAAATGCTGAAGTGTCTTTCCTCCCTGTAGGGGATTATGATCACTGTCCAAGTTTATTGTGTGTATATCCTGATAATCATGGTAATTGGAAGCCTTTCAGATTTTTTAACACGTGGGTGCAATCCCCATTATTCATGTCTTCTGTTACTGAGGATTGGAGGAAGCAAGTGAGAGGATGTATCATGTATCAAGTTGTTCAGAAACTCTGAAGCTTGAAAATTGATTTAAAGAGGGTCAATAGAGAAGGATTCTCTGATGTGCATGTCCTTGCAACCAAAGTTAATCATCAGCTTCTTCAGATGCAGGACTTGGTTCATAGTCATCCTAACAATCCAGATTACATTAGGGCTGAGAGAATAGCTGCTGAGTAATATAGGGTGGCTCATAATATAGGATAGCTGTTGAGTAATATAGGGTGGCTCAGGAAGTTTTCTTAGGCAAAAGTCAAAAGCCTAGTGGGTTGATAAAGGTGATGACAACACTAGGTTGTTTCACCAAAGTATTAAGGCTCGAAGAAATGCAAACAAGATCCATATCATTCAAAATGGGCAGGGACAATGGGTGAATGAGGATTAGCATGTCAAAAGGGCCTTTTTAACTTTTACAAGGAGTTGTTTGGGAAAAAAAATGGAGAACAGATGCACTGTCAAAGAATTGCAGAGGGTAGTCAGCTTACAGAGGAACAACAAAGGTCTTTGGAGTGCAATTTTACACCTGATGATGTGATAAAGGGCTCTCTGGTCAATCCCTAATGACAAAGCACCAGGGATTGATGGGTATAATAGCTTTTTCTTTAAGCAGACATGGGAAATTGTTGGTGCTGATATTGCTTTTGCTGTGTTACATTTTTTCAACATAAAGAAATTGCTTAAAACTGTGAATGTGACCTCTATTACTTTAATTCCTAAGGTAAAGAGTCCTTCACATGTTAGTGATTACATGCCAATTTCTTGTTGCTCGGTAATATATGAATGCATCACCAAGTTAATATGTGAAAAGCTTAGAATGGTTTTGCCACATTTAGTTTCTGACACTCAAGGAGCTTTTGTCTCTGGGAGGAGCATTTTGCATAATATCTTACTATGTCATGACATAGTTAAGACGTATAAGAGCAGCCAGAAACAAAAGTGTTGCATGATGAAGGTTGACTTATAGAAGGCATATGATACAATCTGTTGGGAGTTTCTTGAAGATATAATGGAAGCTTTGAATTTTCCTCCTAGGTTTACAAAACTTGTGATGACTTGTGTTTCCAGCCCTACTTTTACACTTATGATCAATGGCTCTACAACTGGCTTTTTTAATTCCAAGAGAGGCCTAAGGCAATGTCCCCCCTGCTATTTGTGCTTTTCATGGAGTATTTTACTCGAATAATGTCTTACATTGGGAAGTTGGCTCAATTTAACTTCCATCCTAAATGTCAGACTTTGAAATTGAATCACCTATGTTTTGCAGATGATTTAATATTATTCTGTAAAGGTGAATTTCAATCAGTTGTGTTGATGCTCCAGGGGCTAAAATTGTTTGCTGAGTCTACTGGTTTGGTTGCTAGTAAACAAAAATCAGAAATCTTGGGGTGTGGTATGGATAGGCAAGAGATGCAGAGAATAATTAATTGTTCTAGATTCAAACAAGGCAACCTCCCCTTTCGTTATTTGGGTGTGCCTATTAGCACCAAAAAGCTCACTGCAACTAATTGTGAGCAGCTCCTTGAGAAGATGTTGCGCAGAGTTAGATGTTGGAGCACTAGAAGCATCTCTTTTGCAGGAAGGAGACAGCTGGTTAATTTTGTGCTGCTAAGAATTAGTGTTTATTGGTCACAAATCTTCCTACTTCCTAAGAAGATTATTAGACAAATAAATGCTATTTGCAGATCTTTACTCTGGACAGGGTCCTGCAACTATACAAAACCTGGGTATGTTTGCTGGACTGAGGTTTGCACTCCTAAGTCTAATGGTGGGCTTGGGTTTAGATCTTTAAGTTATTGGAATTTAGCTATGGTGGTTAAACTAGCGTGGAGCATAGCCATGAAAGAAGACAATTTATGGGTCAAGTGGATTCATGCCCTATACATCAAGGAACATAATTGGGATAGCTTTGCTGCTCCAAACTCAACCTTTCATATACATTTGCAAGGTGAAGCAATCAATCTTCAATGTTTGTGGTGAAGCTTGGCTGAGGATGCCTAACTATAGTATAGCTGAAATGTACAAAAGGTTACAGCAACAGTTTCATTGGGTGGCTTGCTATGATAGAAGATTGCATACTAAAGACATAGTACATGCAGTACAAATCAATGATGATGATGTATGTCTCCTGTATAGGAGTGATAAAGAAGATCATAGGCACCTTTTCTTTGGGTGTAGCTTCAGCAGGAAATGTCTCCAGGAAGTGAAAAATTGTTTAGGCATTCATACTACGTCCAATAACCTTGAGCAGTTTTTGGGCTGGATTAAAAGGAGGTATAAGGGGGGGAAAATAAGGAAACGGATTCTTCGAGCTAGTATTTTTGCTACTGTCTACCTCATTTGGTAAAAGAGGAATCATGCTCTCTGGAATTTGCAATTACATGCTGTGAACAAAATAGTTAATGACATTAAATATACTGTAAAGCAAAGCATTGAAGGTAGATTACCTCATAGGATGAATGATGTTGATAGGAATTGGTGGATGAATTTGTAAAGTAGTTTGGGCTGTGTTAGTTGTGGCTTTGTCCTCTTTGGGACTTTAGGTTGTATTTGTTGTTTGAGCTTCAATACATTCTTTCTTACTTACCAAAAAAAAAAAAAAACTTGATGAGACCCTAATCCTTGAAGTTCAACCTTGATGAGACTCCTAATCCTTGAAGTTCAACCTTTACTTACCAGTTTATTTTTTTTAAGTGTATAGTTATTAGGTTATTTGAATTAAGGGATTAGTCACGGCCTTATCTTTTCATGTAATCCCCGTATTTAATTATGAATTTTATAAATATTTTAATATATAGTTATTTATATTTTAATATATATTAGCATTTTAATGATTTTATATTTCAAAGGTTGATCATTTTGAAAGTCAAAGGAATTATTTTAAAAAGATTTAAAGAAGTTAAAATGTTTGTTAGGCATGCTTTGAAAAATATTTGAAATACTAATTGGATTTGGAAAAGAAGTTTAATGGGCTTGAGGAACCCAAATACTAATCCTAGTGATGATAGGAGTTTAAATCATCAATCCTATTTATCACCAAACTCTAATTTTTTTATTTTTTTTTTGATACGGAAAACAGACTTAGACTTGACCCCTAATCCGGGGGCCAGCCTAAAACATCCTTACGGATGATAAAAGAGAAATCAATACAATAGGGAGGGAACCAATACAAAAGGGAAGAATAGTCGTGCGCCTTCCTAGCCATAAAGTCCGCTGCACGATTAGCTTCGCGAAAACAATGACTGAACCTGCACTCAAGAAAACGAGACACCTCAACACCAGCATCTAAAACAATGTTAGAAATTTCCCACGGAATTTGCCAAGAGTTTTTCATAGAATTAATGACTCCTAGATTATCTCCATCAATAATGAGATGAGAGATATTCAGGGAGAGGGCAGCCTTAACCCCTTCCCTAAGGGCCCAAGCCTCGTCCTGAATTATAGACACATGAGAGCCCAGAGCTTTACCACCAGCAAGAAGCACATCACCCGCACTATTTCGAATGACAAAACCAAGGGAAGCATTACCATTGCTAACCTTAGACCCATCAAAATTCAGTTTGAAAAAACTAGGGGGAGGGGGAGACCAAATAAGGTTCCAACCAGACCTAAGAGCTTTAGGGGCATTATTCTTAGAAGCGAGAGAAAGGGAGGGGTGCTCAAAGTCTTCGCAATCTGTATCAATCCAGCTACAAAAAAATTTATTAATTTGAAAACTAGCTCGGCGGGGAGAAATGCCTTCGTCATTAAAAATAATTCTATTTCTAAAAACCAAATAAACCACCAGACAAAAAAGAATTTGCCAATATCATGAGACGAAGAAACAGACTTACAGGAGTTGAGCCAAACACAAAAAGAGACTAAATTAGAAAAATCAAAGTCAGAAGGAAGAAGAGGCCAATCTCCACTAGCATGGAGACAGGCAAAAGTGTCTAACGTAAAAGGGCACTCAAAACACAAATGATTCAAGGATTCTGGGGCATTACTACAAAGAACACACTGCTGTGGGAGAAAAATCTTACACTTTTCAAGTCTATCCTTAATGGGAAGCCCATCATGACAAGCTTTCCACAAAAAGTTTTTAATCTTAGGAGGGACGCTAAGCTTCCAAATCCAATCAAAATCCACCTTTTCAAAATTAGGGTTTAGCAGTCCTTATGCTAACATGTAGCCATATTTGACAGAATATTCTCCATTAGTTGTTAACCCCCAAATTAAGGTATCAGACTGCGGGTTAGACGGAAGGAAAATACAGAGATATTGCAGAGACAATATGAGGGGGGAGAAGGGAATTTAATTTAACCTTATCCCAATTGCCATGACTATCAATAACAGCACTAACTTTAAAATTCTCAGAATTAATTGGAGGCTGAACAATATTTTTAAGGGGATATTGGAAGATCCAATTGTCATCCCAAAAAAGAATATCCCTTCCATTACCTACTAGCCACCTGAGACCTTTCTTAAAAAGCGGACGCAGACTCATAAGTTTTTTCCATTGCCAAGAAGCCACAGAAGAAACCTTATGAGTCATTATGTTTTAATTCTTGCTATATTTCTTCTTAACCAAATTAAGCCACAGGTTAGAAGAATTATTAATGATCTTCCAAAGAAGCTTCATCTGGAGAGCTATGTTATTGATATCTGCTTTACGAATACCAAGACCACCATACTGTTTAGGAAGACAAATTTTATCCCAACCTATAAGGTTAGCAGACTTGTTTGAAACATCTTTGTTCCAAAAGAAATTTCTATAAGTTTTATCCAAAGAGGTCGGAATCTTTTTAAGAAGATAGAAACTCTGCATTTGAAAATTAGCATTAGTAGCTAAATTGGATTGGATTAAAACCGTCCGTCCAGCTTGTGAAAGTGAGTTAGCTTTCCACTTCGGAAGCTGATTAATAGTCTTAGAAAGGACTTTCCCAAAAGGTTCTTTAATAACCCTAATAATCGGACAACCCAAATAGTCGCCCAACTCATTTGTCTTATTCATACCCAAAATAGCTGCAAAGTTCGATTTAGTAAGATCTGGAACATTAGGAGAGCATTGGAACGCAGATTTGTGAAAATTAACTACTTGCCCAGACATAGAGCAATATTTATCTAAAATATCCTTAATAATAGTGCAACTTTGATCATTAGCTTTAGAAAAGATCATAGTATCATCTGCAAAGGTGAGGAAAGGGATTTTCATTCCTGATTTACCAACAGATACTCCTATTAGTTTTTCTTTCTGAGAGCTGGCAAAGGAGATTTGTCTGGCTAAAAGTTCAGCACAAAGAATAAATAAGTACGGAGATAGAGGGTCTCCTTGACGAATACCACGAGATGGGAAGAATCTCTCCCCTGGAATCCCATTAACTAACACAGAAAAGGATGGGGAAGAGATACAAGACTTAATCCAATCAACCCATTGAGAGCAAAAACCTAGCTTCTTCAAAGTAACCAGGATATAATTCCATTCCAGCCTATCATAGGCTTTTTCCATATCTAATTTAATGGCAATCCATCCCTCATGACCCATTTTCTTACTAAAAGAATGTAAAACCTCATGAGCTATAAGAATATTATCCTGAATTAATCTTTCAGGGACAAAAGCTCCTTGAAGGGGGTGAATGATTTTCCCCATAAAAATTTTGAGACGATTAGTAATAATTTTTGAAATGATCTTATAGATAGTAGAGCATAGACTAATAGGACGAAAGTGATTTGCACATGAAGGGCTGTCTATTTTAGGGATTAAGGCAAGAAAGGTATGATTAATCTCCTTTAACAAATTTCCAGAGTGAAAGAAAGCTTTGACAGCTCTGACAACCGAATTACCCACTAAAGTCCAGTATTTCTGGAAGAAAAAAGGGGGAAAACCATCTGGTCCAGGAGATTTATCCGGTGCTAAATCAAAGGTAGCATCCTTAATTTCATCATACAAAACGTCATTAGTTAGAAATTGGTTGTCTTCATTAGAGATAATAGGGGAGAGAAGAGCAAAGTCAACCTGTTCGTTGAACAAACACCCCGAGTTCGAGACAAAACGACAATAAACTCACGAGTAATTTCTTGGGCTATGTGAGAAGGCGACCTAATCTTTGATTATTAGAAGTTGTGAATTCTTTAATCTGATTCTTATTTCTTCTAATGGATGCATGAGCATGATAATAACTAGTGTTTGCATCACCTAAATGAAGATATTTAGCTTTACTCTTTTGCTTCCAATACTCTCTACTAAAAGAAAGGAGATTTTCCCGTTTTCTTAAAAAACGATCTTGACTTAATTGAAGCATGGAGCAAAAAGGATTAGAAATAAGATGGCCTTGAATATTTTCAAGTTTCTTGCCAACTATACGAATTTGACGAAAGATATTCCCAAATTGAGAATGATTCCAACGGTTGGAATTATCCTTCAAAAGCTTACATTTTTTTCACAAGGTTAAACATATGTGAACCATTAAACTTGGTACACCATGTTTTTTTAACTAACTTATCATAATCTGTACGTAAACACCACATTTTTTCAAATCTAAAAGGAGGTGCTTTATTAATAGATAACAAAGATAAATCAAGCGTTACTTGACAATGATCCGAAGATGTAAAAGGGTGATGTTTTAGTTTTGCTTGGGGAAAAACATCAAACCAAGTAGTGCTAGCCACACCTTTATCTAACCTTTCCAATATGTTATTAGGCCCAACCCTTTTCTTTCTCCATGTGAACCTGGAGCCCATAAATGGAACTTCAATACAGGGGGCTTGGTTTAACAAATTTTGCATATTTTGAACTCTACTAGAGTTAAAAGGAGCTCCTCCCAACTTATCTAGTTCACAACTTATCTCATTGAAATCTCCAAGAATTACAAAGGGAGAGTTAAGACCATTAATATAAAAAAATTTACTCTTCCCAAAATTCAGCTTTGTGTTCATTTCTAGCAGGAGCATAAATAAAAATGGCAATAAAAGAAACATTTTTATCAAGAAGAGAGATAGAGCAAGAAATAAAACGAGAGGATTTATATATAACAACTAAATTGAACGGATTATAGATACAATCTTTCCATAGTAACCATACACCACCTGCTAAACCAAAGGTAGGGATATAATCAAAGTGATGAAACCCGCATTGATTAGCTATGATCAAGGAGGGGGGGATTGAGTTTTGACTTCACAAAGCATCATAATTTTAACCTGATTGCTAGCACAAAAGTCTCAAACATCAGTCAAAGCATTTTTCTTAGAGACCCATCTAATATTACAAAAACATATGATCATAATTATTTAGCAAAAAGAAACACAACATCCAATGACTTGCGGGGGCGGAAAAAGGATTCTATATAATAATATGCTTAGCGGTTTAAGAACCCAAATAGACTTGGAGAAATCTCTAACATTTTTGTATGAATTATTAACTACCTGATTCAATCTCACTTTTGCAGTAGAGATTGGCAGTAACAAGGAGCCTACCTTTGCAAACATTACAGAAAATTGTAGTATTATACCATAAAAGAAGATGCTAAAGACTGAATCAAACCAACAATTTTTATCAACTAGTACAGCTCTTATCTCCAAACAGGAATGACAGAGCATGAAATAGAATTTCCGTATAACAAACTTGCCAAACTTTGTAAACATCCACATAAACTTCTGAGAGAGAAGGCAATAATAAGTACCAGACAAATGAAATACATACAACGCCAATTCAATAATTATTAGCAAGTGCTCATTAACATTTTTCTTGACAGAGAATTGGCATAAGAAATAGCCAAAGCCTTCTATAGGCAAAGAAAGAGAAGAACAATCTTATCCATTCTAATAGCTTATGGGGCCTAGAATGGAGTTAATTAAGAAGTTCTTGAAAGAGAGGAACAAAAATAACATTATATCAAAAAGGCTTGACTAAGATTCTAAATTTATTGGATAAATGGATTATAATATATTCCAATCTTTTACTTGAACAAAAGGCCAGATGTGTAGAACACCATACCTTTGCAATGGAAGTTAGAAGATTGAAGACTGATAACAAAAGGAAGATACAAAAAAGTATCTTCCCACTAGCTGCACCAACTTGAACTTTAATGAAGAAAAGAAAATTATCAACATACGACAGAGCACCATCACCCACCCAAATACCAATACTTAGCACCGAATGAACATGGACTTTCGAATAAGGAAATTCATTCGCATTAATTGACGAATAAAAAACCCCAATCAGACCAACACTACAACATGAACCCACCAGCAACCTAACAGAGGGCACCAAAGAAACCAACACCATTGACGACAGCAATTGACCCACACCAAGAATTGAAAGAGGAACCCGAATGGAAAAACCTCGAAAAACCCTAGCCATGAATCGAACATTGAATTTGAATGGAAGGAAAAAAAATCGTTTAATCCAATCAAAAGATTGGACCTGAAATCCTACAAATGAAGAGAAATGATTCAACTACACTATGACAAACACAAGATGTGAATTATTCTCATAAAATGAGAAATTTTTTCGAGCATTATCAAACTTAATTTGGGGAAAATTTCTGGGCTGATTTGAGAAGATATGTGAGAAATGTATTCAAAAAATTACTGCCAGTATTGTTAGTAGAGAATTAATAACAATAACTAAGAAAAATTTGGCATTTTTGATAGCATCAAGATTGAATTGGGGCAATTTTGGGTGGCTAGGGTTATACGATAGTGAATCGGGGCTTTTTCCTTCTTTCTTTTCTCTTTCTCTTTCTACTTCTTTATCACCAAACTCTATTTGAAGCCTAATTCTATTTTCCTAAGCCCACAAAAGGGAAACTATAAATACCCATAAACCTAAATTATTTTACCCACATATTATTTTCTCTTTCCTCCTTCCTCTCACAAGTTGTACATGCCTTTTTCCTCCTTGCGTTTTCCTTCTTTGTGCTCGGGTTTTGCACCGCCGGTTTCCTCCCTTCCGGCCAGCCACCGCCGAACACCAGTCAACTGCCGGCGACCACCGCCGCCTTTCCGCCGCTGCTGCTCTTCCTTGGCCGGCACATCCTTCCTCGTCCTTGTTGTTTGGTTTAATTCTTTCTTCCTCCTCAAGTTTTGATTAAAGATTATGTTTTTATGTTTTATTTTAGTACTAATCATGATTAATAACTTCATATTACTATTTTAATAATTCATCTATGATTATATAAGTTATGTGTTGAAAACATAAAATTTCAGATTTGATTATTATTTTTAAATTGAGTTTTAATAAATCAAAGCATGAATTTTTAGGGCGTTAAATATTGGAAAATCATAGTAGCATGTTATAAATTATGAAATCGATTTAATTTATGATCTCAAGCATGTTTAAGTGTGTATAAAGAGGGTTTTAATAAATTATATGCTGCTAGAATTTGTAGAAAAGATTTATTAAGGGAGTTTGTTGGATTTTAATGACTAGTATAGTAATACTATGCTAGGGAGTATTAGTATTTGAAGTTTTAACATTAAAAACAACTTTTAAATATTTTTAAAGTGGATTTAACGTATTTTAAAGTTGCTGGAATTTAATTAGAGTATTAACTTTATGTTATATTGATTGTTATAGGCGGAGAATTTTCAGTAGGCGATTTTTAACGTGATTAAAGGTGGCCTGTCAGTTTGTTTATACAAGGTACGTACATACCTGATACGTGTCGTTTACCGAATTCGAGCAGCGATTTTTCGAGGATTAATTATAAGTTCTTTTCTCTCCTTCAATCTCTTTAGTTTTATCCAGAAAATTATATTCACAAATTATGATCTTGTACTTGGATTATTTTGGATTATTTAATTTTTCAATTATGTTTTTGGGTCTTTGAATTCTAGTATTTACATGGTTAGTTCGAATCTTGATATGATATTCAAGTTATATTTGTTCTTGATAGTAAAGATTACATTTTTATGCTTAATTGCTATCTTTTGAGTACATAGTGTATTCTTATGCTAATTACATAATTTGTCCTAGTATAGATTACGTAATACGGGTAGTAACTAGTTTAAATTGGAATTGGAATTTGCGACATAATACCAGTTTAAAGTAGAGTATAATTTGATCAAGTAAATTAATACATCTATGTGTTTTAATTGATCGGGTTGATAGTTCTTAATGCTAATAATCTGAATTTTTGCTAGTTGCGAATTACTAGCGATTGTAGGATTATTAAGAGTTAACTTTGGCCTAGTTTAAAGTTAGCTATTACACTCATAATTTAGTCATAGTGGGCTGCGTTAATTTCGCTTGGCTAGATTGGAGAAGAGGGATAAGGGGGAATTTTGCTACCAAAATTCCTAACATTAATCTGTCATATTATGTTTGCAACTAATTGTGTTTGACCCAAATTCACTATTAAAAGGTTAAATATTTTTAAGTTATGTGCGTAATGGGTAGCTTGTTATCACTTGTAGATAGTAGATTAGTTTTATTTTACTTAGTTCTATTAGTTAGTATTATCTTCAACCCCCCCCAATCTATGTAAATAGATAAATAGTTGTCTAATCTTGCTAATCTATGTGAATAATATATTTTGTTATTAAACTTTGAGTTTAGGAATTTAGTAGTCTCTCCGTGGGATCGAGCCATTCTTACCCTTTTACTAGTTATAAACATTTTTGAAGGTTTAAGTTAGGTTTTTAATTTTAAGTTAGGTAAACGACACATCAAATTTTACCGTATCAAATTTTAAACCTAACTTAAACCTTCAAAAATGTTTATAACTAGTAAAAGGGTAAGAAAGGGTCGATCCCACGGAGAGACTACTAAATTCCTAAACTCAAAGTTTAATAAGAAAATATATTATTCACATAGATTAGCAAGATTAGACAACTATTTATCTATTTACATAGATTGGGGGGGGTTGAAGATAATACTAAGTAATAGAACTAAGTAAAATAAAACTAATCTACTATCTACAAGTGATAACAAGCTACCCATTACGCACATAACTTAAAATTATTTAACCTTTTAATAGTGAATTTGGGTCAAACACGATTAGTTGCAAACATAATATGACAGATTAATGTTAGGAATTTTGGTAGCAAAATTCCCCCCTTATCCCTCTTCTCCAATCTAGCCAAGCGAAATTAACGCAGCCCACTATGACTAAATTATGAGTGTAATAGCTAACTTTAAACTAGGCCAAAGTTAACTCTTACTAATCCTACAATCGCTAGTAATTCGCAACTAGCAAAAATTCAGATTATGAGCATTAAGAACTATCAACCCGATCAATTAAAACACATAGATGTATTAATTTACGTGATCAAATTATACTCTACTTTTAACTGGTATTATGTCGCAAATTCCAATTTAAACTAGTTACTTCCCGGATTACGTAATCTGTACTAGGACAAATTATGTAATTAGCATAAGAATACACTATATACTCAAAAGATAGCAATTAAGCATAAAAATGTAACCTTTACTATCAAGAACAAATATAACTTGAATATCATATCAAGATTCGAACTAACCATGTAAATACTAGAATTCAAAGACCCAAAAACACAATTGAAAAATTAAATAATCCAAGTACAAGATCATAATTTGTGAATATAAATTTTTGGATAAAACTAAAGAGATTGAAAGAGAGAAAAGAACTTATAATTAATCCCCGGAAAATCGCTGCTCGAATTCGGTTTCGACACCTCCGACGACCCCGACTCTCACTCTTCCTCGCTGCACAGTAGCTGGACGGCAACGGACTGTTCTTCCTCCAATTCAAACCCTCAATCTTTGCCCAGAAATTTCACTCTCAAACTCCCTTTATTTTTTAATCAAAAATCTACCCAGCTTGCTTCCCTCCTCCTTTTCACCGAACAAACCCCTTTATTTGTAGTAGAGTAGTGCAAAATTCCCCTCACAAGATGATAGAATTTCATCCCTAAATTCTCGCAATTTTTACCCACTTCTTAATGTTTCCAATTTCCTCACTAAAAGCAACAACATAATATGATAGAATTTGAGTAAAAGTGGAAAGAGATAGACTCCTTCATGTACTGTAAAGGAGGAAGAAGGAATAAATCATTTTGGGTGGCGAAGTGATGCACTCTCCTAGTCTCCAGTTCCTCATTTCTTTTTCTTCTTTTTTTCCTTTTCCTTTAATTCTCTTTTTTTTTCATTCCTTTGTTTCTTTACTTCCACGTGATTAGTTGGGAGTTGTAGATATCAACTTGATTTGTCTACTCGGTTAGGCACCTGTGAGAATAACATGCTGATTGAGTAAAATTTATATTAAAAATATGTAACAAACAAAAAGAATCTAACTCATACGAAAACTAGTAAAATCCTAAAATGTAAGACAAAAGATTAACTATAAAGCTAAAATTAGGGACTAAAAATATAGTAAATAACACACTTATAATACCTATGTGTTATGTGATAGTATCATGATTTTAAGAAATAAAAGTTGTAGTATCATGTATAGGAACTTGTAAGTTCATATATGATTTTTATTATGATTTGATTTTACATGTTTTATGCCTGTGTGCAAACATGTTATTTATAAGATTTGATTATGAGTTAAATATAATTTTTGTATGGAATATTGATGCAAGCATGTTAAGTGGATTGGGAACTTCATTTATTAATTCACATGGGGGAAATTATATATTTATGAATTGGATCATGTTTAAATCATGTGTTCCCTTATATTGTTATTTTCATTACTTTATGAGGACTGTGGGCCTTATTTGGTAAGTTGATAATTGATACCTTTGAAAGGTAAGTTGATTGTTGGCTAGGTTCAACAAATAAGAAGGATTGGAGTAAAAAAAAAAAAAAAAAAAGATTAATCTTGGATTGTAAGTTGTATGATCACTTATTTTAATCCTAAGATAAAAGAAGTTCGGTTGTGAATGTTTGATTTGAGATTTCGGTATTACTTGTGTGTCATAATAAGTAATAAATTGTAAATCACGTAAAGTGTAACTTGGATAGTAATAAACTTTAGACTGGTGCACGTCAGAAGTTGGGCAATCAGGAGTTGGGGTACATGGTGAGCGAGCCATGGCTTTTTCTGGGAATTGGATAGATCATCGTTCCTCTTTTTATTCAAAGGTTCCTCGATATCGCAGGTCATTATGGAATACGGAGTCGCGCCTGTATTTCGTCTTCCTAGGTGAAGGCTGGTTTTTAGTTAGACAACTCGGTCCAATAACTATTCCATTTAAAGTAATAAAAGATGATTAAAGTTTAGTTCAGTAGAAGTTATCTGCATAATGTTATATTGTTGTATTATTATTTATCCCTGGTTATTATTTCTTAGTAACATGTTAGGAATGTTTATGTATTGTTATGTAGTACTCAACTTTGCTGATTACGTGCTTTGTTTGTATTTGTTGATCACGGTTTTTCCTTATTGATCCTGTGATGACCCATTTTGGTGAACAGATTCTTTAGAGCATTGACATCTACAGGTGTGCAGAGGTTGCATCATTGGGAATCTGGGATGTTGAGAGCTTGTATAACAAGTTGTTTTATCTATTGCTTTAGTAGGATTTTATTATGTTAAGTTTGGTTTTGGAAGTAGACAGTTATAGTGTGTGGTTTAAGTACTTTGCTGTTAAATATATTTGAAGTATGAAGTTAGTTATATTCATATTTTCCGCTGTAAAATTCTAAATAAGCCGATACGTTATCACACGGGCGATAATGCTTTGATGATTCTCCATGTTTTATATTACAAAAGGGTTTATAGAAAAGGGAGAATTATTGGGGTGTTACAAAGTGGTATCAGAGCTTTAGGTTATTTTCAAATTTTTTAGGCGCCTAACTAACTTATTAGTTACTTGAATAAACTCTTAGAATTGCTTCTACTTATTCGTTTTGAGAAATTTTTTTTAGAAGAGTTCAAAATATATTTTTTATATATATATGGTCCGAAAATTTTTTTTTTTTAATTATTTTATGTCCGAATTTTTTTTTTCTTTCAAATTTTATATCTGGCTCGAGTTTTTTTTAAAGATGTCTGAAAATATTTTTATTACTCGCAAATTTTTAGACACTTATTATTATTTTATTTGAAAGTATAATAAGGAGTGTCTGCATTATTTTATTATGTTTAAAGCTTTAGCTGTTGTATTGTGAGATTGGGTAGTATAGGAAGGGCATATAGGATAGAAATATTATATGCCTGCATTAAAAAATTAGTTAAGCAAGTTATTATTTTTCTTCCCTGCTAACTGTTTATATCTTTCTTCCCTGTTGATTGTTATATTTTGTGTCTGTGATGTTAATGGCAACTTTTTATTGTCATTGTTGGAAATTTCGTACAGGGAGAGTACTAAAGATGTTATTGAATATATTTATTTGTTGTAGATCTTTAATCATGTCTGCCAGAGTAGGGAGCTACCAAAATTCTATTGTATTAAGTGATGATGAAGGTGACGATAATAATGTACCTGTCATTGATAATGACTATACCGGTTTCGAGTGGGTTATGCGTAGAATATTAAGGTCAGGGGCAGCCAGTGATGATGAGCTCATTGTGGAGTTCGACCGTGCTAGGGGTCAAACCAGATCGGACATTTACCATGCATCTTTCAGGGTTGAAACTGATTCCGAATCAGAGGATGAAGAGCCTCAACCTTCAAGGATATCTAAAAGACAAAGGAGATATGTCGAATATTATGATGATGACATAGATGAGTTTGAAGATGAGATCTTCGTACCTGAACTATACATGGAAATTGAGGAGAAAAATGATAATGTGGTACCTTACGTTACTATTTATATTTTTGCGATTAGAGAAAACAATATATATATAATAATGTTGGATATTTGGCCAATAGTGATTAGAATTGTTTTTTTAATACCATTATTTTAGGAATATATAAAGTTATAGTATCAATTATTTAATAATACCCTTTTGGAGGAATAAAAGTTATTTATTTATTTATATGAGTGAGCAAGAATTTATTTGGCACGTGTTGGGAATCTTTTTATTATTTAAATTTTGTTATGTGAGTAAATTCCTGTTTGTTCTACTTATGTGATCTGATGTGAATATTTTCTCCATGGATGATTATGTGGTTACTAGAGAACATTTCATGTTGTACTTGGAACTGTTTGAGAAATTATTTGTTGATGCGATCTTGGTTGATCAAATCAAATGTTGCCTTCTTAGATTAACACATAAGCTATTTTGAAACCTAAAGTAGAGTCATATTACTTTCAGGTCACGAAGTAGGATGCTAGCAACAACGACTTAGCTGATGCTATTCGCCTCTTAGCGGAAAAATTAACTCAGGAGAGAGCTGATCGTCCTGAGAGTGCTGGGGAAATGTTTGAAAGGCTAGCTAAGGTTAAGCCACCATACTATAAGGGACAAGCTGACCCTACCTTTCTATAAAACTGGATTAGGGAGTTTGAGAAACTATTTGGGGCTGTGAACTGTCCTGAGCATTTGAGAGTGGGTCAGGCTATGTTGTACCATAAGGATGAGGCTGATTTATGGTGGAGGGAGAATGGAGCTAGACTGAGTGCCGTGGAAGGATTCAATTAGGATGCTTTTGTGATTGCCTTGAGAGGGAAGCTTTACCCTGCGTTTATGAGGAAGCAGAAGGCCTAGGAATTCATTTACCTTAGGATGGGTAGTATGACCATTTCTGAGTACTACAGTAAATTAATAGCATTGTCGAGGTTTTCACCTGAGGTTGTAGCCACTGAGGAGTTGAAGGCTTAGAGGTTTGAGCAAGGGTTGACTGATGAGATACAACGGGGGTTAGGAGGTGAGACCTTTACATCCCTAGGTATTGTGTATGGGAGAGCTGCCCACATTTATGGACTCCAGTCGAGGCGGGATAAAAAGAATACTGTGGTAGGTGAGAAAAAAAAAGACTTTAATAATGGGGGAAACTAGGGGAATTTCAAGAAAAACAGAAATGGTAATGGGAATTTCCAAGGAAATAACAACCAGGATAACCGTTATAGGGGTCGAGCTGAAAGAGTGTACGACTGCAAGAAGTGTAGCAATAACCACCCTGGTAGAGACTGTAAGGGAGAACTAGTGATTTGTAACTACTGCCAGAAGAAGGGCCATAGGGAGTATGAGTGCTTTGTTAAGCAAAAGAAAGAGCAAAATGACAATGGGGGTAGTAACCAAGTGAGGGCTGGATTTAGCCAGCCAGGAACACAGGGTGCGAAGCTTGCAGGGGCACAGAATAATCAAGGGAACTATAACAAGCCTGCTAATGAGAACAACCAGAACAAGGCTCCCGGCAAACTGTTCGTGATGAGTCGCAATGAAGCTAAACGATCTGTCGACGTAGTGTCTGGTACTTTTTCTATCAACACCGTGCTAGTTAAAGCATTATTTGATTCGGGGGTGACTTATTCTTTTGTTTCGTCGTCTGTTATTAAAAGTCTGGGGTTAGTAGATTTTGAGGTAATTGATTTGCCTGTTAGTATACCTACTGGTGAGACCATAAGGTGTACCAAGTTGTTTAGAAACTTGCCTCTGAAGATAGAAGACTGTGTTTTTCCTTCTAACTTGATAGATCTTAATCTGGGGGACCTAGCTGTAATTCTGGGGATGGATTGGCTAAATTTATACAAGGCCAAGATAGATTGTGAAGTTCAGAAAGTAGTTTTAAGGAATCCTTCGGGTAAGCTGACTTCGTATAGACGTTTTGGGAAATCCAATAACTTTGGGGTTATCTCCGCAATGCAAGTAAAGAAGTTGATGAAGAAGGGGTGTGAGTTATATTTCTGTAGTGTGCAAGATGTGAGTAAAGAGGCTGGGGTAAATATTGAGGATGTTCCGATTGTGAATGAGTTTATGGATGTGTTTCCGGGTGAGATTTCGGGTATGCCGCCTGTTAGAGCTGTTGAGTTCACCATAGACTTAGTCCCTGGAACTGCACCTATATCTAAAGCATCCTATAGAATGGCACCTCTGGAGATGAGTGAGTTGAAGACGCAGTTGCAAGAATTGTTCGATAAGGGTTATATTAGACCTAGTGCATCACCTTGGGGAGCTTCTGTGTTGTTTGTTAAGAAGAAAGATCGGAGTATGAGGTTGTGTATCGATTATCGGGAATTGAATAACGTAACCATCAAGAACAAGTATCCTTTGCCTTGGATAGATGACCTCGATCAATTGAATGGAGCGAGCGTGATTTCGAAGATTGATTTGCGTTCGGGGTATCACCAGTTGAGAGTAGCTGATAAGGATATACCTAAGACTGCATTTTGGACTCGTTATGGTCATTATGAGTTCACTGTAATGCCTTTTGGGTTAACCAATGCACCTGCCATATTTATGGACTTGATGAATAGGATTTTCCATGAGTTCTTAGATAAGTTCGTGGTTGTATTCATTGATGTTATTCTGATCTATTCGAAGAATGAAAGAGAGCATGATGAGCACTTGAGGATCATATTGGAGACGTTTAGGAAGAATCAATTGTATGCCAAGTTTTCTAAGTGTGAGTTTCATTTGGAGAAGGTAGCATTTTTGGGTCACTATGTGTCTAAGGAAGGAGGCTCTGTAGATCCTGCTAAGATTCAAGCTGTGAGTGAATGGCCAACTCCGAAGAATGTGTCTGATATTCGAAGTTTCCTAGGTCTAGCTGGTTATTATAGAAGATTTGTGAGAGATTTCTCGAAGATAGCGAGACCTATGACCAACTTGATGAAAAAGGAGTCAAAATTCGAGTGGAGTGAGAAGTGTGAGGAAGCTTTTCAAATTTTAAAAGAACGTTTGACCTCCGCACCTGTTTTGACCCTGCCTAATGGGAATGAGCGATTTGAGGTATATAGTGATGCTTCGAAGAATGGTTTGGGATGTGTGTTGCAGCAGAATGGGAATGTGATTGTGTATGCGTCGCGTCAGTTGAAACCTTATGAGGCTAGTTACCCTACCCATGATCTAGAGTTAGCTGTTATTGTGTTCACTTTGATGATTTGGAGACACTACCTGTATAGGGTAACCTGTAAGATCTTTACCAACCATAAGAGTTTGAAGTACATCTTTACCCAGAAAGACCTCAATATGAGGCGGAGGAGATGGCTAGAGTTGATAAAGGATTATGATTTAGACATCCAATATAATGAGGGGAAGGCAAATGTAGTCGCTGATGCGTTCAGTAGAAAGTCGAGTCATAGCATGAACGCCTTGATAGTTCCTAAAGAGTTGTGTCGAGATATGCAAAGACTTAGCATAGAAATCCTAAATCCTGGGGAGATCGAGGCAAGATTGAGTGCTTTGTCATTGGGACTGTCAATTTTCGACGAAATCAAAGAGGGTTAAGTTGGGGATGAGCACCTAGAGAAGATTAAGGAAAAGATGGGCCAAGGTAAGGAAAGTGATTTTAAAATCCATGATGATGGTAGTCTGAGGTTTAAGAGAAGGTGGTGTATACCACAAAAATGCGACGAGCTTAAGAGACGTCTTATGGAGGAGGGTCATAATACACCGTACTCTGTGCACCCTGGGGGTGACAAGCTGTATAAGGACCTTAAGCAGATCTATTGGTGGCCAAACATGAAGCGTGAGGTTGCCGAGTTCGTGTCCAAGTGTCTAACCTGTCAGAAAGTGAAAATAGATCATAAGCCCCCATGGGGAAAGTTCAATCCTTAGAGGTTTCGGGATGGAAGTGGAATTCCATATCGATGGATTTTGTGACTGCTTTGCCTAGAACAAGAAGTGGCAGCGATACTATTTGGGTTATTGTGGACCGTCTGACGAAGTCGGCCGTTTTCATACCAATCAAAGAGACATGGAAGAAGAAGTAACTTGCGAAGACGTATGTTAGGCATGTAATGAGATTGCATGGGGTTCCAACCGATATTATTTCAGACCGTGATTCGAGGTTCCTCTCGAAAGTTTGGCAAAAGGTCCAGTTAAATCTTGGCACAACATTAAAAATGAGTACTGCCTTTCACCCTGCGACTGATGGTCAGACAGAGAGGACTAACCAGACTATGGAAGATATGTTGAGAGCCTGTGCTATTGATTTTCAGGGTAGTTGAGAAGACCAAATAAACTTGATTGAGTTTTCATACAACAATAGCTATCATGCGAGTATTAAGATGGCACCTTTTGAGGCATTATATGGAAGGAAATGTAGAAGTCCCATTTGCTGGAATGATTTTAGTGAAAACATAGTATTGGGGACATAGTTCACTGAGGAGACTGTTAGGAGTGTGAAGTTGATTCAAGCTAGGATTCAAGCTAATCAAGATAGGCAAAAGAGTTATGCCGATTTGAAGTGAAGGGAAGATGAGTTTAAAGTGGGTGAGAAAGTGTTTCTGAAAGTATCACCAACTAAGGGTGTGATGAGATTTGGGAAAAAGGGCAAATTGAGTGCCAAATATGTAGGTCCATATGAGATTCTACAAAGAATTGGGAAGGTAGCTTATAGATTGGCCTTGCCAATGGAGTTCGAGAAGATGCACGACGTATTTCATATTTCTCAACTCAAGCGTTATATCCCTGATGAGCGTCATGTCTTAGAGCCTGAGAGGATCCAGATTGATAGTAGCCTCACGTATGAGGAAAGGCCTGTGAAAATTCTTGATAAGAAAGTGCGTAGTACACGCAATAAGGATGTCAGTATCGTGAAAAGTGCTTTGGTCGAACCATGTGTCCGAAGAGGCAACGTGGGAAGCTGTGATTACCCATATTGGTGAGCAAATTCTTTAGAGCATTGACATCTACAGGTGTGCAGATGTTGCATCATTGGGAATCTGGGATGTGGAGAGCTTGTATAACAAGTTGTTTTATCTATTGCTTTAGTAGGATTTTATTATGTTAAGTTTGGTTTTGGAAGTAGACAGTTATAGTGTGTGGTTTTAAGTACTTTGTTGTTGAATATATTTGAATTATGAAGTTAGTTATATTTATATTTTCCGTTGCAAAATTCTGAATAAGCCGATACGTTATCACACGGGCGATAATGCTTTGATGATTCTCCATGTTTTATATTACAAAAGGTATTTTAGAAAAGGGAGAATTATTGGGGTGTTACATTTCCTTCTTCAATATAGATTTATCTCTTGCTACTTTTATTTTTATCAATTAAACGAGTCTTCTTAGAAAACTAGAATGAGATAAGAAAATATGCACCTCATAATATTATATTCCTAAATGTTCTAGATATCCGAAACTACCATAACACACATCACTCTTGGCAAAGCACTAATGATTTTCTAAGTCATACAAACTCTTCTCGCCATACATATAAATTTCTCCCATCTAGGATAATATCTATTTTGTGTAGACAATTAGTAAACAGTTATTCATGGAATGGAGGGGATATATGTTTACATTAAATAAAATTTAGTAAACTGCAAAAGATATCTAATAATCAGAGTGGTATCAGTTTATAAAACTCATAATCAGCTATAATATATGTTAGAATTCGTGTTTAGGGAGGAAGATATTCTTGAGGAGTAGAAGAGGAAGCCATTGATAAGCTTGAGGTTGAAGAAAACAGTAGAGAGAATGAGTTACATCTTATTATTGTGTGAAAAAGTAAATGAAGAAAATACAAGTAAATTGCTTATTGCTGCAGTGGTATTGCTGCTGTTTTACCCATACGTAGTAATAAATCACTTGAAAAGAAAAGGTAAAATATAAAATAAAGATATTGTTGCGGTTTCGGTCGAAAGTCGCTTCAATATGGTTTCAACGGTAAAAATTTTGAAAAAAAATTGACTATTTGACCAGATCTATTGTTGCGGTTGCTGGCAAGAATCGCAGCAATAGATTATAATATTATTTTTTTAATAATATTTGAACCTATTGTTGCGATTCTTGGAAGAAATCGCGGCAATAGACTTTTTAAACTAATAAAAGACCGCACCCAGCTAGGGTTTAAGTTTGTGGGCGTGCCGCATTCATTTCTTCATTCTATCTCACGCCTTCTCACTCGTTTTGCCCCCTCCTTCGTTCTTAGTTCTTTAGTTCTAAATCTTCTCTCTCCTCCTCCCGCGATCTCCACTACCGCCATTGATGATTCTCCCGCCGAAACTCCGACTCGATTTAATCACGACAACAGTCAAAGCCGATGAACCTCCTTTTAATGTCGATGGTGATGGTGATGATGCGGTGAACCCAGCGCAACGAAGAAGAAAGGGTCTAATCTTTTGTTTTCATTTTCATTTTTATTGTCCTTTTGTTTTCATTTTTATTTTCCTTTTAATGTCGATAGTGAAGGTATCGACGGTGATGTTTTCATTTTCTATTTGTATTTTCCTTTTTTTATTTTCTTTCCTTCTTTTCTCACTTTCTTTGCTGTACTTTCCTTTTTTCATTTTTGTTTTTTTTTTTGGGATCTTTCTCTCGTTTCCCCCCCCACCTTTTTGGAATCTGATGATGTGTTTGTTTTTTTTTTTACAGTTTCTTCTATGTGTTTTTTTTTTTTTTTTTAACATTTTCTTGTATGTATTTTGTTTGTGTTGATAGTGATGCGTTGGTGAATCAGATGTTTTGAAGGAGAAGCGAAGAACGACGTTGAAGCGCAGCAAGTTTCTTGTTTTCAATTTTTTTTTTTTTCTTCATTTTTATTTTTTAAGATTCAATATGTTAGGGTTTCTAAATTTTGGTTATTTTTTTATATTTTTCTTTTGAATCTCTTTTCTTATATGTGTTGGATTTTTTTTGTATCTTTTATGTTTTTGAATTTTGCATAAGCATTCTTTGTCATTAGTTTCAATTAGTATTGTATTACTCCCTCTGTCCTATAATACTCTTTACACTTTCCTTTTTCATCTGTCCCATAATACTCTTTACACTTTTATTTTTGGATATGACCCACTATTATTTTAATATTTCTACCTTTTAAACATTAGCCTACACTCTCTCTCTCCTCCAAATAAAATAATATCACTCCTATTACATACCAAATCTAACCATGGCCCACATTCTCTCTCCTTAAAATAAATAATACTATTTTTACTAACTACTAACTCCTATCACATCTACTTTTCAATAAAATAACAATTGATAGCCAAACAACAATTTATCATCTAAAACTACGTGTCTTGATAAGTGCCAAGAGTATTTTGGGACAGATGGAGTATTTAGTTCCTACATTATTTTCTTTAAAATTTGATGGAAAAGAGCCAAAAAAAAAAAAAATTTACCTGTACCAGTATATATTGCTGCAAATTTGACCAGGAACCGCAGCAATAGGTGTTACATATTGCTGCGGTTTTGGCCAGGAACCGCAGTAATAGGTGTTACATATTGCTGCGGTTTTTGCTAGGAACCGCAGCAATAACTTGGCCTATTACTGCTGTCAAAAACCGCAACAATAGGTTAATTACCTATTGCTGCGTCCTTAATTGCTACGCGGCCAAAACCGCCGCAATATGCCACTTAATGACCGCAGCAATAAGCAATTATTCTACTAGGGAAAGTATTTATAGTAATGTACTATTTACATCAACAAAACTAACTTTCCTTGTATTAAGGAAACAAAGTAACAAAATTAATCAACTACATTGACTTGCAACTTGTAGTGAATATGTAAACAAGTAATTCCAACACCCCCCAAAACTGGAAATGGTTGAACAACCATTTCCAATTTGAACTTTCAAAGTGAACTTCAAACTGGACAACAATGATGTTGTTGCTTTATGCAATTGAAGAAGGAACCTTGCACGTGTGGACTTAGGAACTTGCAGTCACCTATTAGAATGAACAAGTAGAATAGGAACCTTATTTGTTGTTGGAATTACTTCAGGGGAAAAATTGACAAGAATAAGTTACTTTGGGCAATATTCTTAAAATAAGGCAAACTTTGGATTAAATTAGAATAAGCAAACTTTACACTCACTTAAACTTTAAATCGGTCGAAAAGAAATGTGACCTGCAATAGTAGGTAATAGCGGGTAAACCTGTTGATGTGGCAATTACCATTGGTTTTTTTTCATTTTTCTGTTTCTTTTGCCGCTAAACCTATTGAAAGTCCTAAAAAGTAAAAATTTTCATTCCCTGAACTATTTTGTTCTTCATTCCCCCTCATCGATATTTTTGATTTCCCTCTTTGTATTTTTTCTCCCTTAATTTTTTTTTTAAACAAAATTATGTGTACAATCTCTCTCCTCCCCATAATTAAATCAGAGGAGTAAGAGGATATGTAGATCAAAAAATGGGTAAAAAAAACAACTTATCAAGCCCCTGTCACTCTCTCTTACTCTTTTTTCTCAGTATTTTGCTTTGATGTAGGAAATGGTTTAGAGGAGAGAGAAAGAAACAATGGTGGAAGTGAAGGTTTCATAGCCACATATATTATTTCACTAGTGGAAAAAAACCGAAGGGCTGCGGTGCAAGGAAAAACGCAGCCCTTAATAGTGAAGGGCTGCGGTCAATTCAAAAGACCGCAGCCCTCCATTAAATTCATGCGTTTTTTTATGGTTTTTTTTTTTAATAATTTTAAAACGAATTGCGCGGGCTTTTAGATGTTATAAGCGGGTATGGGTTTCTCACAAACATAATCTCACTCCTCTTCTCTCTCATCTCACGCCGCTTCTCTCTCACCCTCCTGATTTCATCAAACATCAAACCAAAAAAAAAAAAAAAAAAGAGTAGATTAAATCTACGAACAAGTGATAGTAGGAGAGAGAAAGCGCCGGTATTAAGCATAGCTTCAGCACCAGCATCGACTTGCGGTTCGTCGTTCGTTCACCATCTCCGGCGGATACTGGATCTTCTCAGTTGGTTCGTTCGTTCTCATTTTCTAGGTTCACCAATCCTCAGGCACCATCACCGGCGGATCTTCAACATTTGCCGCAGTTGTTCTCGCTTAAACTGTGCAGTAGACCTCACTTTCACTTTCATGTCTTCCAAATTCTCTCTCCTCTCGTCGATTCTTAGGCACCATTTCCGTCGCACAACCTCGCCCTCTACTCGTCTCTTCTTTGCGCTGAAATTCTACCGCCTTGTCGTGCCTTGCCGCGCCATGTTGTTCTTCCTCGTCGTCGAACTCCGATAGCAATTCAACAAGTGATAAATTTTTCGTTTTTCAAATCTATAATTTCTTGATCTTTGTTTTGATTAATGTTTATGTAATTTCATATCTATAATTTCTTGATCTTTGTTTTGATTAATGTTTATGTAATTTCAGATTTATAAATTTTTCTCTTTTGTATTTTCGTTTGCTTTTTTTTCATTTTAGTTCGTTTTTTTTTCATTTTCTTTCCGGTTTATTTCCATTTCGTTCTTTTTTTTCATTTTCGTTCTTTTTTTTAATTTTCGTTCTTTTTTTAATTTTCGTTCTTTTTTTTTTCATTTTCGTTCTTTTTTTTTCATTTTCAGATCTATAAATTTCTACTGTTCATGTTGATTTTCCCTGTGTTTAAATTTCTTGATATATTTAGGCGTAAAAAAATGACAAAAATTTTTTTTATTTAAAATTTTTTTGGGTCAAAAGGGCTGCGGTTTTGGTCAAAAGGGCTGCGGTTTTGGTCAAAAGGGTTGCGGTTTTGTCAAAACCGCAGCCCTTTGTACAAAGAAGGGCTGTGGTTGAGGCCCAAAAACGCAGCCCTTCCAATAAAACGCAGCCCTTCACTTTTAGTGAAGGGCTGCTATGGAAAGGGCTGCTGGCCAAAAACGCAACCCTTAGGGTTGTTTTGACCGCAGCCCTTCCGTTTTTTTCCACAAGTGTTTGGGGGTGACATTCTTGTTCAGGTCATCCATTAGAACAAGCCAATTAACCAACTTCCCATCTTATTTGTAATTTGTGAAAATTGAAACTCTAATCCTGATCATTGAAAATTTGAGTCGTTGAAAGTTTCTTTATTCAATGAGCAAAGTTTGTGGAATTTATGGGTGGAAAAATTGATGCCATCTTCTAATTATTAGCGAGCAAAATTTAAAGAGTCAAAACCCCAATCCTCCCTATTACTGACTTGTACTTCCTCCTTGCCAATTTTGGTGTAAATTTCAGCCATTGAAATGCATCATTTGGCTCCCACCGACCGCCGCTAGTTCAGGCTTTATGGGTCGTGGTTCCTTTGTGTTGTTCCTTCTCTCTCCTGAAGAGAAACTTGTCCGCCCTTTTGCTTGCATCTGAAAATTTGAAATTTTGCTTCCCCCTTAAGATTTTTCTTTCCTCTGAAACAATGGCGTAAATCAAGTTCAAAGAGTAGGTTAGGAGTTAACAAAGGAGAAGAGAGATAGAGAAAAAATGGGTGAGTAGTTGACAGATCGAGTGGGGGAAAAAGAAGTCAAAAGGTGAGAGGAAGATGGGTTCAACCGGTTATCAGTAAAATAACCCATTTAAAGTTTAAGTGAGTGTAAAGTTTGCTTATTCTAAGTTAATCCAATGTTTGCCTTATTTTAAGAAGACAACCCAAAGGTTAACTTATTCTTCTTAATTTTTTCTTACTTCAGGTGCTACACCATATACCACCAGGTAGTAATATACCAACAGGAATTACGTGTGGTTAATGTACCAATTTCATCACCACAACTAGTTCAGTCCATCAAAAATATACTCCGAAATACCACAATGCACCGAACTTTTCTAAATTAGAAATCCAATATACTTTGCAACTTCTTGTCCTTCGAACCAACTACCAATCAAATATGTATACCACAACTCCTATTTGAGATGTAGAACATGCCCCCCTCAAACTTGAAAGGGTTGCATAACATTCCAAGTTTGAAAAGAAAACCAATGCACCAATACACCATAGCACACCAAACAAAAAAAAATGATGACAGAACCCAAAAAAAATGGGAGGAGAGGAACTGATATGGGAAAAGAAGAAGAGAGTAAAATGAAAGGAAAGAAGAAGTAGCAAGAACAACAAGATGTTGAAAGTGAACAAATTTCAAATGAATAAACTTGATCTCAATGATCAAACAAGAGGTTAAAGTCATAAGACTATCAAAAATTAGAGGTTAAAGTCATAAGGCTATCATGATTTGGAGGTTAAAGTCATAAGACTATCAAATGATCTCTATAGATCTCCAACAATGACCATTATGGGTCCAAAAATGACCTTTATGGGTCCAAGAAAAGCCTCTAATGGGCACAAAACATACCACTATGGGTCACAACAAGGATCACTATGGATCACAACAAAGGCCTCTATGGGCACAAAACATACCACTATGGGTCACAATAAGGATCACTATGGATCACAACAAAGACCTCTATGGGCACAAAACAAGCCTCTATGGGCAAAAACAAACCACTATGGGTTGAAACAAAACAAGCCTCATGTTCTGAATAGAAGAAGGATGATAACAAAATGAAATTGTATGTTAATTAAAAAATTTGAGAACAAAATTTGATTAGGAAAAAAATAGAAAAGAAAAGTAAACTGATCAAACATTTTCAGTTTACAGAAGTTGAAGTAGAACAGAAATCACTTGAAAAAAAAAACAAAATCAAGGATTGAAAGTGGGATATTTCATGCTGCAATTCAGCAGATAGAACATGAAAAATGATCACAAAGATGAAGGAATGGGGTAAAATAGGGAAGGTGAAGAAGTTTTCAGAGCAGCAATGAACGTATGAAAACAACCATACCTCAAATGCCCAACAACAACTGCATGACATCAAAAATTTCCAGACGAGATATCCCAACAAATGCAGATGAAAGCTTATTATCAACAATTAACCAGAAATCTCATCAACTAATCTCCATCTTCACAATGAACAAATTCAGCATTCAACCATCATCAATTCGAAAAAAATAACATCAACAGTTATATGATACCCCAAAATAATATCTCAACCAACAACAACAACCAATTCAGAATCACACGACAATATCAACAACAAACAAACACCACAGCAACAACAAGCCCAAATTCACCAATTATTGCTCCAACTATTCACCCAATTTCACCCAAAAGAAAAACATCAACATTCACCACAAGAAAATTCGCCAATAGAGACAACACCTTGAGGCAACCAAATTTTTGTAGCCTCTAAAAGTGCTTTTTAGCATTAGTTAATTCTGATTGCCTCTAAAAGTTGTTTTTAGCATCAGTGAAATTTGAATTGCCCCTAAAAGTACTTGTTAGCATCAATGGAATAATGGTTGCCTCTATAACGTTTTTTTTAGCATCAGGAAATTTATGTGGCCCCTAAAAGTAATTTTTAGCTTTAATGAAATAATGGTTGCCTCTAAAACATTTTTTTTTTAACATCAGTGAAATTTAAGTTGCCCCTAAAAGTTGTTTTTATTATTAATGAACTAATGGTTGCCTCCAAAACTTATTTTTAGCAATAGTGAAATCTAGATTGCTCCTAAAAGTAGCTTTCAGTATTAATGGAATTCATATTGCCCCTAAATGTTTTCTTTAGCATCAATCGAATCATGCTTCCCTCTAAATGTTCTTTTAAGCATTATTTAAATTGATGCTACCTCTAAATGTTCTTTTAAGCATTATTTAAATCAATGCTAACCCTAAATACGCATCCGTTACAACAAAAACACCTTTGTGAGTCACCTCCAAATTGTCTTTAGTGTTGCCTAAGAGGCGACTCTGAAGCTACCGACTCCAAAACTGTTTGCAGTTTTAGAGTCACCCCTGTGAGGCGACACGTATGCTATTGTGGAAGCCGCCTATTATCTAAGAGGCTACACGTAAGATATATATTTTTAAAAACCCTAATTAATAAACCATTACGAGTCACCTCTAAAGTTTATAGGCGACACTAGAAAGGTTTTTTATATTATTTATAACAAATTATTAATTATACCGAGTAGCCTATATACTAAGAGGTGACACGAAAGATATTTCTTTTATGATTTTTTAAGAACTAATTAACCTTTACAATTCCCTCTAAAGTTTATAGGGAAAAAAATAATTCTAAGTAATTTTTTTAATAATATATTGATCATTCTGAGTCACCTGTTATAATAAAAGGCGACATAAAAGGTATTTTTTTTAGTTTTAAAAATTAATTAACCATTAGGAGTCTTCTCCCATATTACTCCGACCTAACAAATGAATTTTGACAAAAATACCTCATTAGAACAGACTCTTCATATTATCATGGAGCTATAGTCAACAAATAATAAAGTATTGGTGGAACAATTGAAGCTAATAAGAAGATATATTATTTGTATCTAATTATAACAAACATGTGCAACCTTAATTACATTAAGCAACCATAGTTTAAGAACGGGGACAATATGAGATTGTGACAGCAGCAGCAGCCAACAGGCAACAACAACCACAGCCAACAGCAGCAAGAGAGTAAACAATAATGGAATATCTAGAGCTCAACTGCAATAACTAGCAGCACAACTCAGTGGCAGCAACCAACAGCAACCACTGCCAACAGCAGCAACCACAGCCAACAGCAGCAACATTTACCAGTGACTCAATGACATCGGCAATTAAGCTCCAAATTATCATTAGATGACTACTGACCAAACTAAAATCTGAATATTGTAATGATGTTAACAAACAAAGGCTTTGTAGTTAGATGAGAGCTTAGTTTTAAAAAGTGCGCCTTGGGCGCGCCTAGGCGTCAGGCGAGTAGAGGCGCCACCCAAAACGCCTCTGGCAAGCCAGGCGAAGCGCGACACGATAGGCGCACTAAGGCGCGCGCCTGAGGCCGCCTTTGCTAAGGCGCAAGGCGCACCGCCTGGGTCGCCTTTTGTTAAGAAGCGAGAGAAAGAGGAGATATGAGTTAAAAACATGAAAAAAACCACAAAATTTTAAGATTTACCTCTTTCCCAGTATGTAAGACATGAATCCGAGCAAAAAACCCTCACTTAATTGCATGTAATTACTTCAATTTTTGCCCCAAACTGAAAACCCTAATTTTCGAAAACCCTAATCTGCGAATTATGAAACATTTGGAATATTTGTGATGGCTAGCGGCCGATGGTTCCGGCACCAGATCTGTTGGTTCGTCGCCGGTCAAGCTTTCCAAGTAAGTCATCTTTCCTTCTTTCTCTCTTCGATCTTCTCTCTTTCTTCTCCTTCTCACTCTTCGATCCTTTTTTCCTTCTGAAACTCACGTGGTTTCTTTTCTCTTTTTTTTTCTTTTTCTTTTCTCTTTTTTTCTTTTCTCCTTTCTTTTCTTTTTTTCCTCTCCTATCTTATGACACTCACGTGTTCTTTTCTTTACTCTTTTCTCTTTCTTTTTTTATTTTTTTTTAGCTTCTCTTTTCGTTTTCTTCTGTTCAACTAGTAGTTCTCAGCCTAGTCAAATTATTTTTCTTTTGATAAAGCTTTTTTTTTCAATCAAGTTTAGTTTTATAAATACAGGAGGTAGAAATACATTTCAATTTTAAATTATAGCAGCTTGTAATTTTTTTTAATTATTATGTTTTGAGTATAAAATATATTTTGTAATTAATTTTGAAGAATTTTGACCCCAAATGTGCGCCTCGCCCACAGGATGCGTGCGCCTTCGCCTTGCGCCTTAGTGCGCTTCGCGCCTTGCGCCTTAGTGCGCCTCGCGCCTTTTAAAACTAAGGATGAGAGGATCCTAAGATAGATAACACACATAAGCTCACAGCTTATTGTTTCACATGAATGTTTTAATTATCTCGGACAAGAAACCAGATTTGTGAACCTTTAGGAGCTACAACAACCATGACTGCATTAATAAAGTATAATCACACTCCATCAATATGCAGCCCCCTTCACTTCCTAAACCTCTAGATGACAAGAGCAATGAGAAACTAAATAAAGACTAGGAAGCAAACCATACTTATCAGACCAGCAAACCATATACTGACAAGCAAATAAGATAACAAAGAATGCCAAGCAATATTAAGCTCTTTATGGCGACCTTCATTCGTCGGACAAGAAGACCAACTTCCACACGGTTAAACATCAATTCTGATCACCTCTTAGATTAAAAAAAAAAATCAACTTCTTTTGTTGCATATTCCAAGCGGTAATTATTTTATCATTTTGGCATTCACACGTTAGCTAAATGATGTGCTTGAATACGAAATCACTATGATGGAAACTTCCCTAAACAGGTCAGGAATTATCTTGGATTCTCTGCAGGCTGATATCATGCAAGTAAACAAAGGAACAAAAGAGCAGCGCCCTCTTAAAGGGGAATCATGTCATATCTGAAAGTTGACAATCTTTATGTAAGATGATATTTGATTCTTTGGAAATTATGAGAGAATTAATCTTTGTCAGTCAGTTGAGTGCAACGTAAGCCACTAACCTGTTTATTAGTCAACAATCTCATAGATCTCAAACAAGAGAAAACTTCTTGCACTTGCTGTTTGACATGTGTAATCTAACATTATCTTGCATTGTTATCCTAAAATTCCTTTCATCGATTCGTAAATACATTCTTTTACAGTGGAAAGCATATGCCAGAAGTCCATTGCTCATCACGATTCCCTCCATCTGCTGGTACAATTACTTGAGTTTATCCTCTCTTGCAGTACTTATAGCTCAGCAAAACATCATTTTCATGACAAAATATTATGATCAGAATCGAGCACAAGAAGAAACCAGAGCTAGCCTGGAATCAATTAGCAATCAAGTGCGTACTATTATGCAATAGGACAAGATCCAAGAGATTCTGTTGGCAGTTCTGAGTTTACGAGAGGAGGTTAACACTAAAACCACCCACCTACCCCATTTTTCTCTCTCTTTTTTTTATTTACTTTTTGTAATTCTTACTCCCCACTTTTCAGATTTCCTCTCCTCTCTCTCTCCTACTTCTTCACTTCTTTGTTGTTTATACCCCAAAACAAACCGTGTAGATTAAATAGGAACGGATGTAATAGTCTTTTTTTATTAACTCAAATAAAAAGTTTAGACATCTCATATATCTAAAATATTAGGATGCCTTGAAAATTGAACAATTATAATTTGTTCAGAAGTAAACTTCCAGTTAATAAGCGTAAATTGTGGATGCAGATTCTTGCTTGAATAGAGACTTCAAACATTCAAGACTATCCATAGCAGCATATAGGACGAAAAATCAATGCTTAAACGTTGACATGAAAAAGGTGCCTCAAGTTACCACCTAGAGTTGTATAGTAAAGCCGTCAAAAAAAAATGGTATATTAAAGGAAAATATTTCGCTTTTATTGCGTTTCAACAATTAAGAGGATAAAGTAGATGTGATATGTTACCAAAAATAGAAAAAGCAACAATGTGTAGATTAAAAAGACACGGACCAAAAAGGAAATTGTGTAGATTAAAAAGAAACTGAGGGAGTATTTCCTTGCATTATAATTTAGATGCACACTAATCTAGTAACAACCAGCATTGAAAGATCCCCCCTCTTCTAAAAACCAAAAAAATAAAGTGATCCACCAAAACTAAAGTTACGCCTTTCAAGACAATCCATATGTCCACGGAAGATATACCTGAAATCTATGCATAAAGATAACAATTTTCAATGCACGACCATTCTCTAAATGATCGGAATGTATGTTCCTTTTTTTTTCTCGAGAATAATTAGAAATCACCTATTTGCCAGTTCCTGATGAACTTAGTTTTTCTTCAGATCTTGACGGCCTTTGTGTTTGCATTGATATTCCACAATTCTACTATGCAATCTCTTGATTTGGATGCAAGAAGTGAGCCTTCACCAATAGAACAATCAGAAAACTACCTGCACATCTCGTACAGGATAATTATAACCCCTTGTAGCATACAAAATTTTCATTCAGTTCCATGCTCCAAAGCCACTCTACAACTCCTAAATTGAATCTGTTGAATCTAATCCTTTGAATCTGCTGAAGAAAGAATGATACAGATGTAAGATATTATCAAGAACAAACCAGTTGAATCTGCTAAAGAGGATGTTATTTGTGACTTGAAATCTTGTGAATGGCATAAGGCTGACTTTGAATGCACATATCTCTCAATCTATAAATGGTTTTGATGTGATTCAAATTGGAGGTGAAAGCTTGTTCCAAGAGCTTTCCAACGATAGGTCATATGCCCAATTCCGCTAAAAAACGAGAAAGTTATGGCTGTTCTACGAATCGCTGTCGAACTGGAATTTCGCCCGACTGGGTCGGGCGCCCTAGCGAATCACGACCGAGCGGATGTCGCCCGATCGGGCACGAAACGTCAGCCAGTATAATTTTAATGACCGCCCGATCGGGCGGCTGGGTTTTGACGCGGTTTTGCGATTTTCCGAATTTAATTCTTTTTAGGGTTTCATATGGAGTATTTTCTATGGCTTTTTGTACAGGGTTTCCTTATGTTATAAATAGGACCTCTTAGTGCTCATTATTTGACACAAATTATGAAACACTTTTAGCCTCTAGAATTTAGGACTCCTTGTATTATTCTCTCTGTTTTTCTCCATCATAGTAAAGAAGCTCGAATCCCCCATCTGTGGACGTAGGTCTATTTTGACCGAACCACGTAGATCCTTGTGTTCTTTTGTTTATCTTCTTTATTGCTTTTCTCATCCTTATTATTTCATTGATTTTGTTCCGCATTAATCAAACTACAACACCCCGATTCCTAACAAACTGGTATCAGAGCTTGGTTGTTTAAAATCTTAGGTGTTTATAGAACGAGTTTGATTCAATTATGTCAATGAAATTCAATATTGAGAAATTTGATAGGCAAGTAAATTTTGGCCTATGACAATTGAAGATGAAAGCCATCTTGGTTCAAAGTGGCTGTCACAAGGCTCTTGAAGGTGCATCCAAAAAGCCTTCGGGTATGACGGGTGATCAATGGGAGGAGATCGATTTGAAGGCACTCTCGGCGATTCATTTAAGTCTATCTAATGAAGTTTTGAGAGAGGTTGTTAAGGAGACAACTGCTGCGGGTTTGTGGTTGAAGTTGGAGTCACTTTATATGACAAAGAGCGTGACCAACCGTCTAATACTCAAATCTAGACTTCATGATCCCAGTCTAGAAGAAGGTAAACCGATTGACTCTCATTTAGATGAATTTTTCTCTATTATTATGGATTTGCAAAACATCGATGTTGAGATCGATGATGAGGATATAGCTATTAGGTTGTTTTGTTCTTTACCACCTTCGGATAAGCATTTTCGAGATACTTTATTGTATGGTAGAGATGATTTGAGTTTGCAGGATATTAAAGATGCCTCAACTCAAAGAGATTTAATTGACAATAAGTTGGTTAATAAATATGCTCAAACTAATGCTTTGGTTGCTCATGGTGAAGAGAATTTTGGTAAGAATAAAATCTGTAACTATTGTCATGTGAAGGGTCATATCAAAGCTGAGTGTTGGAAATTAAAGAAGAAGAATGGGGAAAAGTCCAATGAGGACCAATCCGCAAATATCGCCAATAATGTTCTTGATGATGATCTTGTACTTTAGGGTTACAAGTTTTTGGGCTGCAGTTTCTACGATCTCTTTATGATTGGTGCCCTTTGAGATCTCTTGGTGAAAGGAGAAACCGTGTGGATTTTGCTATGGAGTCTATGATAGATTGTTTTTGAGTTTTTTGTAACAATCTTGGTTATGCATTAGATTTTGTTCTAGTTATGCTATTTCTTATCTCAAATTTGGTACTTTTGTGTTTTATTAAGTACAACTGCAATTTAGAAGTTATTGATGTCAATTGGTTTTCTAGAATTGCTTGAGTTTGTTGTTGAGATGAAGAAGTGTTTGAAGAGAGTTTGGTCAATTTGAGTAAACGTGTTTGGCGTTGGTGACTTTATACTCTCAATCTAGGCCAAGTGATGGTTTCGTATACGGAGTTTTGTGTTCGAAAACGCATCGGTACACAATTATAGAAGATGTTCGTTTTCTAGATTGCCTAAAGTGAGTAGGCTTGTTTAAGGTGGAGCTTTTATGGTTTTTTTTTGGGTGAGCATCACTTTTGGTTCAAGGTGGAGAATGTTATTTGTGACTTGAAATCTTGTGAATGGCATAAGGCTGACTTTGAATGCACATATCTCTCAATATATAGATGGTTTTAATGTGATTCAATTTGGAGGTGAAAGCTTGTTCCAAGAGTTTTCCAACGATAGGGCATATGCCCAATTCCGCTGAGAAACGAGAAAGTTATGACTGTTCTATGAAGCGCTGCCGAACTGGAATTTCGCCCGACCAGGTCGGGCAGATTCCGCCCGATCGAGCGCCCTAGCGAATCACGACCGGGCGGGTGTCGCCCGATCGAGGGCGAAACGTCAGCCAGTTTAATTTTAATGACCATCCGATCGGGTGGATGTCGCCCGACCCGATCGGGCGGATGGGTTTTGACGCGGTTTTGCGATTTTCCGAATTTGATTCTTTTTAGGGTTTTATATGAATATTTTCTAGGGTTTTTTGTACGGGATTTCCTTATGTTATAAATAGAACCTCTTAGTGCTGATTATTTGATACAACTTATGAAACACTTTTAGCCTCTAGAGTTTAGGACTCCTTGTATTATTCTCTCTATTTTTCTCCATCATAGTGAAGAAGCTCGAATCCCCCATATGTGGATGTAGGTCTATTTTGACCGAACCACGTAAATCCTTGTGTTCTTTTGTTTATCTTCTTTATTGTTTTCCTCATCCTCATTATTTCATTGATTTTGTTCCGCATTAATCAAACTACAACACCCCGATTCCTAACAGAGTAGACGCTAAAGTCCCCAAGAGGGCTGAACGGGGCTGATTAAACAGGCCAATAATGTCCCTAAAACAAAGCCTGGGGACTTTTTTATACATGTCCATTTATTGAATTGTTACTTATTATCCATTTGTTTCCCAAGCTTTGATACGTCGCAACTCTAAATAAGATAAACTCTTCTTATTAGCACAATCAGTCAATTTTTTTACAAAAAGAAGCAAGAATTTTTAGTGATAAATCATACGACCTTTCAGAAAGAATCTGATTTACGCATGATTCGCTCAGCTGCGAAAACTACTTCTACAGGAATTTCATTTTTTTGCAAGGATAATGGAATATCAACGACACAAACTGGGGAAACTGCTTCTATAGGAAGCTCAATCAAGGTTGTTGATATTGATTTTTCCTCATCATAAATTCAAAAACTTTCAGTTTCTAGTACCCAAGATGAAAACGTTAAATCCTCTTTTTACAGTCAATGTATTAATTTATAAAAAAGGACCAACATTCTAAAACACTAACTTGCAAATAATCAGCTCAAAATTGAAATAAAAAAGCAATTCAGATAATACCCATTTGCTAAATTCCCCCAATTCGATTAAAATTTACGAGTAGGTTACTATTGAATTCAATTGCACTTGAAATTGATTGATTGCAATAACATAATTGATTAACAAAACCCAAATTGGAGCAAAGAAATTAGGTGGGTAGTAGTTACCTGTTGATCGGTAGCTACAGCAAGACTCGATGTTTGGTACCCAAACTGCATGTTCATATTCTCATTCAAACACTGATCAAATCATATTTCTTTGTTGAGGAAAAGAGAACTGCATGTTTAAACTAAGAGAAACCCTCAATTTGATTCTTCAAAAGAAATCGGAATGAGTTACAGATTAGGTTGAATGGCCGGCTGCTGAAATGACATTTTTCCGGGATAATGAAATTGGAAAACGTAAGCGGGATCCTTAAATCAAACCGCCCTAATCAATTACAAGCGTGGTTAATTTGTGATTTATTGTATTAAGTGGGAAATTTTCCACTTAATTTTTTTTTTAAAAAGTACGAAAATTTAATTTATACATATATATCCTTGAGTATGGGCATTTTATCTTTATAATTAAAAATAATATTTTAGGTCAGTGTTGTTCAGCCTTTTGAGTTGTTCAAACTAGTCTTATATGCATGCGATGCGTGCGAAAACAAATAGATTTTTTTAATAGATATTTAACGTCTTTAATTCTTAATTCATTCCATTTTGTTGTTGCATAACTTGTATTATTTTCATCCATTAAAGAGTACACGTACTAATTTTAGTGCAATTATTATAATTTATTGATGTTATTTCATTTTATTATGTAGTGATTTAAAGAACTACCCCTCTTGACATATATAATAGAGATTAATTGTCATAATAACCTTGAAAAATAATTTGAGATAATCAATAGGGAGCTCAATTTGTCCAAAAACTAAAGTAATTTATCTATTATACATGACAAATTTGTACATATCAAATTGAAAGTTAAATACATACACATCAAACCCAAATACGAAGCTGAATTTGAGTATAAAATCTCGTAAAGTAAAATATGATATCATCTCTATTATAAATAAACGTCTCAATAATACAACATTATGACACCAAAGTATTATAACATAAATATTAAAGAGCCACAACCAAAGTAAAAGGATGGTTTATAAGGCACTCTAAACAATATCATAACATAAAAGCTTTGTGTAAGATATTTTTTTATGGTTTTGTGCAATTCGACTTTAAACCATATTATTAAGCTAAATATATAATACAACACCAAATAATCCTTTTATACTCCTTTGCATATATCACAACACCAAATAATCCTTTCACAATATCATGCTTACGTTTTGCTACTGTTCCTTGTTTTTTTTTTTTTTTGAAAACTTGTAAAGTTAAGGCCTTGTATTTGGCTTAGTATCTGACCACGTTTCATCTTCTATACTCTTTTTTGTATGTAAAAATTTGGGCCTTTATGGCTAGGTAATTTAATCTTCCAATTTGTGTTTAAACAAACAGTTTATACATTCCTTAGCTCTCCAGTCTCCAAACATATTAGCTCTTCAAACATCTCTCATTCAAACATATTAGCCCTATCTGCCTAGATGTATAAACCACCGCCTGAACCTCCCTTCCACCGCCATATTTCTTCCTTTTATATCTCTTCATCTGTCGCCCCTCTATCTTTCTTTCTTCTTTCTCTATCTTCGGTCCCTTCTTTCTCTATATAAATGAAAACCTAATAATTGGAGATAGGGTGAAGAATTTTTTACTTAATAATAGGAGCGTTTTCGGTCAATTAAAGCACTCAGATGATTGAAGGTGGAGGTCAAAAAATTTGGAGAAGAAACACATAAATTTCGAAATGCAATTAAGGAGGTGAGTTTTAAAAAAATTCAATTTCTTTTAGCATGTGAGAAAATCTGAAATCTGGAGATTGTCAGTGTTTTGGAATTATTATTTGCATATAAAATAGAGAAGATTTTAGACCAGGAAAATATATTGAATATGGAGGAGAGATTCTCATAGAATTTGGGAGAGTTTCTCATCAATTCCATGAAAAGAAAATGTGTTTTTTCAAATTCTTAATCCATGAGAAGATTGATTTTTGAACACTTTTTTTTTTGGAAAGTTATAGTTATATCTATTATTGTGAGTAAAATGTTGATTCAAAATGTTTGTTTTTTTTTAAAAACACTCTGCAAATATGTTTTTTCGAATTGTGTTTGAAATTATGCAATGTATTCAAATGCAATTCTCAGATTTAAGTTTGTGGATGACTTGATGGGGCAAAATTAGTTTTATTTAAAAATTTATGAGAAAAGTTTGAGACTTGATGGGGCAGAATTAGTTATATTTAGAAATTTATGAGAAAAGTTTGAGACTTGAAGTGTGCAAATTATCAGATCATTTAGTGCAAGTTGTCGGGTGTAAATCAGAAATTTATCAGTTCGTTTAGTGCAACTGTCACATAAGGTTAAATTATTCGCATTGCAGTATTAGTAAGAATTCCCTTTTCTCTTTCTGATTGAATTTGTTGTTGCTCTGTTTGTTTGCTCCTCTTGATTGATAATGGTACTCACTTCTCATTGTGTCCAAAATTAAATGTTAGACTTGAATAGTTTAAGGGCTTGTGCTTTTTTGTAGAATTATGATGTGTTGTGTTTGTTTTCTTTTGTTGTGTAGGCTATTCAAGTAAGAATTCGATAATAGAAGGGTGGGAAGAGAAAGGAGATGAAGCAAGAAACTGCCCTCTAGTTTTGATTTGGTTTCAAGTGTTTTTGAATTTTATGGTGCAATTGTAACTGTAATAATCGGATTTCACCCTTTTTTTAAAATTTTTTTCCCTTAATCTTAGTGAGGGCAAAATAGGGATTACAATATTTGGTGTCCCCTCTCTTCCCATATAGAATAGAGATTAATTATATATGAAATAATTCGTCAAATATTCACATAGTACTCAATCGAGTCATTAGACATCACTTTGTCTGAACTAAGAATGTGTCATTTCTGTTCACATTACAACATTTATCCATATTTGAATATAAATTATTTGATTGAACATGATTGAGATTTATAGTAATTAATTGGACTCGATCGGTCCTAATTTCAAAATAGTAAACTTATAGGACTTGACTTAAACTTATAGGACCTCAATGAAAATTACCTTAGATTATTGGAACTTATAGGACCTCAAACTTACTTAACTAACTTAATTTTTTAACTCATTGTTATGTTGTTTGAGATTGTTTAAACTAAAATCGTATAATACGTATTTGACTGTATTTAAATTTGTTAAGAAATTGTATCTAATTATTGTATCAAAAATAACATTTTACTTTATTTAAACTAAGACTAAGTAAATTCATAATCAATTAACCTTGTCTGAATTGTTGTTAAGTTGTTTGAGGTCCTATAAGCTAAAGTAGTTTTCATTGAGGTCCTATAAGTTTCAGTCAAGTCCTATAAGTTTACTCTTTGGAAATTAAGGCCGATCGAGTTCAATCAATTACTATAAATCTCAATCATGTTCAATCAAATAATTAATATTCAAATATGGTTAAGCGTTGTAATGTGAAAGAACTGACACACTCTTAGTTCAGACAAAGTGATCTTTAATGACTCGAATGAGTACTATATGAATATTTGACAAATTATTTCATATATAATTAATTTAAACAACTCAAAAGGTTGAACAACACCGACATAAAATAATTTTTTCAATTCTAAAGATAAAATGCCCAAACTCAAGGATATATATATATATATAAGCTAAATTTTCGTACTTTTTTATTTTATCATCTTAACTTTACTAACTTCTTAAATTTTACAACCACTTAACGTTTTCAGTCTATTTTTCCATGAACGTGGCCCAAAATATTAATTTTCCTCTATTCCACCCTATAACTCCATGATTCTTCCCTCACTCCTCCTCAAACCTTGCCTCGTAATCTCAAGTCTCTCTCAATCGTCAAACTTCTTCCAACTAAATCTACAATTATGAGAGGGAAAATTCGCATATCAAGATATTTAATCTATGATGAAATTTCAAAGATTTCATGGAACTATTGAGGAGAGATAGAGAGGAAGAAAAGGGGGGAAAACAGAATTTTAAGCGAAGTGTGTTTCGGTGTTATAATTTTAAACTAAATGTTAATAAATAAAACTATAATTACCCGGGGCATAGCACGGGCCTAAATATTAGTTTATAAGAAAAAGACAGATAAAACCCTTTTTCATCTAATTCCTCTCTCTCCCGTGTTTTCTCCTCTCACCGTTACTCCTCACACATCACTTTCTCTCCCTCACCACGTATTTCTCTCTCCCCTACATATGTTCGTCGGCCCTTCACTAGTGAAGAAAAGTTATTTTGCTACTTGTTAAATGCTCTGGTTGTTTAACAAACGTAGCATTTGGTAACTTTCCTCAATATTTTAGCTAGAAAAATTCACAAAAGCTCCTATTAATGGGAGAATTTGTGGTTGTTGTCCCCAATATTAATTATTTATTTTCTCGCTCCATCCCTCCGTGTTTGGATCCTTTACAGTTCTAAAATAACTCTAGACAAGTAGAGTTTGAGCAATATCAATCATTGAATAAAAAAATCAATGGCTCATATATTATCTTTCCAAAATCCTCCTATTTTTTCTCATCAAAATCCACCCCTTACTTTTTCAGTTCCCACTAATATGAGCGCTTGATTTGAACATGTATGGTTCACATACAACTGTAGAGTTTTATTAGAACTCTAGAGGATCCCGACTTCCCCGTGTTTTCTCTCTCTTCCCCTCTTCAGTCTTCACTGTCAATCTCTAATTCGCTACACTCGCTTCATGGATTTCCCTCTCTAACGAACTCATTTCTCTGCCTTGACACCCCTGAACATTTTCCCTCAAATATATGGCCATCTCCACCAACACCCTCAACACCATCGCCGAACTCCTCCACCGTCAGCTGGTTCATCTTCTATGAACCCTTCATTACTCCCCCTCTATCTCCTCCGTCCACCACGCCATCGATATCTCCGCTCGTTTACGTGACTTCACTACTCTCTGGTCTCTCGTCTCCTGCCTCCCTTGTCGCGATTGGTACCCGCTCCATTAATTTCTTACAATCAACAGACGGTATGTTCTTTTTTTCGTTTATAAATTATATGTTGATGATCTTAATTTTTGTTTAATTAGTTGGCACTTATGTTACTCTAGGGTTCTGTTCATCCGTTGTGATTTGAATTTGGAGTTTTGTGATCTTTGCTTTTGTTTTCAAAACTGTTGTAGGGTTTGTTGTTGTTTTCGTTACTTTTTAGATCTGATGCCTTGAATTTTTTTTTTTGACAATTGCATAGAAAGAATTAAGAAAAATAAGAGGCACGTCTTCTTGCTTTAGTAGCATGCTTGTGAGCCATAACAACTTTGTCTTTACTAACCTTAAGGATTCTAATGGAGTTATAACTCCTAACTATAAGCAAAATATCTTTTACTTATAGAGTAAGAGTCAGACATAGCAAGAGCTAAGTCCTTGACCCCCTTTACCAAGATACTGGAGTCCGTCCAAATTTCGACATCTGATAAGTGAAAGTGTTGGATATCCTTGAGACTGAACAACATTGCATATGCTTCCGCGTGATTGCTCAAACTAGCTTCCATTTTGTTGCTCCCTTCCGCTTTTGTTATGCCATTCTCTATTAATGCCCACCCATAAGCTGCCTTACTACAAGGAAATAGGTTTTGGGCAACAAAAATATTCGTCGCCCAATGGGAGAAGTTCGTTGCACAAAGGTTTGGGCAACAAAACTTTTGCGCGCCAATTTCGTCGTCTTAGGTTCGACGCCCTTTACATTTTAGGCGTCGAATATCGTGTTCGTTGCACAAACAGTAGCTTGGGTGTCGAAATGCTTTCGTTGCTCATAATGCTATTTTGTGCTACGAGTTCTTCATATCGTTGCCTATACTTGACACAGTTTTGGCGACGACAACTTAACTTTCGTTGCCCATATTATGGAACTTTGTGCGATAGGCACTATTTGTCGTCGCCCATTGTGTGTTGTAACCTTACAAGAATGCTATATTGGGCAACAATAGTTTCGTTGCCCAAAGTACTTTGGGCTACGAATTGCTTTACCTAATTTCAAATCTCACGCTAAATTCAAATAACAATGTGCAATACCTAATTAGTTGCCCAAATATTCATATATAAGTATATAAACTTCTTAAAAACAAATTTGAATAAAAAAAAGAACTTATTAAAAACAAAAGTATGATATAATAAAAGAAGTATTCATGGAATAGCAAATTGTAGACAACCGGTGGACTACAGAATAATTTTTAAATTCAACATCCAACGTAACTTGAATATCTTACAAAATTCAAAGTAAATCTAGAAAAACTAATTAGCACTACCTATAATCTATGAAGAAATTCACATAATCCAAGCCTTATCATACTTCATATAGCTTTCCTCTGCTAATTTGGGAAGATAGCCACGACCCATTGTTCCTGACAAAAGCGAAAACGTTAAAATTAGGTACCCATGTTATAAAAAATAGGGGGGGCTAATGATCTTTTTACTCTTCCGCCCAAAAAAAAGCAATATGTACATGTGCACCAATATAACTACCAAGTATTAATTACTGTATATAATGACATGCTCACGCATACAAATACATACATATAAGAATTATACTACGCCCTAAGATCTAATTACATATGCTACATAATTTAAACAGCTTCAAAACACCTAATTTTAACATTCATTAAAAACAAATCATAAGCATCCAATTTTTATCCAGGTTATAATAACATATTACAAGCCACAATCACTTATGACTTACCCACTAGGGTGTGTTTATAGACACCATATTACCAACAACCAAGCACTTTGCACCCTCGATCAACACACATGATCCCATCTCATAATTTGATCCCTCTCCTCTTCCTCTACAACAGACCACAATAACCCTCATAGGTCTGTCCAAACTTCTAGTTGCATCCATCATAAGCTTAAAGGGGAAACATAATTTATATATAGCTAACTGAACGCCTCTCGTTCATAGAACATCATAATCAATAAATATTCGCCTAGGAATTACGGACAAGTGACAACCAACTGGAGTTATAACTATTTTATGAAAACATATAGTAGGTGGCATTTCAGAAATTAACATTATCTCCAAAAAAGTAAGAAGTAAAGCTGCCACCAACATACTTATGAACCTAGCAGGGGTAGAGGCATCAAGTATGAATGCTCAGTCCCCATCTAGACTGGTGATCAATGATTCGGATTTCTTAAGCCAATCCAGGATTCATAATGGAACAAATACATCACTTAATAGAAGGGAAAGTACGCAGAGGATCAATGAGGACGAACACTAAAGATAAATTCTTGGATCTTGATTCATGCTGCTGAAATTATGGTTTTGGAGTTATTGTTGTTGCAAGTTAAAATGGACTAAATCTAAGGTCAAACTACTATTAATATGTTGCAAAGTAGTATATGAGTGAACACCTTAAAAATTGGAAGTAACCAAGAACAAATTCTCAACAGTTTTCAAAATAAAAGCTGAGAAGCTTGTGAGGAGGTATGATGAGTTTCAGAGAAGCCGAATTTAGTTATTGTAGAAAATTTGTTCAAGGAGATAGAATGTTCAAGACCTTACCAGTCCAGCTTCGAATGAACATCTAATGAAAAAGTTGACTCTATCGGCGTCATTGCCGCCTCAGCAGTCTGTCACCCACCAGCACAGAAAAGACAAAAATCAAAGAAATTGCTAAAATTGGGAAATCAATGCTCAATGAAAAAGTGAAGTTATTGCTAAGTTAAATATAGTGTGTAGAATTGAAATGCAAAGTAACTCCCTTGAAGCTCACAACATAAATAAATTGAGGGGACAATGCACTAGTGTTACAAAGTAGTGTAGTGTTTAACCACCTTAAATTCTGAAGAATATTCTACGTTAAGAATAGATAAAATATTTGCTAGCATGAGAATATACAGCAGAAACAGATCATTAGGCATTAAAACCTTCTTCAAAGTCAAACTGAGCAAGATGAAAAGATCAATCAAATGAAGACTTTATAGCGGCTTCTTATCTTCTATCAGTGTAGGGATGGCATACCTTTTCAGTTAAATCTAGAGCACCACTTATAATCCTAGTTTCATCATGGGTAAGCTCGCCTGCTTTGCCAGCCTACACTTCGACCAAAGTAATAGAAGGATTTGATGAGATCCTAAGTGTAATCCTAGGAGAAAGCATGAGAAATTGCTAGTGTTACATTATTAAGCGAGCATGGTTGCCTCTTTGCTGTGGATACTAACAAGTGCTTTCAATTGAGCACGTCTAAAAAGTGCCTCGTTATGCCCCAGCAAACAGTCTAGAACCTGACCTTCCAAGAGATATATATGCAGATCATAGTTAGTAATAATGGATCATATTGGATCAGATCTATTGATCTACACACTGATTATTTTGCACAACCATCAAACTCAGCAGGATAGTGTCCAACCAATCTAACATAAAAGCATCTGTCGAGCATCTTACCGAAGATATCCAACAAAACTCCTTCCACTAATCTTGGGAACATAATGAAGTGAGTTGCTACGAGGAAAAGAGATTGTACTTTCCTAACTAAGTTGCATTGCAACTCCATCAATTCTACAAGAAACCAGTCATTGAATGTGAACCATGCAGTATCAAGTCCTTCCATAAATTAACATCAGCCTAAGGCTAACTTGGAATAAATGCTTGCAGCAAGCACTACTGAACCTATTTTAACATATTCGAAAGTAACTTAACAAATTTAGTCTTAAAGAATCATAACCCTAAATGTTTATTGTCTTGCATTATGGCAGGCTGAAACTAACATAGCATCAGATTTATCTTTACATGTTTTGTGGTGTGTTTACTATATACCCCCCTCCCTTGTATGACTGGTAGGTAGCAGTATGAATTTCTTTCATTCAATTCGTGAACTTACAGTAGCTTAGGTAGTAATGAAATCAAACGCATCACGCACACAACAAAAAAAATAAACACAAAAACAAAGTGCATCAAAAATAAAACAGAGAAAGCCAAACCAACAAAGCCATGACAGAGGTGCCGAGGAAAAAAGACGGGATATCAGTGAAGGAGAAAGGAATGCATTGAACTTGAAAAATACCAATCAAAACCTTCTAATTCACTGATAAAAAAAAAAAAAAAAATCTAAGCAATTCAAGAAAACATTGACAATTTCATACCAATAATTCAAGGGTAAACAAATGTTTTGCTTGACATTGAATCGTGACTTAGCGCAAATACCAAAAGATTGCCGAACTTGTTGCTAGTCTCACCGCTGATCTCCGGCAGCCACCCACATCAACATCTGCGTAATTTTAAAAAGTTAGGGCAGAGCACAAAAGGGTATGAATTGACCATCAATCGAATTTTCAATCATAATTCAACTTATCACCAAAGAAACGGCTGAGAAACGTCGAGATGCTGAGAAACTTACCACCGCTGATCTCCGGCAGCCACCCATATCACCACCTGAGAAACGTCACATGAGATACGTCAATAGTCGAAGATACATCACCACCTGAGAAACGCCATCACAATTAAACTCATCACCTGAGACACGTCGAAGATCTCGTCGTCGAAAGCTTCACCAATTCGCCTGGAAAAAGAGAAAGATGAGGGCGGAACCGAATAGAGTGTGGGTTGAGGAGGAGATGAGCAGTTGAAGTCTTGAGGGTGTGAGAGGAGGAGAAACGTACTTGATTTCGTGGGAAATATTTAGAGCGGGTTTTTTTCCGCTATTTTTTTTTGGGTATAGGCAACGAATCATAGATTTAAGTGGCCCATTTACTAAATAAGGGCAACGAAATGCATAGTTTTGTCACCTAATAAACGTAATGGGCAACCCGAACTTATGTCGTTGCCCAAATATGAATTTGGGCAACAACAAAAAGTTTAGTCGCCCCATAATGTACACTAGGGCAACAAAATCAACTCGTCGCCCTTGATTTAGATTATGGGCCACGAAATTCAATTTTGTTGCCCTTGAGTTTCAAATCCGTCGCCCAAAATCTATTTTCTCTGGATCCTCGGCTTTGAAGATGTCGTTTTTCCAAGCTCCGTCAATGATTAAAATCATTTTGTTGCTCTTCTTCGACCAGTTTTTCGACCAGCTATGTTTTTGCTCACTTTCCACTATACTTTTCTGCCTTTGAAGAGATCTTCCATGCGTAATGCCACTACAAGAAAAGTGGTAATCAACGACGGCTACAAGCCGTCGTTGATGGCCTAAAAAGCCGTCGCTAAATAATCAACGACGGCCAACCGTCGTTGACAGGCAGTCGGTAAAAAGATGGTCGCTGATACTAGAATCAACGACCGTCAAGCCGTCGGTGATATTTTCAACGACGGTTTCATGACTATCAGCGACGGTTGATCAAAGCTGACGTTGATTCCCAGTCAACGACTGTTTAAAGCAGACGGTGAGTCAGCGACGGTTTACAACAGTCGCTGGGACACCGACCGTTTTAAACCTTAGGTGATTCACCGACCGTTTTAAACCGTCGGTGATTCACCGTCTGTTTTAAACCATCGTTGATTTCGTTTAATAAACGTCTGTTTATAACCGTCGCTGAGATATTATAGCGGTCGTTGATTTCGTGTCCATGGGTGCATAGAGAACCTTACAGCGATTGCCTAGCCGTCGTTGATTTAATGTTTAACCGTCGCTGTTGTTTCAAAATAATATTATTTAAAATTCCATTGTTCTTAATAATAATTAAACCTGTACCTGCACAGCTGCACCTAAATATACCACGCTAAAGCTGTTCTCCATCGCATTCAATTTTTTCAATTACAAAAATATGCAATTTCGATATATATTACAATTTACATAGATACTTGTATAATTACATGAAATAGATTACATTTATGTACACAAAATAGGTCCCGATGTCGGGAAATAAAGTAGATGTCGGTGTTTACAAAAAATATATATCGACAAAGCTAGAAACTAATAAGCTAGATGCCGATTTATATAGACACTAAATGTCTATAGTTAGACAAACTACCTAGATTAAATATATGTACAAAAAGATCGTGGGAAATAAAGTAGAAGGTTAAAAAAAAAACACATAAGAGAGATGCATAAATATTTACACTATAAGAAAATAGTTAGACTAATATATCCAACTATAAGTTAGTTACCTATTTGCCAAAACCAAAAAACTACAGGTGGCTGAGCACTACCGCCACCACCAAACCCCGGGTCATCTGTGTGGAGGGGGCGGGTTGCAACTTGAGAACATGTGGCAAACTAGACATGTTCCTCATCATTTCTCTACGAGGCCGACGTGACTTTTCCACCCGTGCGACCATTGCCTCCACCTCTCCCATCCGTGCAGCGACCTTTGCCTCCTCTTGCGCCTCAATCGAGAAAAAATGGACGGCTCATATGGTTGTGAAGAGCCGCCATCTCCTGCCCCGATGAAGAGTGTAGTACAAATGATCTCCCGACCCAACCCCGAACTTTTCCTCTGTTCCTCCCCAACTGTCTCCCAATACAACAGATCGGGTTCGGCTTTGACCCCGAGTGGTACAATGATCCAGCTTCTTATTGTATGTCTCCTGCATTTGGTTAAATATACTCATATTCAAATAATATAAAGTGCCAAAATGGCGTATATTTGGTTCTAACTTTCCTATTTTGTGTATTTTCAATCAAAACAACTTATAATCACATTAAACTAACAATATATATGATGTTTGAGGTATTTATAACTTAAACTAGCATCAACCTACTCGTATTCATTCATTTTCAAGTGAAATGGCCTAAAATGGCCTATATTAGCCTATATTTGGTTCTAACTTTCCTATTTTGTGTATTTTCAATCAAAACAACTTATAAATACATTAAACTAACTATATATATGATGTTTGAGGTGTTTATAACCTAAACTAGCATCAAACTACTCGTATTCATTCATTTTCAAGTGAAATGGCCTAAAATGGCCTATATTAGCCTATATTTGGTTCTAACTTTCCTATTTTGTGTATTTTCAATCAAAACAACTTATAATCACATTAAACTAACTATATATATGATTTTTGAGGTATTTATAACTTAAACTAGCATCAACCTACTCGTATTCATTCATTTTCAAGTGAAATGGCCTAAAATGACCTATATTAGCCTATATTTGGTTCTAACTTTCCTATTTTGTGTATTTTCAATCAAAACAACTTATAAATACATTAAACTAACTATATATATGATGTTTGAGGTGTTTATAACTTAAACTAGCATCAAACTACTCGTATTCATTCATTTTCAAGTGAAATGGCCTAAAATGGCCTATATTAGCCTATATTTGGTTCTAACTTTCCTATTTTGTGTATTTTCAATCAAAACAACTTATAATCACATTAAAGTAACTATATATATGATGTTTGAGGTATTTATAACTTAAACTAGCATCAAACTACTCGTATTCATTCATATTCAAGTGAAATGGCCTAAAATGGCCTATATTAGCCTATATTTGGTTCTGACTTTTCTATTTTGTGTATTTTCAATCAAAACAACTTATAATCACATTAAACTAACTATATATATGATGTTTGAGGTATTTATAACTTAAACTAGCATTAAACTACTCGTATTCATTCATTTTCAAGTGAAATGGCCTAAAATGGCCTATATTAGCCTATATTTGGTTCTAACTTTCCTATTTTGTGCATTTTCAATCAAAACAACTTATAAATACATTAAACTAACTATATATATGATGTTTGAGGTGTTTATAACTTAAACTAGCATCAAACTACTCGTATTCATTCATTTTCAAGTGAAATGGCCTAAAATGGCCTATATTAGCCTATATTTGGTTCTAACTTTTCTATTTTGTGTATTTTCAATCAAAACAACTTATAATCACATTAAACTAACTATATATATGATGTTTGAGGTATTTATAACTTAAACTAGCATCAAATTACTCGTATTCATTCATATTCAAGTGAAATGGCCTAAAATGGCCTATATTAGCCTATATTTGGTTCTAACTTTTCTATTTTGTGTATTTTCAATCAAAACAACTTATAATCACATTAAACTAACTATATATATATGATGTTTGAGGTGTTTATAACTTAAACTAGCATCAAACTAATCGTATTTATTCATTTTCAACTAAAATGGCCTAAAATGGCCTATATTTGATTCTAACTTAAACTTGCATCAAACTTTTCAATCATATTTGCCTATAAATATATGTTTAGAAGTATGTATCGAGATTTGCTTTGCTTTCTTGTTTGCTGGAATTTCTCCTTTTCCAGGAACAGTCTTAAAATGAGTTTTCATAAACAACTCGGGAGCAGTAGGGAGTACTCCTCCTCTACTCTTTGCATGTAGACATTGTTGAACAAAGGCTTTATTTTTTAATCATACCGAAAATGTCATGTAAATTACACTAAGTAGTAGATATGAAACATATTTACCATCTTCCTAGCATGATGTGCCGCCGAAATAGAACCCTGAAAGTGTGACGGCTCAATTGGATTAGACAGGGAGCCACCTCTTCGGTTCTTCTTCGCCTTTTCAGATTTTTCCCGAAATGTTGGCTCTTCACTTCTCTTCTTCATGTCTTCGTAGATCGTCTCCCCCAACCATTTTGGCCTTTCTTTGGCTTTCTTAACCACCCAGTATCGCAAGTCTCTCAGACGAGATGAAGCTTTTTTCTTGTAATCCTTCCTCACTAGGCCTTCTAACTCAGGAGCCCATTCGTAAATACCCTTTAGTCAAACATTAAACAAAGATATTAATAAAGTAATATAATCAATGAAATTTTTCATAATTCGATTCATACATACCCTGAAAATGTTCCACCAATGCGTCTTTGTTGCATTGTCGACCTCACTGTAATTGAACCAAGGTTGTCGAAAATGGCCCTGGAAAATGTCAGTGATGGACCCACTAACCTTGTTATCATCAAACCTAAATTGAAAACCAAACAAACATGTGAATTGTGAATACCATTGCATACAAATATCATGAAGCATATAGTAGCTTACAAACTTACCATAATCCAGTAGGGCATAGAACCTTTCTTGGTGCACGGTTCGAACCTTCACCTTCCTCCGTATGAGTGTTCGGAGTCTCCGGTACGTGGCTACCAATGTCACGTGCCTGTGAATCATCTCCCCTGTGTCTCGCTATAGGGTTCCGGCTTCCTTCTACTTCTGGTGACTGAAAAAGCTCCCTCGGAATCAAAGTCCCACGACCTTGGCTTCCACCTAAGCACCTCGACCTCCGCGGCCCTTAGGATTAGACATGATTACCTAAAATGCAAGAAATTAGAAATGCGCAAGATTAAACAAAACAATTGAAATAAATTCTTGTTACATTACCAAAAAACAAATCACATATATTGGGAAGAAAACAAAAAGAGCTATAATAATGGGCAAAACATATGGCTTATATTAACAAAACAAGACCTTATAGTAGTTTGCAAAAAAAAAGGACCCCACTGCACTCCCCCCCGCCCTCCCCCCCACCGACCCCCTGCACCCCCCCCCCACCGACCCCCGCACGCCCCCCCGACCCCCCGCAGCCCACCCCCTCACCGACCCCCTGCAGCCCCCCTCACCGACCCCCCTGCAGCCCCACCCCCTCACTAACTTAAAATATAATACATTATATTTCATGATGAAAAACTTACACAAAAATAAAAATATAGAATTTACATGAACAAAAACAATATAAATTGAAGACAAAATATGGTAAAAAATTGCTACTAACCTTACAATTAAGCCAAAGAGAAACACCAAAATGCTACGTAATCCTACATCATGTTGAAAATCAATTATTAAACGGCACCTTTAAGCATTTAGCAAAATTTATACTAAAATTAAGCAATTAACCATATAAAATACCCATTCTACCAGATGCGGAATCATCAGTCCATGAGAAACATCATAACCAACCTCTATATTAACCCAATTTCCTAGCAAAAACTCTAACAACCTAACAAAATGAAACTCTCCTCAAGAACATAAAGCATACCCAATTCCTGCAAGTACATCAGGAACGAATTCACCAACGGAACCAATCAACTTATATTGTTCCTCTAACATTCTACAAACAACATTCAAACAAACCGTATTCGCCTTCTCACTCATAGACGGTACAAAACAAATAGCACCAACAAGAAGAACACCTTCACTAAATACTCACCCAAACACCCCTCACATGAATCTACTAAAATTTTGGGCGTAAACGAAATGTAGCAAGTGAAAAGACCGAAAGCGGTGACTTTCGAAAGCAAAGCTAAGCACATCATTAGCCAGATATAGCAACAAGTAAGCATCACTCGCAATCAAAAACCATTAAATTCACCATCATCTTAGAAATAATCAATCACCAGAAAATTAACACAAAATAATAACAAGTAATTACCCATTTAGCACAAAATTAGTTGGAGAAATGAAACTCAAATCAAGAAATGAATAAAAGGCAGATCCAAAAACATATATGAAGAGAGAGAAAAGTAAGGAATGTACCTAGAGGCGGCAGGGCTCCGGCACAGGAGGACGGCAGTCGGGTGTTTGGCCACCTACATTGACAAAGCGGAATGACGTTTAGGGTTTGGTTTCATTAACAAAAAAAAATAAAAAAAATGAAATGACGCAGTGCTAACCGGCGGCAAAGACACGGTCCGGCAGGTGGAGAGAAAATGAGGGTATAGCCGTTCGTTGGTTGGAGGTCGGCGAATAACCGGCGGCAAAGACTCTAATGCGCCGATGAAACACGATTGACACACAGAGGAGAGAGAAAGTCGCAGATGAACGGAGATTGGGGTGAAACACGACTGCAACACGGAGGAGAGAGAAATGAAGGCGGGGTTTTGGTGGGAGTGAGGAGAGAGAAAGTGGAAGAGGAGCGACGGGAAATTGGAAAAAGAGAAGTGAAAGGGGCTTTACTTAAATACATCACCGACCGCTAAAGACCGTCGCTTTACTTAAAAAATTAATAGTCTGCTTTTAAAGAAATCAACGACGGCTTTAAACCGTCGTAGTATATCAACGACTGCTAAACCGTCGTTAATTTCTTAAAAAGCGGTCGGTATTCACCGAGGGCTTGGAGCCGTAGCTATTTTACAACTACCGACCGTTTTTTAAACCGTCGCTGGTAAGCAGTCGTTGTTTTAGCATTTTCTTGTAGTGTATGGTTGGCTGATCTTGTTGCTTGTGACTTTGCTTCCAGCTCTGTTTCCAGTTAACCGAGTTTATGAAAACTTCCTGTGGTCTGAGTCTTTCCTTTGGGTGGAAAATCACTTTGTTCCGAAGTAACCAAATAGCCCAAAGAGTAGCAATGAACTCAAATACTCTTGATCCATTAATATCATCATTGTGCATCAAGAACCAAATCCAATTCCTTGTCCATCTTTTAATATTACAATGACTAGGTTCCTCCGTCCTTATGCCAAGATTCGAGCTTTTCCATATTCTCATCGAGATTTCACAATCTTTAAACAAATGAGCATCCGACTCCTCATGATTCCCAAAGAGTGGGCAAGGACTCTCGCTCAGAATTTTCCTTTTCCTAAGGTTTACTCTGGTGGCCAAAGCACCATTAGCTAGCTTCCAATAGAAAATTTTCCATTTTGGCCATAATTTTAGGTTCCATAATTTCTTCCAGAATAACGAGATGTCTTCATGACACAGGAAATCTCTAGCGCTGAACCAGTAACCTGATTTTATCTCATAACTACCATATTTGGACGGAATCCAAACAAAAACATCTTCCTCTTCTTGCGTAGGTATGTGAATTGTCTTAATTTCTTTTGCCACACTAAGATCAAACCATTTTAAAAGACTCGAGTTATCCCATTGCATGTCCCCCTGCATAAGCTCACTAATCCAAACCGGTTTTGTCTCGTTAAGGTTGCAAGCATTTTGCTTAAACCTAACTTTTCCTTTTCCAACCCAGTTTTAGTCTAATATTCTTGTTTTCCTCCCATTCCCAACTCTAACTCCTACTCCATCCTTTAAGGAATGCACACTTTTCATAATACTTCTCGCCCCCCACGAACAATTTTGGCGAATTTTGCCTTTGAGACTTTTTTCAAACCAATTGTTAGAATACTTTGCCCTGAAAATCTGGCTTACTAGAAGGGATTGATTATGCTAAATCCGCCAAGCTTGCTTAAACAGAATGGCTTTGGTTAGGACTTCTAGGTTTCTCAACCCTAAACCCCCACAACTTTTAGGATTCTCCAGAAGACTTTTTTTCCTCTAGTAAATTGGCTTTTTAGCCGTGGTCAAATTAGAACTCCACCAAAATTTGATAAGGGAAGAACTAATTTTTCTTAGAACTTTTTTTGGGAATAAGTACATTGCCATGATGTGAGAAGCATAAGCAATTAAGATGCTATTGATCAGAATCAATTTACCTACTTGGTTGACTGATGAGAACTTCTAGGAAAGATGGTGTTGACTATTTTTTGAGGAAGATCTTGGAAGATGTTGAGTTTATGACCATTTACATCCATAAAGGGTAAGTTTCAAAATTCCTTTGGTCCTCAAGCTAGTGATGCTTCATCAAACCTGATGATTCTCCCTAGTTTCTTCAGGGCCCTTTCAGCTACGTGAGCTAGATTTGACGTTAAGGGAATGCCTTCCACCCGTACCCATAAAGGGCAAGTTTCAAAATTGAAACTTCTAATTGCAGCACTAGGGAACCAACACTTGAGGACCAACAATGCACCCTTATAGCATGCATTTTTCCTAGCTAGGAGGTTATCTCTATCATCAATATGGGTGCAGTAGAAGAAAAAAGTCTTACAAGATTTTCCCACTTTGATATCTTCATTTGTGACCCAGCACAAGTTCACCCACTGTTGAATTTAGGTGACCGAGAAGTTACGATAATCTTGGAATTGCCCCATTACTGCCATGGGGTACACTACATCCATGGGTTGCATATCTCCAACAACGGAAAGGATGACAGGGCCCATTTTTTTAAGCCAATTATCGGACAGTTATGGTAGTTTATAAAGTTTGAAGACATGAAAAAAGAATGAGAAAAACGTGGAGCTCTGAATTATATTGGAGAAGTAGTTCAGCAAGAGGAAATATAGAGAAGAGAGATTGAGTAAGAAAGAGGGAAAAGCAAGGGTAAAAGAAAGGCTCTAGTTTCCTAGAGAGAGATGCTCTCAAATTTTAGAGAGATAGGAGTGATGCCTTGATGTTGTTTACGTTAATTTTTTTCAAAATTCGTTTTAAGTTTTATTGTTTTCGTTGGTAGGAGAAGAACTCTTAACTAGATGACTTAGGTGATTTGTTACAATTGACTTAGGTGATTCGAATACAATTTCACAGGTGTAACTCTAACAAACACAGTAGTAGTATTGGAACAACAAGTGGGCAGTTGATATTGGTTGTGGGCTTGGCATTAGCATCCCTGATTCTCATAATCATCTTTATCTAAGTACCTAAAAGGAAAAGGTGAGGAAATTTCAACAAAGAAGAATGTTTTGTTGGGCCCTATTCTACGTGGTAAGAATTGGAGTGGTCAAAATGGGTGCTGTAAAAGTTGTACAAACAGCAGAGACATGATGATGTTGATGAGTGGAAATTTGTGCTGTGGTACATCAGAGATGAATCTGAGAGAGAAAGCATGGTGATGGCCGTGAAAGAGGGTGTGGAACTGTACATCAATGGAGAATTTCATGAAGGAAAATGCAACGGAAGTGGGGTCTATAATTACTTAGTGAATGGGAAGTCTGAAGGAGATTGGGTGGATGGAAGGTCTGATGGGTATAGAATAGAGAGCTGGGCAAGAGGAAGCAGGTATAGAGGAGAATATAGGGCTGGCTTAAGGCGTGATTTTGGGGTTTATAGCTTTTAAAGGCGATTCTTATGCTGGTCAATGGTTTCATGGACTGGACCATGGCGTTGGCCTTCAGACTTTAGACTTGCTCTGATGCTAGCTCTTACCTTGGCCACTTCAAGTTTGGCCTCATTGCCCTTGGTTCCTACAATTTCAGGTATTCTTTTTTTCTCGAGTTTTTTTTGTCTGTTGATCATGGATGATGGATGTGTCATGATCTATCTTTATCTTTTAGATTTTGGAGTATTGTTTACTGCACCTTTTTGGAATTTATATATCATATCTTTCTGTTCCTATTGGATCGCTGGTCATTTCATTACCCATTACTCCTTTTGTAATTACATTCATAGATGCCCTTTATCTCATCTTCTCATAGCCAATTGCCATTGTTTTTCTCCTTGTCATCTTCCATTTTCTTATCACTAGATGAACCAAACCTAAGCCTTCTCTATTACTGAATATTAATGAAATCCAAAAAGTCACTGTTACTATCACTTGTTTTTTCAGTCGCTTATTCATGTTCATATAATTTAGCTACAGTTTGATAGTTTATTAATGCAATCATGGTTGGAGTAGCTCCTGAAGGTTCACAAATCAGGTTTGACTTTTTATTAATGCAGACAAACGCAGTCATGGTTTGCTCCTTAGCTCCTGAAGGTTCAGGAGCTACATGGATGTTTTAATTATCTTCGGACAAATTGGTGTTTTTTCCCGAGACTTTACTAGTTTGACTTAATGAGGACTAATTGCTTTTAATTGGGTTATTATTGGCTTGTGGAATGATATCCTTTTTGACATGGAACTTCATTCATATGATTGCTAAGATGAAGAATCACATCTTATCTATATGTGATGCCATTGTGAAACTACTGTAGTTTGTTATTATGATATTATAACATTACAACTTAATTTTTTTCCTTTTTCTTTTGTGCAGCTACTAAATTTCCTAACAGGGAACTAACTATGGACCCTTGTATCCTTAGGGATATGCACCTTCCATGCTACTGGAAACTTCTTATAGCTACTGGCCTACTGCCTTGCACCTGGCACATAGGGGCGAAGAGTGTAAAATTTTGATGCTGTTGATTGTTGGTCCTATTCCATTGTGTTTGTTGTCATGTTCAACGATACCCTTGTGGTGCTGTTTTGTTCTCTCATTGTTGTTGCTGTTTTGTATAGCCGGTGGTGTTGACTGGTCTGTTCCCGCTGATATGAGCTTTGTTGCTACTTGATCTGCACACTACTTTAGACGGATGTTGCAACTTTGGTAGTTTTTGTTAGTTTGTGGTTGTTGGTAGTTTGGGGCTTCTAGGTTGCTGTAAGGCCTAGGTTGTTTTATTTAGTTGAGATTGTACATCAATTTTTTTGCTTTTGGTTAATAATATTTCTTGGAATTAACAGATCTTTGATTTCCATGAAATTTGTTCTTTTACTTTTGCAATTTTTTTTTTGTAATTTGGTAGTTTTTTTTGTAATAGATTTTTTTGTAATTTTATTATGGTTACTTCTTATAGGCGATCGTGCTTCAAATCTACTACCTCTGTTTTTATTTAGTTGCAACAAATGCCTTTTTGCACAAATGTTAAGGAAAGAAGAAAGAGTAAGATTTGATTCAATTCCCCATACTTTTTGCATGATAGCGTAAGTTGATCGCTTTGATATATTTTAAATGAATTTAAATTATAATATAAAGCAAATAAAGTGTAACTGATCATTTGATTTTGTTTTATGTAGTGCTTTTAGGAGGTTTCAGATGAGCTGCAACGAAGTTCGTCACAACAAGCTTAGTTGGAAATGTGTTAAGGTATAATAGACTTATTTTATTCAATTAAAAGCATATGTTATGTCATTCTCATTATACGATAAATTTCCTCATTTTCTTAAAACTTTTGTTAAAGTGACCACAACAACAAGGAGGCACGGAGTGCGGTTATTTTGTCATGCGCAACATTTTCGACGTACTCATTTTATATTCTAGTTCGGGCGATGAAGTAAGTTTTTTGTTCACTTATTATTCATTTCATATTTTATATATATAACTATTGAAAGCTAACTTTGGTGAATTATTTTCAGGTTGCTTGTACTACCTTTACCCGCGATCCTTATACTGAAGATCAAATCAATGAGGTGAAAATAAGTGGGCAAAATACTTTATTGATAATTGCATTGCATAGGTTAGGTTAGTTTATATATATAACTATTGAAAGCTAACTTTGGTTAATCATATTGACTTAATTGATTGGATTTCATGATATATAAATATATATGTTGGACCAAATGGTATCTATGTTTGATTGAATCTTATATATTTCTATTGTTAAACTTGGAATTTGGATTGTGCGTGGAAGTTGGATGTTGGATGAATTTGTGGATTAGGTGTTGTTTGTTGGATGATTTGTGGATGATGGATGGTTGTTGCATATAATATTGTACAGGTTAATTCCCAATTATGGGTTTATCCAATTTACAAACGGAGCTCTGTCGAAATTTATGCAGAAATTTGCTGCATCCTGCTTGCTGCATTCTGCTTCTTGCATTCTGCATTCTGCATAATATAAATTATTTAAAAAAAAAAAGGTATATTGCTGCGGTTTCTCCGACAAACCGCAACAATATACCTCTTTTTTATAATAAAAAATATACATATTGCTGCGGTTTTTGCGACAAACCGCAGCAATATGTATATTTTTTATTATAAAAAAAGCATATTGCAGCGGTTTGTCGGAGAAACCGCAGCAATATACCTTTTTTTTAATAAAAATATACATATTGCTGCGGTTTCGTTGACAAACCGCAGTAATATGTGCATTTTTTATATAAAAATATACATATTGCTGCTGTTTGTCTAAGAAACAGCAGCAATATGTTTGTTTTAAATAATAATAAACAGGAAATATTGCTGCGGTTTTTTCTACAAACCGCAGCAATATGTATTAATATTGCTGCGGTTTAAAACCGCAGCAACAGATTAATTACCTATTGCTGCGCCGTTAATTGCTGCGCGGTCAAAACCGCCGCAATAGGCCACTTAAAGACCGCAGCAATAAACATTTATTCTACTAGTGTAAAGTGAGGATAAAATGGTCAAAATGCCCCAAAATTTTTTACCAAGAAAGGAAATGTTGCAACTAAATAAAAACACCTATAAATGGAAATTGTTGAAACTAAATAAAAATAGAGTAAGTATGAAATAATTCGCTAGATTATTTTCAGTGTATCTAAACACTTTTCATAACAGTCTTAATTGCATATAAATATCATTATTTGGAAAATATAATATATTACATCTAATTAAATTTTGTGTTAAAATTATATGGTTGCCTCTAAATATGTTAATTTTCAAAATTTTATATTGTCTTTAATTATATTTCGAGGCTAAATCATATGCTTGCCCCATAATATATGTGGTTTTTTGAAGCAACTTGTTATATTGCCTCTAATTGTATTGTGAGGCAAAATTATATGGTTGCCCCTAAATATATACAGTTAGAAACAATGTATCATATCGCCTCTAATTATATTTTGACGCAAGAATATATGGTTGCCTCTAATTATATTTGAGGCAAAAATATATGGTTGTCTCTAAATGTAGAGCCTATTAGAGGCAACAATTTATATTGCCTCAAAAAGGGACTTTTAGAGGCAACTATTAATAAGCGACGGAAGTATTAGAGGCAACCAATAATTTGCTTCAAAAGCAATTAGAGGCTACATCTTTGTTTTCAGAGGCAAATTTACCTTGCCTCTATAGGCGATATTTCTTGTAGTGATTCTGAAAAATTACTTCAACTATACACCAAGAATTGCAGGAACAATAAACCCAAACAAATGAGAGAAGGTTCTACCAACCCAATTAGGAAATTGCGATTTCAACGCCATCAACCATTAATCGCAACAATCAGCCAGATTTCATCCACAACGGAAAAAAAAAGCGAGATTTCAAGAAAAGTACTAGAATCGCACCAACGAGATTACGAGAAAAAATAACCACCGAAAATTCCGGAATAGCGGAAAATGGAAACCATCAATTTGAAGAAGAAAATGATCAAACCCAGAAATCCAGTTGAGAAGATCGAAGAATTGTGCCAGCATTTGCCAAGAAAACGCAAGTTTGCACCCAGGAATTCAAAAACTCAAATACCCAGAAATTGAGGTTGTCGTGGTCTGGAAATTCAACAATTCGCAAGAAAATCTTCTAGCGATTTGATCAGAATTTTACGCAAGAAGAATATCGATCAATATGAACGAAATTAGGGCACGATTCATGGTAGGACGCGGTCATACGCGTTACCGAAAATAAAAGTTTATTTTCCTTCTTTCCAATACAAATGAATGTAAGTGGCAAGTAGGGTCGTATCCACAGAGACTTGGGGACTAACTCGTGTTTATAATATATCAAATGGGGGTTTTGTGATTAAAGAATTGATTAACTAAATACGAAGAACTAAAGAACAATAAAGGAGTAATGTAATCAATAAGAGAAGAATCTTGAGTTCGGTTAATGGCCACTTCGATTCATACTATTGATCATTGGTTTCTCAAATGTGTAATCTTATTCTTAATTACTCAAAGGTGGAAATCAAATGCCTTTCCCTCAAAAGTACCGTTAAACAATCACAATTAGATGATTATAAAACTTGAACTAAAGATTAATCTAATCTAATCAGAGATTAAATTCAAATCAATACAACATCAATGAACAAGGAAACCATGAGCCAATTATCAAATTGCTAGCACAACATATTCGAATTAGAAATTGTGATTTCCCTACTGATTAATCAAGAATAATCAGATTCATTAATCAAACCCTTATTGCTACTCATGAAATAAGAACAGATGATTCGACATCAATTCTAAATCCTAGCAAAAGATAAATCGGACGTATAAACTAGTAGTACTCCTAGCAATACATACAATAATCATAGATCAAGAACAAGGAATCACAATTATAATTAAGATAAAGTCAACAAAGAGAAACCTCACAATAATAGACCGGAGCTTGATTAACCGTTCTCAAGACTAGATTTAGGATATGATCGACATAGCATCCATCAAAGAAATCTTCAAACTAATGATTCGAAACTCAAAAAGGGAGAAATAGGGATTACGGTTCTTCCTCTCTATTCTCTCTAATTAGGTTCAGGATTACATAACATCCCAAAACAATCTTTTTCTAATAATAAAACCTACGGAAAAGCTGAAAACAGCCGAAGAATTGTAACCGCCTCGAAGTGCGCAAGTCTGGCAGCTATGGCGCGCGACTCGGGCCATCGCTGCTGTCAAATGCTTGCCTTTGCTCGAAGCGCGCGGATCGTGCGATGCTGGTGCGCGAGTCGGGCATTCGCCACTGCTTGGGACTTAATCTTCAACCAACGCTCGAGGTGGGTTCTTCAACGCCCATGGTGGGCAAACACCGTTGTAGAAATACTAAGAGATGAACTTTGACAACACCCATCGAACTCTAGAATTCAAAGGACTTTGTGAGTTAATCCACCTGTAAATGATCAAAGCATATAGAACCACAACATGTCCTTAAATCTCCTCTAATGCATCAAAAACATCATAAATCCCTCTTCTCCACACTAAGGTTTAGATGAGTCAAACTCTCCCTTTTAAGACTTAAACCTTAGTGAAATGGTCTTCTCAACACTCTATAATTGCATATAACTTGGTCACATCAAATACCCCCACACTTGAACTTTACTCGACCTCGAGTAAACTCAAAATAAAGGTCAATGAGGCACCCCTTCCAAGCCATTGCTCACCTTTCACTACTCCCCTTATCTCTCCATCCTAGTGTATGATAAAGGTTTGCTATTTCCCTTGATTCGCTCAAAGCCAAGTCTAAGGGTGAGAGTCACCCCTACACTTGAGCTAAAAGCTCACCTGATATAATGTAAATGGCCTTCTCACACTATGCTCAACACCAAGATAATAAAAATGTATGACTTTAAACCCCGAAAGATCTCAAAGGATTCAAAGCCACTCCAACCTGCACAACATCATAACCACCCTCATATTGTGAAATGACAAAAGCAAGTTCGAATCCAGACAAATCTCAAAGGACTCGAACTTGGACCATCTAACCACACTCACAAGAACCAACTCCTTATTCCTCCAATAATGAGCGAACTCTAACCTATTCGCCTCTAACTCCGAACACGAAGATGAAAAACCTACCCAAGGCACCCCTTATATCACCAACCCTTCTTATGACACTAACTCCGGCAAATGATTTCAAATTTTCTCTCTTATTTTGCCTAGGAGCCCTTTCGGGTTTTCATCCTAGCTTCACATATTTTTTTTTCATTTATGAACTCACCATCTCACCCGCTCCAATTAGCCACTTTTTTTGCATAGATTTCCCTTTCGGGTTTTCAACCTATCCGGGCCCCCATTTTTGCCTGAGTAGCCCGCCCTTGCGGGTTTTCAACTCAGCAGGAAATCGTATTTTTTTTTTTTTATCAAAATATATAGAAGAAAGTAAGCTATCCCTCCCCCACACTTGAAACATACATTGCCCTCAATGGAAGAAAGGACAAACAATAAAAAAAAAGGGAAAGGGAAAAACTTACAAACTAGGACCTAGAAGGTCCTCCGGGATGTCGGCTAGACGATCCCCACGCAGCTCTCCTGCGAGTCAACTCAGCATCGATCTTAGCGGTGGGGTCAACATACCCCGTCCCATCAACAGTATATGGATGATGAGACACAAAGAAATTATTCATGGCAGACATCATGGAGTGCATCGAATAGACCTTGTCATCCAAGGTGTGGTACTGTTGCCTCAACTCGTGAAGCTCCTGACCATAGTAGTCTAACCGACTGGTCACTCTAGCCTCAAAGGAAAGAGGTACCTCGGCCTCACCCATCTCCTGATGCTCACCCTCAGCCTCTTGATTCTCCTCGCGGGCTGGTGCTGGGGCTGCGCCTCTAATTTGGTTGAACTCTTCCTCTACCCCCGGACGATAGATGTCATCGGGTGGGATAAAAAGATCAGCTTGTGAAGTTTGCTCAGTGATGGCGAGACGATTTTGTGGCAAGGACATGTACCTTACCAAGTTAGAACCGTAAAGCCATACAAGATGGTCCTTAGAGGGAGGAAACCACAACATGTAGGCTCTATGCAATTGAGTAAGAGAGTATTTAAATGTAAAGTCACTCCGCCGAGTTTTATGATAGTTTAGAGGGCGCAAAATATCTTCTTCTTACTCATCCACCGGTACTTCCTCCCCAACATAGTGTGCTAGTTGAGTCACCATACCCCCCATACTGATTTTCCCATGCTCCTTGCGACGCACCTCAAAACAACCATTTAACCAGATATCTAACAAGTCTGGGCATCCGACACCTCCCGGTGTCATAGTCCATAAACACTTGAGATCCAGCTTGGGAATAGCAGTAGGCTCCCCATGGCAAAATACTATCATAGCTAGTAAACGGTGGACAAATCTAAGAGCAGGGTGAGGAATTTGGCTATTTTGCACCTATGACCCCAAATGAGTCCACGTGTGATGTCTGACTAGAAAAGAGCCTCATTGCATACACCGGCCGCCATAAACCGATCACCTGTCTCATAGTTCCAACCAAAAGCAAGTTTTACCTCCTCATAGATCAATTGAAAATTCTTGCCATTAAGGGTGAAAATGATGGTGGGGCCCTCAGGACTATCCCGTTTCTCTAATGTAGAGAGAAACTCCAATGTGTTTCTCTCATAAGTCGGCTTTTGTATCTTCATGAATCCATCTAAACCCACCTTGGCTAAGAGGAACTTAACCGGTTCAAAGAGTCCTAGTTTGCGTATGGTGTCGTAGCACACAAACTTGGTCTCTTGAATTGTTCTTCCCGATTTGGTCAATGTTTTCCACCTTTTTAGTTGAGTTGCATTGAGGTGAGTGAGACCTAGACAATCATTCCGAGCTCTCTTAGGTGCCATATCAAGAGTAGGGAAGCAACGCAAGTTATCACCTAAACAACCAATCTCACCAATCAAATAAAACCCAAACCTGAAATGTCACCACACCTTCTTTAGCCTACACCACAACACTATCCTATCATACACCACACAATGCACACACCTCAACTCCACCAAAGCACAAAACCAACACCAACTCACCAACAACCAACAAGAAACAAGTAATCACACCAAGAACATATATAATCAGAACAAACAATCCAAAGATTAAGCTAGAACTGAAATTCAAGCAAAACTAAGAGGGATGGATTAAAAGTTTACCAAATTCGGAGTTCCAAGTGTGGTTTTCATCAATGCAAACTCGAATAAATCTTCAATGATACTCCAAAAGTCTTCTTATGTCTTCAATTGGTGCAAATTGATGAAGGTGAAGAAACCCCCAAAAGTTAGGGTTTTTCGAAAATAAAGAGAAATTTCAGATTTTTGTGGTGAAAGAGAAAGATGAAGGATGAAGATGACGATTTATGGTAGTGAGAGAGAGAGAAGAGAGTGTGAGAGTGGTGAGAGAGTGGAATGGAGATTTGGGAGTGGTGAGACTTAGGGGAAGAGAGAGAAAGAACGAAAAAGGTGAGGGATAATGGGGTGAAAGAGTGAAGAGAAGAGAAACCGAAGGGTTTTCGTTTTGTGCAGTCCGAAAAGCGCGACTCGGGCTCTTCACGTGCGCGAGTCGGGCATCGGCTTCTGGGACTACGTCCAGGATTTCTCGGAGTGCGCGGGTCGTGCGCATCCAGGGCGCGAGTGGCGCACTAGCTGCTGCAACTTCCATCTATTTAGCTTTAAGTGCACACCCCGTCCACGTTCAGCGCCCACGGTGCGCATAAGGCCCTGCCCCTCTTCTTTTTCATTATATGTGCCCTTCAATGCTACGGATACCTGCACACAAAGTAAAGTATACCAAGCATAAAATCCTAATAAAGAGAAAGAAAAACAAAATAAAGAGAAAAGAAAGGGAAAAAGAAAGTAAGGAAGAAACAAAAAAAACAAGGCACGGGTTGCCTCCCGAGTAGCGCTAAGTTTAAAGTCGTTAGCTCGACCTTTTGCTCATCAGTGGTCACTCATAGACCGGGTCCTCCAACTCTAGACCCTCGGTCCCATCAGGTGTAAAACCTTCATGGTAGGGCTTCAAATGTTGCCCATTAACTTTGAAAATTTTGGAGGTCTCCTCACTTTGAATCTCTACCGCACCATGAGGGAATACCTTCACTATCACGAATGGACCAAGCCATCGAGAACGTAACTTTCCAGGGAACAAACGGAGACGTGATTGATAGAGGAGGACACGTTGTCCGATCACAAACTCCTTCCGAATTATCAACTTATCATGCCATGCCTTTGTTTTTGCTTTATAAATCTCGGCATTCTCATATGACTCATTCCTTATCTCCTCAAGCTCTTGGAGTTGCAACTTCCGATGCAACCCGGATCCATCCATATTCATGTTGAAATTCTTCACTGCCCAATATGCCTTATGTTCTAGCTCTACGGGCAAATGACAGGGTTTACCAAACACCAACCGGTATGGGGACATACCAATGGGTGTTTTATAAGCTGTCCTATATGCCCACAAAGCATCGTCTAACCGCTTACTCCAATCCTTCCTATTAGGATTCACAGTTTTCTTAAGGATGGATTTGATTTCTCTATTGGAAACCTCGGCTTGACCATTGTTTTGTGGGTGGTAAGCATTGGATGTTTTGTGGGTGACTTGATATTTCCTTAACAACGCTCCCACTGTCCTATTGCAGAAATAAGTCCCCTTATCACTGATTAAAGCTCTTGGGATGCCGAACCTGCAAAATATGTTAGTTTTCACAAAATCTAGTACTATTTGCGAGTCATCAGTTCTAGTGGCTTTTGCTTCCACCCACTTAGAGACATAATCCACAGCAAGCAAGATATAAGTGAAACCAAAAGAATTGGGAAATGGTCCCATGAAGTCTATGCCCCATACATCAAAAATTTCAACATAGATCATAAAATTTTGGGGCATTTCATTCTTTTGAGATATGTTCCCGACTCTTTGGCACTTATCGCAAGATTTACAGAATTGAAAACTATCTTTGTTCAAACTAGGCCAAAAAAATCCACAGCCAAGAACTTTTCTAGCAGTTCTTCTTGCTCCAAAGTAACCTCCACAAGCATGTGCATGACAAAAAGTAAGTATAGAAGTTACCTCATCATTGGAAATGCATCTCCTAATAACCTGGTCGGCACAATGCTTCCACAGATACGGTTCATCCCACACATAATGTTTTGCATCACTCATGAGTTTGTCTCGTTGACCCTTAGAGAACCAGGGGGGTGCTCATTAGAGACAAGAAAGTTCACAATGTCGACATACCACGGAAGCATGGTACTAATAGCAAGTAACCTCTCATCCGAAAACTCTGCTTGAATGCCCACAGAATGCTGCTTTCCCACACTGGACTCTATCCTACTCAAGTGATCTGCTACCAAGTTCTCTGTACCTTTCTTGTCTTTGACCTCAATGTCAAACTCACTTAGTAGCAAAATCCACCGAATTAATCTTGGGTTGGCTTCCTTCTTCGTCATTAGATGACGAAGTGGTGCATGATTGGTGAATACTATCACTTTGGTGCCTAACAAATATGAGCGGAACTTCTCCAATGCAAAGACCACTGCTAACAACTCCTTTTCAGTGGTGGAGTAGTTACGCTGAGCCTCGTTAAGAGTCATGGAGGCATAGTATATGACATGAGGCACTCGCCCCTCCCTTTGACCCAAGACTGCTCCGACGACGTAATCACTAGCATCACACATGATCTCAAAAGGTTGAGACCAATCTGGGGGTCGGATGATAGGAGTGGAAAAAAGCATTTCCTTCAACACATCAAATGCCCTCCGACAATCTTCACTAATCTTGAACTCAACGTCCTTTTGCAAGAGAGTACACAAAGGTGCTGAGATTTTGGAGAAGTCTTTGATGAACCTGCGGTAGAAACCTGCATGACCAAGAAAAGAACGGACTTCTCGAACATTAGTGGGGTAAGGCAAAGATTGGATAGTATTAATTTTTGCTCAATCAACTTCGATACCTTGGGCCGAGACCACATGACCCAAAACAATACCATGTTCCACCATGAAATGACATTTCTCGGAGTTAAGAACTAAGTTAGTATCAACACATCTTTTAAGCACTAGAGTAAGATGAGCTAAACAGTTATCGAAAGAATTTCCATGAACTGTAAAGTCATCCATAAAAACCTCAACAAAGTTCTCCACAAACTCAGAGAAAATACTTACTATGCACCTTTGAAAGGTAGCAGGGGCATTACAGAGCCCGAAAGGCATACGCCTATAAGCAAACGTACCAAAGGGGCACGTGAAGGTAGTCTTCTCTTGATCCTCTAGCGCTATGGCCACCTGAAAATAACCCGAGTAGCCATCTAGAAAACAGTAAAAGGCATGACTAGCAAGCCTTTCCAGCATTTGGTCAATAAATGGCAAGGGAAAGTGATCTTTTCTTGTTACCGCATTCAATCTACGGTAATCTATACAAATGCGCCACCCATTCTGGACGCGGGGGGCACTAAGTCACCATCCTTGTTAGCTACAACAGTCACCCTAGTCTTTTTCGGTACGACTTGAGTAGGACTAACCCACTTACTATCAGAGATGGGATAAATCATACCTGCCTGGAGAAGTTTTAAGATTTCCTTTTTGACCACCTCCATCATGGGTGGGTTCAACCTTCTCTGAGGCTGCCTAACTGGCTTAGCATCATCCTCCAACAGTATGCGATGCATGCATGTGGTGGGACTTATGCCTTTAATGTCAGCAATAGTCCAACCTATGGCTTCCTTGTGCTCCTAGAGGACCTCAAGCAACCTCCCTTCCTGGTCCTTGGCGAGTTTATTTGATATTATGACCGGAAGGGTATTATCCGCACCAAGAAAAGAATATTTTAGATTGTTAGGATGGGGCTTCAACTCTACCTTTGGTGCCTGCAAAACATAGGGTAACAACTTTTCTCCAGGGACGGTCAAAGGGATAGGTCCCATATGAGATGGGGTAATTGGTAAGCGTTTGGGCCCCTGGAGAGACTGAACCATTTCCTACAAGTTAGTGCTCAACATATATGCCACATTATCTAGTTCAAAATCGTGCTCTAGAGCTACTTGCAAAGCATCATTTCCATCAAGAACAAAAACATCTTGTGTCACAGAATCAATGATATCAATAGCATAGCATGTGTGTTCTTCAGTCGGAAATTTCATGGAATCATAGATATTGTATTCTATCTTGGTTCCATCAAATTCCATAGTGAGTGATCCATTGTGAACATCAATTTTAGTCCTGGCAGTTTTCAAAAAAGGGTCGTCCTAAAAGGATAGGAGCGGCATGCTTATCATGGTCCATGTCTAAGACATAAAAATCAGCAGGGAAAATTAATTTATCAACTTTAACTAACACATCTTCTACTATACCTCTAGGATAAGCAGAAGATCTATCAGCTAATTGGATCACCACTCCAGTTTCAATTAATTTTCCTAATTTAAGAGACTCATACACTGAAAATGGGATCACATTGATAGAAGCGCCTAGATCAAGCATAGCCTTTTGAAACGTAATCTCCCCAATAACGCAAGGGATCGTAAACATGTCCGGATCGCTACACTTAGGTGGTAATTTACCCCCAAAGACGGCCGAGACATGTTCACTAACATGTACTTTTTGGGCCCCCCTCAATCTTTGTTATCTTTTAGTGGTACACATTTATTTTAAAAATTTTGCATACCTTGGAATTTGTTTAACAACATCAAGAAGAGGGATATTTACCTCGCATTTACTAAAGATTTCGTAAATGTCCTTGTCGACCTCCTTTTTGCGGGTATCTCTCAACGCCGCAGGAAATGGTGGAGATGGTTTGCTAGGTGGCACAGATGGAGTTTTCACACTTGCTTCTTGGCATGGTGGCAATGGTCCGGTCTCAGACACCGGCTCCTCATGAACAATTTCACTCCCACCTGTATTAGTGCTCTCTACTATCAACTCCTTCCCACTTCTCAAAGTGATGGCACTAGCATTCGCTCTCGGATTGGGCTCGGTTTGTGATGACAGTTTTACTGAATCCCGAGCCTCTAATCTATTCACGGCACTTGAAACCTGGCTCATCTGCTTCTCCAGATTTTTGATACTAGAGCGGGTCTCCTCTTGAAATTGAACCATGTTACCTTGCATGTTGGTCACATTCTTGGTTAAGGCATTAAGCATATCTTCAGTAGACATTGTAGAATTTTGCCTCATACGAATTCTGACCCTGATTAGCAGTTGGCATAGGAGATGGGCGCACATAAGGTTGTGCTTGATGGTATTGCTGCGGTGGATGGGTGTCTTGATCATTACCATACCTCAACCTCGGATTATCTGTCCAACCGGGATTGTAGGTGTTGGAATTATACCTCCTTTGATTCCCTGAACCTTGAAAACCAAGAGCTTTCACCTCCTCACTTTGCTCCTCTTGTAGTTGAGGACAATAATCAGTAGGGTGTTCCAAAGCACATATACCACATGCCTTCACCTGCTGTGGGCTTTTCTTAACAACAAGATCCCTTACCAATGAAGTGAGAGCTTGAACTTGCTCCTCTAGTCTAGAACTTTGAGCACTAGAGCTGCTCACATTTGCCTTCCGGATGGTGGATCTCTTACTAAAATGACGGGAGCCTTCAGACAACTCCTTTATCAAAGCCCGAGCGTTGTCCGGAGTTTTATTGATAATGGATCCACCACTGGCAGCATTTACCATTCTGACATCCTCATCCGAGAGCTCATTATAAAAGTATTAAATGAGATCTTGTTCATTGTACCCATGATAAGGACAACTGGCACACAGCTGTTTGAACAGTTCCAAATACTCGTAGAGAGGCTCATCATATTTCTGCTCAGTGTTGCTTATTTCCTTCTTCAAAGTAGATGATATAGAAGCGGGAAAATATTTGTCCAGGAACCGCTTTTTCATTTCAGACCAACGGGTGATACACCCCGGTGGGAGATAATAAAGCCAGTCTTTGGTCGTATCCTTTAGAGAAAAAGGAAACACCCTCATCTTAACCTGCTCCTCTGTGGCATTACTCGGTTTCATGCTTGAGCACACAACATGAAACTCAGATAAGAACTTATTAGGATCTTCACCACTGAGCCCATAAAAGATGGTAACAGATGAATGAGCCCTGATATGAGCTCATATGTAGTACCTTCCTCTAGTTTTGGGAAGGTGATACATAGTGGTTGCTGATCAAGATTAGGAGCGGTGAGCTCCCTCAAAGTACGATTCTCCACTCGCTGTGGCATCGCTTCCTCAAAGTCTAAAGCAAATGGAAGTGCTCGAAAATTCGTTCGCACTTCTCTCCTTGATCTGAAAAAATTCAATTAAAGTTCTGGATCGTACTGCAAAGTGATCTTGATTAGTGGTACGAGTATCAACCATGTACTAAGAAAAACAACAAGAATTGTAAGGAACTATCTAAAATAAACACGTTTTAGTAATTGCCAAGTCCCCGGCAACGGCGCCAAAATTTGGTGGGACGCGGTCGTACGCGCTACCAAAAATAAAAGTTTATTTTCCTTCTTTCCAATACAAATGAATGTAAGTGGCAAGTAGGGTCGTATCCACAGAGACTTGGGGACTAACTCGTGTTTATAATATATCAAATGGGAGTTTTGTGATTAAAGAATTGAATAACTAAATACGAAGAACTAAAGAACAATAAAGAAGTAATGTAGTCAATAAGAGAAGAATCTTGAGTTCGCTTAATGGCCACTTCGATTCATACTATTGATCATTGGTTTCTCAAATGTGTAATCATATTCTTAATTACTCAAAGCTGGAAATCAAATTCATTTCCCTCAAAAGTACCGTTAAACAATCACAATTAGATGATCATAAAACTTGAACTAAAGATTAATCTAATCTAATCAGAGATTAAATTCAAATCAATAGAACATCAACGAACAAGTAAACCATAAGCCAATTAACAAACTGCTAGCACAACATATTCAAATTAGAAATTGTGATTTCCCTAGTGATTAATCAAGAATAATCAGATTCATTAATCAAACCCTAGATTGCTACTCATGAAATAAGAACAGATGATTCGGCATCAATTCTAAATCCTAGCAAAAGATAAATCGGACGTATAAACTAGTAGTACTCCTAGCAATACATAAAATAATCATAGATCAATAATAAGGAATCACAATTATAATTAAGATAAAGTCAACAAAGAGAAACCTCAAAATAATTGACCGAAGCTTGATTAACCGTTCTCAAGACTAGATTTAGGCTACGATCGACATAGCATCCATCAAAGAAATCTTCAAACTAATGCTTCGAAACTCAAAAAGGGAGAAATAGGGATTAGGGTTCTTCCTCTCTATTCTCTCTAATTACGTTCAGGATTACATAACATCCCAAAACAATCTTTTTCTAATAATAAAACCTACGGAAAAGCTGAAAACTGCTAAAGAAATGTAACCGCGTCGAAGTGTGCGAGTCGGGCAGCTATGGCGCGCGACTCGGGCCTTCGCTGCTGTCAAATGCTTGCCTTCGCTCGATGTGCGTGGGTCGTGCAATGCTGGTGGGCGAGTCGGACATTCGCCACTGCTTGGGACTTAATCTTCAACCAACGCCCGAGGTGGGCTCTTCAACGCCCAAGGTGGGCAAACACTGCTGTAGAAATACTAACAGAAGAACTTTGATAACACCCATCGAACTCTAGACTTCAAAGGAATTTGTGAGTTAATCCACCTGTAAAAGATCAAAGCATATAGAACCACAACATGTCCTTAAATCTCCTCTAATGCATTAAAAACATCATAAATCCCTCTTCTCCACACTAAGGTTTAGATGAGTCAAACTCTCCCTTTTAAGACTTAAACCTTAGTCAAATGGACTTCTCAACACTCTATAATTGCATATAACTTGGTCACATCAATTCGCACAAAGAATTTCGAAGAATTCAGAACATTAAGGAACGAAATTAACGAAACCCTAGAACACCACAACATTAGATTATCAGTAGATTGATTGAAGAAAATAAAAGAGATGAAATGAATTGACGATGAATCGACTGAAATTCGCACAGCAAGAAATCAAAACTTCGATGGGAAATTTTTTAAGGAAACTGAGAAAATGAGATGAAATTTGTGGGACTTTGAAGAGAAATTTGCGGAAGAAATTGAGCTAGGATTCGTCCCGCTCTGATACCATGTTAGAATTCGTGTTTAGGAAGGAAGATATTCTTGAGGAGTAGAAGAGGAAGCCATTGATGAGCTTGAGGTTGAAGAAAACAATAGAGAGAATAAGTTACATCCTATTATTGTGTGAAAAAGTAAATGAAGAAAATACAAGTAAGGTATTTATACTAAAGTTCTATTTACATCAACAAAACTAACTTTCCTTGTATTAAGGAAACAAAGTAACAAACTTAATCAACTACATTGAGTTGCAACTTGTAGTGAATATGTGAACAAGTAATTCCAACAAAATAATCCCAAGGAATCCTTCACGATATCTCTATATCAAAGCAAGGCAATAACACTAAGACCTCAAATATCTGGACCATATGTATGAGTTGGGTGTCTTTGTAATTACCTCAAAAATAAAACTTTGTGGAAATTACATCTGATGGTGAGGTTGACAATCCACCATGAGATTGGTACTGCTCATACTTGTTTATACCGGCGAAAATTGAAAAAAGTGAAGAAACTTGCTAGGATGGGCCCATTATCAATTCATCATTTTGTGCATTAGATGGAGAGCTAGCTTGCATCCAACATCATTGTAGGCCCGAAGAAAGGAAAATACATTCGAGCACACGGTGAAAATTGCAAATAAACATATTGTTCAATAACTAATTCTTCGATTAAATACACTTTTTCCAAGCAAAAATGGTACATATTTGGCACTTGGTAGCCATCGCAAAGTAACTATATATCGGCATTTTTCTTAGCACACTAATGTGAAGATATTTATTCAATAAAGTTTCTTGTTTTTGAGGACGACAGATTATAAGACTCTGACTTACACTAAGATATTTTGGTAAAAGCAAAAGTTTGGACTTACAATCTTGTACAATTAGGAGAAACAACCAAGATCTACGAAACACCAAAAGTTACAAATTGTATTAGGAATTACTTTATGCAATAATATCTTTTATTAGATATTTTTATCTCTGTGAAGTTGTCTGAATTATCAATCGTAAGGACAGTTTTGGGTATATAATTACCGATTTGAAGGTGGTTCTATGTAATTATCTTAATTAGGGGTAGTCCGTAGTTTTGAGAATGTATCCTCCACTATGAATGGTTTTTGGTTACTTATCCAACCTTGTTTGGCAATCTATAGTATAATGATTTATGTCATGTGTCTTCGGCAACCTATGTTTCGCCTATACGAACCAAAGTTGATTAGGTTGCTAGTCAAAGTTAAACGTGTTTGGTGCGGTAGGCATCCATTTGGTAAAAAAGGTTGGAATATGTTTGATATCTAGACATATAAAAGAGTTTTTTTTATTAATGTATTTGAATATAAAGTTTTGTCAAAATGTGTTTCTTACTTGAATGGTGAGGCCAGGCCACATATTTGATCCCAATGTTAATAAAAAATTTCCAACTCCTATTGCCTGAATTTTGCTAATTTTGGAAGAATGCGGGAGGCCGTGGGAGGCCGTGGTGTGCATCAAACATAAGAGAAAAGTTCGACCACATATATAAACATGAGTCATGACTCATGAGTGGCATTCCATCTCAATATCCGTTGCTTCAGATACGAAAGATGCAAGGAAAAATAGTTAACATATTTACACTTTTAAAATAATCAAAATGTGAGCTTTTTATATTCTCTTCACTTAATTGAAATACATTTTTCTAGCTACTAAATAATAAATTATTTTAAAATATAATACTCTCTCTATTTTATAATATCGTTCATGTTTCTCCTTTTATTTATGGGAATTAAGGAAAGTAGAACACACATATCATATTTTATATATTATGTTCTACTAGTATTTGTGAGTAAATGGATTCTTCTTTTCTTTTATCAAAAAAGCAAAACAATATTAATTGAAACTTTTAGTAAATTGTGCCTCATTGTTTCAACTAATAAAAAGAACTTAAATGAACAAAAATAACAGTTAAAATTACAATAAAATGAATTATTAAAGTAGAAAGATTTGTGTTGGAAACAATATTCTGGGACACTTAACAAAAACTATATTAATTATATAAGACGGAAGGAGTATCAATCATGTTATTTTTTATGTTTTTCATATGAAACCAAAGGCTCTACAAAGTCAATGAGTAGGACACTCACTATATATCTCTTTGAAAAAGGACATGAAAAGATTACAAATTCTCGTACAATAATTCAATCAATATTAGCATCATGAACTGACGCCTATGATTTTAGCCAGTGGAAAACAATGTAATAGAGAGATTAGATATAGTAAGTGTATAGCCCTTGGGGTGCATCGTTGCACTAGTTGTATCAGTTTTTACTATTTTTTCATTGTTTTGTTATAGAAAAAGTTATATACATTGTATGGTGGCTTAAGTATACAACGTATATATGTTCCCCGATCACTCTCAAATTCACTTATTTAATAAATGATGACATTTGTTTTATGTCTTAAGAAAATTAGCATCCCATACTTCCATTATGTTACTTTCTGTGTCCCTTGTGTAGCTTACAACGCTTATCTCTATGACTCAGTGACTCTATTATCAGGAGGTACTCAATATTAATTGTTGAGCGTACTATTTTACCAGTTTTATATAGTTGCATGCACCTAAATTATTTGATTCAAACATAGTTTCAATGATTCAAATCATGAAATAACATGTGGATCGGGGATAGACTAAAGCTGAGGCCGGAAAGTCTAAACTCTAACACCATTATATTATTACCAAACCAAAGAAGACATATATGAAAATACGATACAAGATTAATCGATCTTTGGTAATAAGCTCAGTTTTCCTTCAGAAGAAAGTCACAAGAAAGGAACTTGATTGTTTTTTTAAAAGATAAATTGTATTGATAGAAAGTCATACGACATCTACAATCGATATTAAAGAAAAATGAAACACAACCTAACTTAATCAAATAAAGTTCCTCTACGATACGCTCCCTCTGTTCCTAAATACACTTTCTATTTCTCCTTTTCACGTTTGCCAATACACATTTTGTATCATTAATATATTTAGTTACATAATAGTAAAAATTATAGAAGTTTGATTTTCGTAATGTACATAATGAGACGTATCAAACAAGACCTCACATTACTTATTGCAAATTTGAACAACAAACTATCAATAAACTCGATCTTTGCACCAAACTATAAAACCAAACTTTAAACCCCCATAAAGGGAGACTAATTGTTGGAACACAAGGTGACACTCAAGAAGGGGGGGTTGAATTGAGTGGCTAAATCTAATCGATTTTTGCAAAAACACCTTTAGGGCACAGTGCCATGCACTGTGTTATTCACTCGTAAAATCTCCGATTGACGTTTTTGCTCAAACGAAACTGAATTAAACACTAAAACAATTATATCAAATAATAAAACACAGGAATTTAACGTGGTTCAATCTTACCTCTGAGATCTACGTCCACACAAACTACTCTTTTATTACTTGAATCGCAAAATATCAAACTCTTGATACAATTCGACTCCCCCACTACTAACTCTAGTAGTGCTCCCAACACTTAACCCTAAGTGTTGCTTCTCTCTATAATATCAGAAATTACAGAAAGAATAATCCCTTAAAAGCGTGCTTCTTATTCAAGAAAATTAGAGGACAATTACAAACGTTGTTTAGTTTCCTAATCTGACTAGAACTCTGTGATATACTCTGTGCCTTAGGAAATCGTTTTCAGCTCTCAAAAACTTAAACTCTCTAATCTGAAAACGTGAGATTGCATATTGATTTCGATCCCCTATATATCTTAGTGAACTGAATAAAAATCTTTCTCCAAGATGTATTATCTTTTTGAACAATTTTTATTCCTAAAATAAAGGGATAAAATTCTTTTCCTATTCAAAACCCAATTTTATCTTTTATAAAAACTAATTTTTCTTTTCCTTATAGGATAAGGATTTCTCCATATCTTATATTAACTAGATCAACTCTTAAATCAGTTTTTTTATTAAACAAACTTTATCACATTGAAAAATCAGTTTTTCTCCTTCTTATTAAAATTCATTATAAACGTTTTTTATGATTTTTTTTTTCCCAAAAAAAAACTTTTATCTTTTATATACAAAACGTTTTATCAAAATCAGTTTTTATAAAATCCTTTTTATTTTAAAACTAAACTTCCTTTTTATATAGATATATGAAATTACTATGATTATCAATTTTCTTAACTCTAAGAAAATAATAACCATTCTAATTTCACATTTCTATTTTTAGCACAAAGGTTATCACATAGTTCTAATACTTTACATTTGCGTAATTATCACTAAGTATATAACAATGTCTAAATTTCCATTTCTTCAAAGTCTTCAATCTTTCATTAGCTTCCAATCTTGATAACTTTCTTAGATCACTGTTACATACATACATGTTATAGCACAAGGTGTTTATCATCATTAAAATATGCAAAGTTCAAACACAACAAATTCCCCCTTTTTGATTTTGCAGGACTGAAATCTGGCACAGAGGCATACACTGTGCAGAATATCCGGTCTACTAGAAGTTAAATAGAGAAGTGATCCAATCATACCTCTGTAGATCGTCTCATCTACTTTCTTACCATTTTCATCAAGATCTAGCTTGGTAGCAGTAGGTATAGGAGTTGAATGAATCTTGGAATCTTACATACCATATTTTTTCAAGAGCTCCTTCACGTATTTCTGTTGATGTATCATTATTCTTGTCTCAAGTTGTTTGACTTGTAACCCTAGGAAGAAACTTAATTCCCCCATCATATACATTTCAAATTCACTTTTCATTAGTTCAGCAAAATAGTGACATAATAATTCGGTGGTTGCCCCAAAGATAATATCGTCAACATAGATTTGGACAATCAACAATTCTTACCCCTTAGTTTTTAGAAACAGTGTCCTATCAACTGAACCTCGTTTGAATCCGTTTTCCATTAGAAAGATAAATAAACGTTCATATCAAGCTCTAGGAGCTTGTTTTAAACCATAAAGAGCCTTATCAAGTTTAAAAACATGGTTAGGAAAATCATTATCAACAAAGCCGGGGGGCTGCTCTACATATACAGTTTCTTTCAGATAACCATTAAGAAATGCAGTCTTAACATCCATTTGATAGAGCTTAATATTCTTAAATGCAGCAAAAGCTATCAAAATTCTAATAGCTTCCAAACGAGCCACAGGAGAAAAAGTTTCATCAAAGTCAATTCCCTCCGGCTGATTGAATCCTTGACATACAAGTCTGGCTTTATTTCGAACAATCATCCCACTATCATCTAATTTATTTCGAAAAACCCATTTTGTGCCAAAAACTGATTGATTAGTGGGACGAGGTTCCAAATGCCAAACTTCATTTTTTTTGAATTGATCAAGCTCATCTTGCATAGCAAGAATCCAATCAGGGTCAGTCAATGCAATTTTATAATTTGGAGGTTCAATTTCAGATATGAAAGCATTGAAAGCACAAAAGTTAAGAAGGGATGAACGAGTTTGTACCCCCTTGGCAATATCAGTAAGAATTAGGTCAGTAGGGTGCGAACTCTGATGTTTCCACTTCTTTGGAGTGAAGGGCACGTTGTGTAGCACAGTGCCGTGCTCTGAGCTGTTGCTATCATGTTCTATTCTTGGAGTACGACAGTCAGCTGAGGATTCTTCTTGTGGTCTATCTTCATCTACCACTGCTATTTCTTCCAGTCTTTCACTAAGATCCCGTTCATTTGAATTTTCAATTTGTTCTCCGGACTGTGCCACAGACTGTGTTGCATAAGGTGTTTCTAACCGTTTTTCAGCATAACGGTCCTCTAGTGCATCAGATGTTTCTCTAACCAGTCCAATAGAGAAGTTTTCATCATAATCTACCTGCACTTCTTGAGAATTTATGTCAGTTTCATAAAAAATAACATGGACACTCTCTTCCAGACGCATTGTTCTTTTGTTATATACTTTATATGCTTTGCTATGAGGAGAGTATCCTATGAACTCCGCTTCGTCACTCCTTGGATCAAATTTACCCAAATTATCCTTACCATTATTATGAACATAACAAGTACATCCAAAGCATCTAAGGTGAGAAATATTTGGTTTTCTTCCTTTAACAAGTTCATAAGGAGTTTTATTCAAAATGGACCGTACTTTTGTCCTATTGTATATGTAACATGCAGTAATTACGGCCTCGACCCGAAAGTTTCTAGGTAGACCACTATATAAAAGTATAGTTCGTGACATGTCTTCCAAAGTACGGTTCATTCTTTCTACCACTCCATTTTGTTGTGGAGTTCTTGGAGCGGAGAAGTTATGATCAATTCCATTTTCATTGCAAAACATTTCAAAATCAGTGTTTTTTCAAACTCAGTGCCATGATCAGTTCTGACAGACAGCAATTTGCAATTAGTTTGATTTTGGACTTTACGAATATGGACTAGAAATACTTCAAAAGTTCCATCTTTTCCACCAATAAATAGAGTCCATACAAATCTAGAGAAATCATCAACAAGTACTAATACATATTTGCTACCACCTCTACTCCTTACTCGCATAGGACCACAAAGGTCCATATGAATTAACTCCAAAGGTTTAGAGGTGCTAACAAATTTCTTTGACTTAAAAGAGGATCGAATATGTTTACATCTAGCACATGCTTTACAAATTGTTTCCCAATCAAAATTTATGGAAGGTAAACCATCAACTAAATCCATTTTTCTCAACTTGTTAAGCAATCTTGAGCTTACATGTCCAAGTCTTTTATGCCAAAGTAAAGGATTATCTTGCAGCACACTCATGCATGAAATAGTATTGTTAGGTAAGTTGTTTAAACATGTTAAGTAGACATTATTTACCCTCTTCCCTTCCAATATCAATTCATGAGAATCGTTGTTAATGATTTTGCAAATATCAGCATGAAATTCAACAACATTACCTCGATCACACAATTGTGAGATACTTAACAAATTGTGTTTCAAACCATTTATTAGCATTACATTCTCTATGGAGTGTGTTAGGGATTTGCCGACGTTTCCAATACCGATTATCTCTCCCTTTTTGTTGTGGCCAAATGTTACACACCCTCCATGGTGGGCTACTAGTGAGAGGAATTGAGATTTATCACCAGTCATATGTCTTGAGCAGCCACTGTCGAGATACCATAGGCTACTTCCTCTCACATTCGCCTGCAAAAAGATCACTTGTTAGTTTTAGGAACCCAAATTTGCTTGGGTCCCTTTTTCTTTCATTGAGCCTCTAATAGATCTTTTCTAACCCATATTTGATTTACATACTTAACATTTTTGGTAACACTCTTTTTCTTGATATTGCAGTTATCCATAAGGTGTCCATTCTTTCCACAGAAGTTGCAAATCAAATACTCAGGTAAATCGATATATTTTCGTTTACGAAAGTCTCTTTCAAAATTTTGGGCACTGTGCTTTACACTGTGCCTCTGGTCTGTATATCCTAAACCAATTCTGTTTCGATTGCTAGTTGTACTGGAAATATAGTCTAGGGATTTTTGACCATCTAACCATTTTTCATACATTTTTCGAGCGATAGTCAATTGTGATTCTAAGAATTCAACAGAAGTGTTTAGATCGATATTTCTTTTTCTTGAAATTTCCAAATCTCTTTTAGCTTTATCAAGTTCGTCACTTAACTTAGCATCATGAGGCAACATAAGTGGAATAATTCTGGATCTTTGTCTAGACTCTTTTACTTTAATTAACTCAAGTTTTAAAGATTCAATTTGTTTTTCAATATTCGAATTTTTAGCTTCTAGCTCAGTGTACGGCACAGTTTATCAACGACTTCTTTTGTGAGAGACTTTTCGTACCTTAAGGCACTTAACTCAACATTTCTTTCTTCGACAGTTTTTTCCAGTTCATCATTCTTTTTCATCAGTTCTTTACAGTCCTTTAATAAATCCTTATATTCCAATTCCAACCCAATCTTTTGCTTAGTCAAAATTTTTACTTCTTTTTTCATGTTTGAAAAATTATCATTCATCTCTTGACAATCATCAATGACATTACTAAGCAAAGTAGCAAGTTGGTTTTTCGAAAGAAGATGTATTGAAGGTTTTAGGGAGATAAGACTTACCTCACTGTCTTCCGTTTCGTCTTGGGAATTCGAACTTTTTGCCATTAAACACAAGTGTGAATCGTCCTGGCATGTGCCCTTCTTTGTGATGTATGTACAGCATTCAGACATAGTTTTGCTTCATGGCACTGTGCCTCTGACTGTTCTTCATCAGAATCCGAATCTCCCCAAACGGCAGCTATCATGGCCTTTTTGAACTCTTTCTTGGATTGTTCCCTTCTTTCTTTGGGCTTCTCATCATCCCATAAGGGACATTCCTTAATCCTGTGATTGAACTCTCCACACTTGAAACAATCGGTGTTAGTAGCACTTTTCTTAGAATTAGAGGTAGTGCTCTTACCTTTGAAATTTCCAATTTTCCTAGGATTGTTAAATTTGTTCTTTTTGAGAAAATTTTGAAATCTCCTAGTGAGAAGTGCAACATCATCATCACTATCACTATCTTCAGTTTCAAATTCAGTTCTCAAGGCAAGACCTTTATTTTTTGGTTCATTAGTTTTGGAATCTAAGACAAGTTCCTGAGTCATTAATGATCCAATTAGTTGTTCTAGTGAGAGTTTAGTTAAATCTTTAGCTTCTTGAATGGCGGTTATTTTTGGAAGCCATCGATTTGTTAAACTTCTTAGCACCTTTCTCACTAAATCTTCAGAAGTATATATGTTTTGCCTAGAGAACATAATTCATTAGTGATTAGTGTAAATCTAGTGAACATCTCTTTAATAGATTCGTCCTTATTCATAGTAAACAATTCATATTGTTGGACTAACAAATCTATTCTAGATTGTTTTACCTCATTCGTACCTTCGTGGGCCAACTCCAGCATGTCCCATATTTCTTTTGATGTAGTACAAGCGGAAATCCTTGAGTATTCATCAGGTCCAATTCCATATTGGAGAATACTCATTGCTTTGTAGTTCTTATCGGCTTTTGCATAGTCGACCGAATCGTAGTCATCTTCATCCTTGTCGACCATCTTTCCTTCAACGTTTTTTCCTTGGATAAGGATTGGTCTTTTTCTAATGACTTTCCAGCATTCATAATCCGATCCTTCGATGTAGATCCTCATCCTAGCTTCCCACCATTTGTAGTCTTTTCCGTTGAAAATCAGGCACTTGGTGTGTCTATCTCGAGAGTCATCTTGCATATTCATGACTTCCATTCTCTAGGGATGAGCCTTTCGAGAATAGCCTGCTCTGATACCACTTGTTGGAACACAAGGTGACACTCAAGAAGGGGGGTTGAATTGAGTGGCTAAATCTAATCGATTTTCGCAAAAACACCTTTATGACACAGTGCCGTGCACTGTGTTATTCACTCGTAAAATATCCGATTGACGTTTTTGCTCAAACGAAATTGAATTAAACACTAAAACAATTATATTAAATAATAAAACACAGGAATTTAACGTGGTTCAATCTCACCTCTGAGATCTATGTCCATACAAACTACTCTTTTATTACTTGAATCGCAAAATATCAAACTCTTGATACAATTCGACTCCCCCACTACTAACTCTAGTAGTGCTCCCCAACACTTAACCCTAAGTGTTGCTACTCTCTATAATATCAGAAATTACAGAAAGAATAATCCCTCAAAAGCGTGCTTCTTATTCAAGCAAATTAGGGGACAATTACAAACGTTGTTTATTTTCCTAATCTGACTAGAACTCTGTGATATACTATGTGCCTTAGGAAATCGTTTTCAGCTCTCAAAAACTTAAACTCTCTAATCTGAAAACGTGAGATTGCATATTGAACTGAATAAAAATCCTTCTCCAAGATGTATTATCTTTTTGAACAATTTTTATTCCTAAAATAAAGGGATAAAATTCTTTTCCTATTCAAAAACCAATTTTATCTTTTATAAAAACTAATTTTTCTTTTCCTTATTGGATAAGGATTTCTCCATATCTTATATTAACTAGATCAACTCTTAAATCAGTTTTTTTATTAAACAAACTTTATCACATTCAAAAATCAGTTTATCTCCTTCTTATTAAAATTCTTTAAAAACGTTTTTTTATGATTTTTTTTTTCCGAAAAAAAAACTTTTATCTTTTATATACAAAACGTTTTATCAAAATCAGTTTTTATAAAATCCTTTTTATTTTAAAACTAAACTTCCTTTTTATATAGATATATGAAATTACTATGATTATCAATTTTCTTAACTCTAAGAAAATAATAACCATTCTAATTTCACATGCATTTCTATTTTTAGCACAAAGGTTATCACACAGTTCTAATACTTTACATTTGCGTAATTATCACTAAGTATATAACAATGTCTAAACTTCCATTTCTTCAAAGTCTTCAATCTTTCATGAGCTTCCAATCTTGATAACTTTCTTAGATCACTGTTACATACATACATGTTATAGCACAAGGTGTTTATCATCATCAAAATATGCAAAGTTCAAAGACAACAAATCGAACTCTAAACACCCTTTAGAGGAGACAAAGAATCCAATAATTGGGTAGAAAACTCTCCATCACAGAGAGAAAGAAGATTATTATTAACGAAAACTAGAAAAATAAGTGCATAGAAGTAGAAATTGGGGCTTACCCCTATCGAAAAGGATGGTGCATGGCAATCCCAAAGAGTTTATAAAAAAGACTAGGAGATTTAGGAAGAAAAAGAGAGAAAAAAAAGAGAGACAGTTAGGGTTTGTGATCTTTAGGAACTTGTTATTCCTAGAACATTCTTTAAGCTTCTGTAACATCCTTTAAGTGGAGCGGCAAACAAAATTGTAACATTTCTTTAGCTTCTGCAATATTCTTAAAACATCCTAATATGATGGAAACAATTCTGGTCTTTAAAGGTGTGTCCAAAATGCAGGGCCGGTCCGAAGAATATGGAGGCCCTGTGCTCAACGTTGAAAATGAGGCCCCTATATGATCACAATAAGATCCTTTACAATAGAATCAAATATTATATCAACTGAGATTGACCAAATCCAAATATAACAATCTAATACGACTTAAATGATCCTAGTAGAATTGATGGCAAGTTGTCAACTAGATCTTGAAGATTATTTTTGGGGCTGGACGAGAGATAAAGAACTAGCTTCGTAGCAGTAACAAGAGATAATTCAAATAAAGAAGATCTGAAGAACGAAGACACAACGGTTAATAATGGAGAAAATCGAGGAGAGGGGAAGAGAGAGAGAGAGTGAGTGAGGAGAGAGAAGATCTCTTGCTGCTTTGCTTATTATGTGTGTATGAGTAAGCGTACTGTACTGATGTCTGATGCCTAATACTTTTTCTGGGCCTTGCCACCTTAGGCTTACTTGTTTTTTTTTTTAAAAAAAAAAAAAAAAACACTGGAGGCCACTCTAAAAGGGAGGCCCTATGCTGAGTCCCACTTTGGACCGGCACAGGGGCGGGCCTGCCAAAATGGAAACTATTCTGGAGAATTCTACATCATGTATAGGTTATATTGTAATAATTATTGTTAGCTATAGTTAGTTACTAGTTAGCTAAAGTTGTTAGAAAGATAGTTAGGTTGTTAGCTTAGCTAGACGATAAATATCAGTTCAACTGATTCATTCTATTACATTGAATGAGATTCTTACAACACATTCTCTAATTTGTCTGCATTCAAAACATCACAAATTACCTTTTACTGTGAGTAAAAGTAGAGCAGCACAATGTTTTGACATGGTTCACATTGACTTATGGGGACCTTACAGAATTCATGCATTGAATGATGCTAGGTATTTTTTAACATTAGTTGATGATCATAGCAGAGCTACTTGGACTTTTTTGTTGCACAATAAACTTCAAGTTGCTATTACTATTGCAAATTTTTTCAAAATGATTGAGACACACTTTGCAAAGTTGGTTAAAACTGTTAGATCAGATAATGGAACTGAAATTGTGAAAGAACAATGCTTAAAATTGTTCATGAACAGAGGAATTTTGATGCAAAAGAGTGTGCCATATGTTCCTCAACATAATGGAAGAGTTGAGAGAACACATAAACACCTTCTTGAGATGTCTAGAGCTCTCAGATTTCAAGCTAATTTGCCTAAAAAATTCTGAGGTGAATGTATCATGACTGCTACATCTTTGATAAACAAGTTGCATACTAAGCTTTTGTCTTGGAAATCACCATATGAGATATTATTTGGTACAGCTCCTGATTACAGTGGATTAAGGAGTTTTGGATGCTTGTGTTATGCTTATAACATGAGTATTAAAAGAGACAAGTTTGATTGAAGGTCTAAAAAATGTATTTTTATAGGATATATCCAGCTGGACAGAAAGCTTACGTGCTATATGATCTTGAAACAAACACCACTTTTGTTTCAAGAGATGTCATTTTCTTTAAAAAAACGATCTCCTTATCATACTCCAGATTCTTTGAAACACATATATTCTCCTAGTCTAGTATCTTTTCACACAGAACAAGATACTTAGCTTCTTCATCTTTTACTCCTATTAATGATGATATTACTCTTACATATTTAGATCCTACAATCAATTTACACAACTCTCCTGTATCCTTTTCTTCTTCTTCTTCTGAACAGGCTGCTGCTAATTTGGCTTCTTCTACCCCTTCATTTATCTCTTCTAATACTCCTCCTCTTAGTCCTGTTGTTCATGAACATATTGTTCCAGTTCTGAGACATAGCAACAGACATGTTATTCCTTCCACAATACTTAATGATTTTGTTACTACATACATTCCTCACAAAAATATTCCTGAAAATTCTTCTACATCTGAATCACAGTCATTTGTTGTGAATTCTTGTCATGTTATTGAACCTAAATATTACAACCAAGCTAAGCAAGATCCACATTGGATTGCTGCTATGGAAAAGGAGATTCAAGCTCTTGAATCTAATGAAACTTGGGACTTAATAGCTTTGCCTAAGGGAAAGAAAGCAATAGGCTCAAAATGGGTTTATAAAACTAAACTCAAACCTGATGGGATCATTGAAAGGCACAAGGCAAGACTTGTAGCTATTAGCTATCAGCAAGTTGAAGGCCAAGACTTTACTCAAACATTTTCTCCAGTAGCTAAACTAGCTATAGTAAGGGTGGTGTGATTGCTTTGGCAACTATCAGATTTTGGCCCTTGTGTCAGTTAGATGTGAATAATGCTTTTCTGCATGGATTTTTGGATAAAGAAGTATATATGCTTCTTCCTGCTGGTTATACCAAGAAGGTTAAGTGTGCAGGATAAATAAGTCAATCTATGGTCTAAAACAGGCATCAAGACAGTGGAATAAGGAACTGACAAGGTTCTTAATTTCACTTGGGTTTATTCAATCAAAACAGGACTATTTCCTGTTTACTAGAACTCAAGATGATGATTTTATGGTGATATTGGTATATATGGATAACATGATGGTCACTGGTACCTCAGTGGTTCAAATACAAGAAGTAAAAAAGGCTCTTGACTTAGCTCTCACTATAGAGGATCTAGGGGACTTGAATAACTTCATAGGGGTTGAAGTTACAAAAACTGCATCTGGAACTTTTATGTCACAGAAGAAATATATAAAAGACATAATTGTGGATACTGGCATGGAAAATTGCACTTCAGTTGCTGCTTCTCTTTCTACTGGTCTCAAATTATCTACAGAAGAAGGTGATATTCTAATAGAACCAGATGTGTATAGAAGGTTGATTGGGAGACTATTATACCTTGGCATTACAAGACCTGATTTGTCATATGCAGTTCAGCATTTGAGCCAATTTATGCATGCTCCTAGATCACCACATTTGAAGGCTGCACTTCATGTAGACAAGTATCTAAAAGGTACTATGGACTATGGATTACATTATGTTCAAGAAGCTGATTTGAGTGTACATGCTTACAGTGATTCTGATTGGAGTCGCTGTCATTTTAGTAGCAGATCACTCAGTGCTTATGCTGTGTTTCTTGGCTCCAATTTAGTATCTTGGAAGACTAAAAAGCAGTCTACAGTCAGTAAATCTTCCACAGAGGCAGAGTACAGGAGTATGGTTAATACAACCAGTGAGTTAGTATGGATTCATGGTCTTCTTGAAGATTTACAAGTGAAGATACTGCTGCCTATCATGCTTAAATGTGATAATACTTCTGCAGAGCACTTAGCTCATAACTCCATGTTTCATGAGAAAATAAAAACACTTAAAGAGGGATATGCACTATGTTAGAGAACAAGGAGCAGCAGGTTTCTTAACTACTGCTCATATTTCTAGCTCGGAACAGTTAGCTGATGTTGTAACAAAGGCATTACCATCTACTCAGTATCATTCTATATACTCCAAGCTTGGTCTTGCTTCCCAAGTCTAGCTTGAAGGGGGTGCATAAGTTATATTGTAATAATTATTGTTAGCTACAGTTAGTTACTAGTTAGCTAAAGTTGTTAGAAAGATAGTTAGGTTGTTAGCTTAGCTAGACTATAAATATCAAATTGTAAATATCAGTTCAACTGATTCATTCTATTACATTGAATGAAATTCTTACAACACATTCTCTAATATTCTGTCTTTCTATATCATGCCTTAGCAACTAATGTTAATTTGCGAAAGAGGCAAGTTTGTGTAATTGGAGCTTGCAGCCTTTGTGGGAACGGTGAGGAAACGGAGGAGCACCTTTTCAGGGACTGCGAGATTATTAAACGAGTTTGGAAGAGTTCGAACTTGGGGCTAAAAGTGGAGTGTGATAGGATTTTACCGATATCAAGATAGATAGAAAATTACCTCAAATATCTATGGACTGTGGATGGCAAGGATGGTTTTAGCACTAAGAGTTTAATTGCCATGCTTTGGGCTATCTGGTTGCAAAAATGACGTAGACTTTGCGAGAAGATCAGTTTATCCATCCACAATTCTGGAAAAGGTCAGACTATTAATGAATGAAGACTACCTAAGGGATCGGAACTCCCCACATTTAGAAAAGCACAGGCTTAGACCAAAGAAGGGAACACTGGAACCTGATGACCGGCAAGCTACTGAACATTCCATATCTGATCTCTGCAAGATTGAAGTTGACGGGGCTTGGAAAAGAACTACAGCACAGGATTATGTGGCGGGGATTGGATGGCGAGGCATCTGCAACGGGGAAGTTATGTTCCAAGGTAATGACACGGTTCTTGCTACAACAGCGTTACAAGCGGAGGCTCACTCTATTCTTAGGGGAATAAGAGAAGCATTACAGCGAAACTTCGACAGAGTGTTGCTGCACACATATTCCATGTTGATCCATTACGCAATAACCACATAAGTCAATCATCTAGATGTGTACTCTATAGTATTAGATATTAGGAATCTTATTACCAAGTTTGTAATATTTCGTTTTGCTAAAGTAGATAGAGACTCTGTCGCACATGCCCATGACTTGGCAGTAAAAGCCAGAAAGGGTATGTAGCTGTAGCTGTCTGTTGTTTGTTTTGGTCGCTTACTTACTGGCAAAAAAAAAAAAAAAAAAAAAATTAAGTAAAAAGTCAAAAGAAAGGAACGGTATATTACAGCAACAAGCATAAAACAAAAGCACCATAATCCTACACAAACATGTCAGATTAACATAATCGTTCTGAGATTTAATGGTCAAATTGACACATATTGAAAAGTTCCCTTCATACCACTGGCCTCAAGTGCCTATTAAAATAAATTCTTTATCCATAAAATCATACATCAAACCTCCATTATCCCTTTCTCACCGCCAATATTTACATGCACTCGAATATACCAAGCTATACCTGAGACAAGATTTATATCTTTTTCCTTTTCTAGAATTTTCGATTATTCCTTTAAGGATATTCAAAACACAACCATGTTAATGTCTTAATCTCAATGGTAAATAGAATACATTAAATGAAACCTCCTTCCCTCTTTCTTACTGCCAATATTTACATGCACTCGAATATAGCTGTACTTGAGAGTTGAGCCAAGATTTATATTTTTTTCCCTTTTCTGGAATTTTCGGCGTTACTTCTTTAAGAATATTTAAAACACAACAATGTTAAAGTCTTAATCTCAATGGTAAGAGAATGAGTAGCTGCATGATTTTATACGTTATCTCGATGATTGTCTACATTCATCACCTGTATTAATTCTCTTTTGTCGTGTTGTATATGCTCCTATAACCTCAATGTCTTTTTATTATTCTTAATGCTCTCTATGCAAGTCATCTATAACCTCCCTCAACTTCTTCAATCTCTACAATTTCATCTAATACCTTTAACGACGTCTCACATGCCCAAATCAATATAAAAGATTCTCTTTTATCTTATTATGCATATTACTTCGATCTTTTCCCATATCTTCATTCCAAATTGTATCTTTTAAGATATCTAACACATCCTTCTTCGTCTTATATATAAATTTCAAAGGGGTAATATGTTAGATATGTGTGTGGATAAAACAGTTAGTAACAGGATATTAGATCTTCCAAGCACGTATTCGATACGCTTTTCTAGAAGTTATTTACCGACCCACTAGGAACAACAGAGTATCACGGTAATACATATGAGATACGAAGAAGAAACATTGAATCTTGGTTGTTAACAAGAAACAATCCGAAAAAGAGTTTGTAATCTGATTTTGTTTAGACAAAATGCAAGAGAATAACATTCTCTAAGCAAGTACCATGGGAAATGATTTCACACTAAGTATGAATGATCTCTCTCTAACCAATTCCACATGTGATATGTCCCTATAAATACTAGGGAAGGCTTACAGAAGAAAAGACGCAACCATATACGAAAAGACGCACACCATTTCACGAAAGAAATGCCTCATCAGGAAAACTGACGAATAGGAGTCAGCGCTCCTCTCTGGAGCGGGCGCTCCAGGCACGAGCCGACGCTCCTCAGCCCTATCAAGGAAATTGGTTCAAACTCCAATTCCCTGACAATTCTGAGCGTGCGCTCTACTTAGAGCGAGCGCTCTATTGACTAGCCTTTTCGTTATTCCTCCTTTCTCATCACATAACATCAACGGACACATTTGAACTATAAATGTTCCAATAATCCTCCTCCATTTATAGTATAAATGCTTTGAATCCGTACATATGATTTTTACCGATTTTGTTTTAATTGAAATTATTAAATGTCTTGGAAGATAATGGTTTATTGTCTTTGATCTAATCTATTTAATAGACGAACTTATGTGAAAATAAATATGTTCTTCGGTTTGAGAAGGATATTTGGCGTGAGTTAAGTCTTAGTTTAGGGATTTGTTTCTTACAAGAAGATGATATTAATTTCTTCTTGGAGGAGGTACTTCATGGAGGAGGTTTTTCATGGAGGAGGTTAATTCCTTGTTATCCAAGAAGTGTACTTATGTGGTTGTTTTCATATACAAGTCTTGGTTTAAATAGATAAGATGTTTATTTTGTTAATACTAAAATGGGGAAGAATATTAATTTATTTGATTGTTTTAGTATTAACATGTTCTTTGTTCATAATTGATATTTGAATGTTATAATGTTTATAATTGCAAGTCACAACACATTGGATTGCGACTTTGTGGTGTTTGTGATTTTATAAGCATGGAGTCGTGTTAATGAACTTTTATATGTTTTGTTAACTTGATGAATTTGGCCAAAGTTGTTGTCAAGTTATGTTATATAAAAGTAGGGATGTGTTTTAAGCCTTAATTAAGTAAATTGCAAATATAGAAAACTCAATTCACGTCTTGTACAATGCAAGATCTTGAATTCAATGAGGATCCCACTTTATTTGTAATTTGGAGCACTATAATATTTTTCATTACATCCCAAGGTTAGTGCTTGTTTTTTGCAATGTTGGAGGTTGATTAATTTCTTAATAAACCTGTGGTTAGTTGCTTGGTTGCGAGAGCATGTTATAGAAGGTTTACCTATATGAGTAAGAAGTTTGGCCACTTCACCTAGTTTGGGGCTTAACTGGGAACACTCATGAATGTGGATATGGACTCAAGGCCTTTAATGGAGTCGAAGGTTACAATGTTGTTTGTGTAAGCTTGTGTGTATAACATCTTCAAATTTTCATATGGTTGAGTGATTCAATGCTTAGTCAATCATTTCAATCGGAAGTTTGTAAAGTATGTTATACTAAGTGGAAATTCAATCTTTACGACATTTTCATTTATGCACAAGTTTAGTTGATTTTGTATAATTTGCAAGTGTACGAACTATATAGCATTTGTAATATAAATGGAGGAGGATTGTTGGAACATTTATAGTTAAATGTGTTCGTAGGTTATATATATGATGTTTATTATACTTGGTGTTGTGGAGAATAAGTATAATATGAATTAAGAGGAATTAGATGTGTCTTTTGGTGTGAAGCGACACCTTGTTTCAGACATTTCCTCTAACTATCTCCTACACTATAAATAGGGATGGGTCATATGTATTATTGAGGAAAAAAAATTATTTTTCCCATGGTACTTGCTTAGAGAATGAAATTCTCTTGTGTTTTCTCTAAACAACATCAAACTACAAACTCTTGTTGGGATTGTTTCTTGTTAACAACCAAGATTCAATGTTTCTTATTCGTATCTCATAAGTATTACAGTGATACTCTGTTGTTCCTAGTGGATCGGTAAATAACTTATAGGAAAGTGTATCTAATACGTGCTTGGAAGATCTAATATCCTGTTACTCACTGTTTTATCCACAGACATATCTAACATAATATTACTTCCACCCTCTTTCATTGCCATTATCATTGAAAAAAAACTAAATGAACCTAAATTTTTCATCGCTATTAAGAAATCAAAGAAAATCAGAGAGATATAGATGTGTGCTAATTGCATCTTTAGAGAAGACAAAACATTTTAAATGAATATATGATAATTTGGGCCCCTAGGATGCTAAGGTGAGCTAATTTTGGAACTCAAGTTGTGTAGGTTAAATCACAAAATGGAACGATGAATATATAATATGGGAGTGTGCCATTGTGGTTCTGGTTCTTTATATTAAAAGACCACGGTGAGGTGGATCTACCACGAAGATGAATACGTAATTGTGTGGGAGAAAAGTTCTTAAAGCTCTTTAGTGACTTGGCTATGGTTGCTTTCTATTTGACCGCCTTCAAAAAGCTAAATCAAATGATCAAATCAAACCTAAAAAGGAATCCTTGCATTATGCTTTTTTTAATGTTAGATGGCCTTGAGTCCCAAACGCTTATTGGCATGTATAGCTGCAAACTAGTGTCATTACGGAAATTCGGGTTACCAAATTGAATTCAGATCCATACAAGGAAGTACGTACAAAATGTTCGTACTTATAAGAAATCAAAGAAAATAATGATTTCTGTAGAGAGAAAATGTAGAGAAGAAGAAATGAATGAAAGTTTATTTTTAGATTATGAGCTTACAAAGAGAAAATAGTTGAGCTGAATAGCTTTATACAAGAGCTCTAACCAACTATCCAACTATCCTACCAAACTTGTAACAAACTTCTAATTACATTTTTAATTACTAACAAACTAAAAATAAATAAACTCCTATACTCCCCCTTCAAGCTGGACCTTTGAAATAAGTCCAAGCTTGGTAGATAACAATTGATGTTGAGCAGATGCAAGGGGCTGTTAAGTCCAAGCTTGGCAGATAAAAATTGATGTTGAGCAGATGCAAGTGGCTTACTAAGAACATCAGCTAGTTGTTGAGAGCTTGACACATGAGCGGTCTAAAGAAAGCCTTCTTCTACTTGTTCTCGAACATAGTGCATATCCCTCTTCAAATGTTTAGTTTTCCCATGAAACATGGGATTTTGTGCCAGATGTTGTGCTGATGCGTTATCACATTTCAAAGTGATACGAAGAGAAACATGAACTTGCAAGTCTTCCAACAACCCCTGTACCCAAACTAGTTCACTAGCTGTATCAGACATACTTCTGTATTCTGCCTCAGCAAAAGATTTGCTGACACTTTGTTGCTTTTCAATCTTCCATGAGATCAGATTAGATCCCAAGAACACATCATAAGCACTAAGAGATCTACTACTAAATTGACAAGAACACCAGTCTGAATCACTATAAGCAGTAACTTGTAGATCTGTATCAGCTTTGTACCACAATCCATGATCCAAAGTGCCTTCAAGTACTTAAGAATATGAAGTGCAACTCTTAGATGTGGAAGTCTAGGATAATGAATGAACTGACTTCAGTGTTGCACTGAGTAAGACAAGTTTGGCCTTGTTATTCCCATATATAACAACCTCCCTACTAGTCTTCTATACACATCAGGTTCTTCAAGAGGTTCACCTACCTCAGTAGATAGTTTCAATCCACAAGAAATTGGGGCAGGAGCAGCAATACAATCAAGCATAGCAGCATCAGAAATAATATCCTTGATGTACTTCTTTTGTGAAAGAAAAATTCCATTTGCAGTTCTATGTACTTCAATTCCAAGGAAATATGTCAAATTTCCAAGATATTTGATTGTAAAAGTTGTGTCTAAAGATATTTTAACTTCTTCAATTTGTGAAATAGATGTTCCAGTGATAAGAATATCATCTACATACACCAAAAGCACCAAAAATTCACCATCCTGAGTCCTAGTAAACAGAGAGTAATCTTGTTTAGACTGGACAAAATGCCAACTTTAGAGAAATTTGCTAAGCTCTTTATTCCATTGTCTAGATGCTTGTCTTAGACCATAAAGAGATCTTTTTATTCTACAAACTTCACCAGGCATAGCCTTTGTATAACCAGCTGGAGGCAACATGTAAACTTCTTCATCTAAGAATCCATGCAGAAATGCATTATTTACATCTAACTGATGTAAATGCCATTTCTTAACAGCAGCAAGTGCAATAATAGTTCTTACAGTAGCAAGTTTAGCTACAGGAGAGAAGGTTTGATTAAAATCTTGACCTTCTATCTGTTGATAACCAATAGCAACCAATCTTGCTTTGTGTCTTTCAATGGAACCATCTGGATTCAATTTAGTCTTATAGACCCATTTTGAACCTATGGCTTTCTTTCCTTGGGGTAAAACAGTTAACTCCCAAGTATCATTGCTCTCAAGAGCTTCAAGTTCTTTTTCCATAGCTGTCACCCAATTCACATCATGTTTTGCTTGATTATAATGTTGAAAGGAAAGTGAATGTGTCTCTAATGAATTAAAATCATTTTTGTGAGGAATATATCCACCAACAAAATCTTGAAATTGAACAGATGGCTTAACAATTCTAGAAGAAGTCCTAGTAGTAGGAACATCAGAAGGAATATTGTTTACAGGAACATGTATATTATGAGAAAGCTGATCAGAAGAAAAAAATTCAGTTTACTCAGAAAGGTTATGTTCAGAAGGTATAGTATGATGATCCGTAGCATTGTTAGGACTAGAATTAGAGAATGAAAATTCAGAATTATGGGAAGAAGCTGGATTTGATATAGGAGAATTTGAATTTGGAATGATAGGATCAGAATGAATAGGATCAGTAGTTGTGTTTAGGGAATAATCAAAATAAGAAGAATCTGTTTCATAAGTAAATTGAAGCAGATTAGGATGTTTTGTGTTGGAAACAGTATGAGAAATTTGATATGGAAAAATGTTTTCAAAAAATATCACATCTCTTGATACAAATGTAACATGAGTATCCAAATCATATAGTTTAAAAGCTTTTTGTCCAAAAGGATAACCAATGAAAATACACCTCCGATATCTACTATCAAATTTATCTCTTTTAACATGCAAATTATAAGCAAAGTGAACCAAACACTCTTAATTCAGAATAAGAAGGAGGTTTGTGAAATAGTACCTCATATGGAGATTTCTAATTAAGAACCTTGGTAGGAATCTTGTTTATCAAACAAGTAGCTGTAAGGATGCAATCACCCCAGAATTTCTTTGGCAAATGAGCATGAAATCTCAAAGCTCTTGCAACTTCAAGTAGGTGTCTATGTTTTCTCTCAACTCGAGCATTTTGTTGAGGAACATTGGGAACACTTTTCTGATTTAAAATGCCTTTGCTAGCAAATAATTCTAGACAAGACTCTTTAATCAATTTAGTTCCATTATCTGATCTCATATATTTGACTTTCTTATCAAATTGAGTCTCCACCATAGCTAAAAACTGTTGAACAGTCTTTTCTACCTGAAGTTTATTATGTAGAAGATATGTCCATGTAACCCTACTATGGTCATCAAGTACAGTTAAGAAGTAGGATGCTCCACCTATTGCTCTCACCTTATATGGACCCCATCAGTCTAGGTGAATCAAGTCAAAACAAATAGCTGCTCTACTTGTGCTCACAGCAAAAGGAAATTTATGTTGCTTTGAATTATAGCAAACACCACAATTATATTCTTTCAATCCAGAACAATCACAACTAGGAACATATTTCATCTTTGTTAAAGATGGATGACCTAGCCTAGCATGAAGAAGATCCAGCTGATTTCTAGCAGCTATCTTATTGTGAGATATACTGGTTGCCGATTTATTTGGCAGAACAGGAATATTTACAACATCAACATTATTCATTGTGTTACAGCCAACAACATTACCAGAGATACCTGCAACTGTGTGAGTTGAACCTTGTTGAGCATCAGACTTGACAAAGTAATATAAACCATTGAATTTCTTCCCAGCACCTAATACCACAGAACTAGTATGGTCATGTAAGTAGCATGTATTTTCAGTGAAAGTTACTCTAATCTTGTTGTGTTGAATTAATCTTCCCACTGATAACAAGTTATGTTTGAATCCTTTAACAAACATAACATCATATATCACCAACTTGTTACTAAGAATCACATCTCCAACTTTCTCAACAATCTTATAGGTTACATCAGGCAAACCTACTTTAACAGGCTTAACTAGCAATCTTGTTTTGAACAGAATACTATCATCATAAGTCATATTACACATGCACCAGAATCTATGATCCATAGACTTGTATCACTGTTTTTATTCACTGAACAAGTTAGTGAGTGAGAGATTATTCCTGCAAAATTTGCATATGAACAGCTGGTGCCAGAATCACCAACTTGTTGTTTACCCTTCATGGCTCTCATAACCTCTTGACAAATAGCATTCAACATTTCAAGATGAATAGCACCTCCATCTCCAGTAGTTTTACCACCATTACCAGTATTTCCAGTATGTACATCTGAATCTTCCAAAGGATCATTTCCACAATATTCTTCATGTGAAGAATGAACATTAGCAACAATCTTTCCTACATATGACTGATTGATTCCTTTTGTTGCAGTAGCTTTTATAGCATTGTACCATTCAGGATATCCAATGATCTTAAAACATTGATCAATGGTATGCCCTTTTCCTTTCTAGTTGGTACAAAATTTGGTCAGTTTGTCTTTCTTCCAATCTTTCTTTCCTTGAAAAGTCCTCTGAAATTGTCCATTCTTGAATGTTAGAGTAGCCAAAGCATTGCTCTCAACCACCACACCACTAACCTCTTTCTGTTTCTCAATTTGTTGTGCAATAGAGAACACTCTATTGATAGTAGGCAATGGATCCATTGATAATACATTTGTGATAGTATTATCAAATCCACTATTAAGACCTAAAAGAAACTTCATCATCCTATCTTCTTCCTCAAAATCAGCAATTTTCTTGAGAAAGAAACAACTGCAAGTTTTCAAAGCTCCATAACTACATGTAGGAAATGTTCTTATACACTTCATTTCATCCAACAGTTTCTTCAATTTACCATAATAGGTAATAATAGTCATATTTTCTTGTTGCAAATTATCAATTTCTTTCTTCAATTGATATATCAATGGACCATTAGATTGTCCAAATCTCTCATTCAATTCCTTCCACAATTCAACAGCAGATTCTATATATCCAAAAACATCAGCTAAATCTGAACTCATTGAGCTTAAGATCCAACTAATAACCATAAAATCAGCACGTTTCCATTTAGGAAAATCCTTATGTTTCTCATCTGGTTTCATAATTTCTCCATTGATGAAACCTTCTTTTTTTTAGCTATTAAACCTCTTCTAATATTTCTACTCCAACGAACAAAATTTGTTCCAGAAAATATCGTAGCAACAAGAGATGAAGTAGGATTATTAGAGGCAGCAATGAAATAAGGATCAAGAGTACCTCCATTATTCGATTGTTGATTACTATCAACTGTGTTTCCAGTAGCTGTAGAATCTTCAATCGCTATTATAATTTGCAGAAAATCAAATTGATTATACGAATTTCAAAGATTTCGCAGAGATTGTGCAAGAAATTTCGCAACAATTTGCAAGAAAATTCACAATTACAGTATGAATTTTAGTTAAAAAATGAAACCTCAATCTCAAAACAAGAGATTTAGCTCTGATACTATATAAGAAATCAAAGAAAAGAATGATTTCTGTAGAGAGAAAATGTAGAGAAGAAGAAATGAATGAAAGTTTATTTTCAGATTATGAGCTTACAAAGAGAAAATAGTTGAGCTGAAAAGCTTTATACAAGAGCTCTGACCAACTATCCAACTGTCCTAACAAACTTGTAACAAACTTCTAATTACATTTTTAATTACTAACAAACTGAAAATAAATAAACTCCTATAGTACTCGTTTTTACAAAGATAGGATGTTGGAACTTTTTTTTCCTTTTTTAAGGCTAGGGGATCGAGGAGTTGATCATGACCCAGGTCCCAGGCCAAAATCAAGCATAAACCAAACCGATTGGGCTCAAATAAAGATCACCAGACAAACATGATCCAGTCAAAAATCAACCTAGCTAGTTATCGAGTTGACCCAAGAAATCAAGAACCGAACTCATGGTGCACCCAAATTGAGTACAACTCGACATTCAAGGAGATCGAGTAAGTAGACACTCAAACCCAACTCACATCACGTAATGCTAATCCAAGCCTTGATTTTACGCACATCTAACCTGGCCCAATTTCAACACTGCTTGAATCTGACAAGACCAGATAGCAACACAACCTTATTTCAAAGCGACCTAGTTTTTACCAACCCCACTTTCATAAAATTTGTTATAAACACAATCAAAATTCAACCTGACTTAGGTCATTATTATATTTATTTACTTGTTCAATTTCTACTTGACCATCTAAACAAAATTAAAATTTTCAAAAGATTACATGCTATAATTCTATTTTAAAATCCATGCAAGCATACCTATTAGCGAGGCATGACCAGGTGAAAGTAAACAATTATAACATTTCAAAGTCACTCTAAAAGTAGCTTTTCGATTTCCAAAATGCAACAACTATTTTAAGGAAATAGTATAAATTTTTCATTATTTCAAATGAGTGAATGCGAAATTGAACCAAACCCAAATTTACCCCGTCCAAATTCAAAATTGAACTTTTTTTAGACCCAAATATGTATAACTGGATATGATGTTGGTCTGATTTGGACTAACTTGAATATAGCTTGATCAGACTCAAGGTTGAGCTTATCTGAAGTTAATCTGATATAGACTTGACCTGAACAAACTTAATCCAACACATTAATGATCGGATTCAAATTTTAATTGTATTCGTAATAACTTGACATCAATTTTCCCAAACCTGAACCTGAATGGGCCCACATCAAACGGAAGTCGACTGGAATTGATACGACTTAAAATGACCCAATCTGACCTCTCTCGCTCTATCCATCCTTGAGATGATGTTGACCATCATCTTCTCTCATAACCATGCGGGAGATACCCATGTTCCAAACTTTCAACCCAAAATGACTTCTTTCTTTCTAGAGCTTACTTAGCTGCTGTAGACATCAACCACCCCCATGAAGAGCTATATCTTGGCTTTGGAATTGCAATACGCTCCCCAAAACAAACCCAATGCCCTGGGTGATAATGAGGTAGAATCCTCGCTGCATGCCATTAGTTTGGAGGGGTGTAAGTGGACTGCGAAAAGTTCAGAGTCCAATCCAAAATTGTCGGACTGGACTGGACTGGACTGAAAAATGTTTCGACCGGACTTGGACACAAATTTTCGAGTCTAAATATTTTCGGACTGGATGTGGACTTTCCCATTTGGAGTCCAATAAGTCCAATCCACTCCAAAAACTCTTTTAGCGTATAACCTTTTGTATTCTACAATTTGCATTTTATAAGACTTTAAAGATGTATGTAACTTAATTTGTGGAACGGATATAATGAGTCTAATTTTTCACATTTCAATGATTCAGTTATGAGAAAAAATCGTGAACCTAAATAGGAAAAAAATTTACTCCATATTATATAATAATCGAACTAGATCGAACTAGATTCGGACTCAAGAAAAAAGTTTAGGACTGGACTTAAAAAATGTTTGGATCGAATTTGGACTCAATTTCTGGAGTCCAAACAACTTTAGACAGGATTTAGATTTGGCAAAGTCCAATCCGATCCAATCCCATCCCCTTACACCCCCTATTAGTTCATAATCGCCCCGCTCCTTGGAAATTTGGTGCCTCCTCCAGGGTCCGCCAATTCTCCCTCTGGGGATCCGAGTCTTGGTCTAAAATGAATTTATCATGCAACAATGCTACCCGTGGTGCCCAATTGCATTTCTAGTTTCATTTTTTATGCTTCGAAATTTAAAAGCATATCGAAATCAAAGTATTTTTGAGCCAAATATCAGCGAATTGCTATTAAAAGTCATTTAACAGGCTAAACGTCTATCGTGGGAATTTCTCGAGTCTAATACTGTTATTTCCAACCCCAAACCTATCGTCCAAGTAAGCTTGGTTTCTATTCCGTCTCATAGGAAATGTGGTCCATTATAGATGCCTTTTTCATTAAAGTCGAGGGAAAACCCATTAGAGATCCACATGGATAGTGGATTATGTTAGATACAAAGTAATTGCAAAACAAAAACGAATTACAGAAACTAGACTATGACGAGTATTTCTCTATCCTTAGGATAATATTAGCCCCAATGTTACCCTGATGGGATTAACGCTAATTTACCCCCGGGATTACCTAATCTAAGAATGGATTTACAGCAATTTATCCATCCTCTATGAACATGGTTGAGAGCATTTTTAGAGGAAACATTTGGTGAAGGAATAACAGAAAAAATGAAAATTGATAGAAAACAACGTTCTGCCAAAAGATATTTATTGAAATAAAATCAGATGGCAGTTATAGAAAACTGTCAATTGAATTTTATCCCAAAAAACCGAAAAGATAATTAATTAAAAGATAATGATTCGGCAGAAAATTAAATGCTAATAAAAACGTTAAGTCTTTTAATTAACCCGCGCCGCGCCGTACAAAGTGCTAAGTGCTAGTCTATGATTAGAAATATACAAGTATATTAATAACCCAAATACAAGCATATCCAAGCCCAAAGCTCCACTTGGCCCAAGTAGTTAGGCCTTTGTCCAATTTAATATAACTAGCACAAGAGTTAATATAAATACTTCAACAACAACCTATTCCTTCCATGTGGACAAAGACCCACACTTAAGCTTTCCATCTCTCTAAATACATATTGAAGACTATAATCCAACAATCCCCCACTTAGTCTTCAATATAACAGAATGTGCATACATGAAAGAATCTTTTGATTTGAACTTTCACTTAGTGACAGATCTCCAAGACCCTAACGAAATTTTATGGCAGCAAAAGCTTTTGAGCCAAAATTTCTTGTGTTAGAATCGGAAGAACTCCACACGCACTCGTTCATAATCATGTTCATAAACAAGGTAGCACTAATATGGCCATGTGCTCATCCTGGTTCATAGACAATTACAAAAGTTTTGACCCTAAACTTTTATTAGAAGCGGCACCACTTCTAATGTCTATATAGGTGAAATTCTTCAAACACTAGAATTTCATTAAGAGTAACAACTCACCCTAAAAAAACACTAAAAGAAATTAATCTAGTGTGACCAGACCAGTTATCAACAATTTGTTATTACCACATTGAACCTTTTAATTATAAAGATCTATAAAGAAAAGGTTGGGTTTCCGTCGTTGCTGATCAATCAAACGGGTCTTAAGCCCATCTCTCGGCTTGTTCCATAAACCATATCCATTGGTAATCCTTTTGTAAACGGATCTGCCAAGTTATTGCAAGACCGTACATAAATAACAGTTATAATCCCATTGGATATCAACTGTCTCACATATGCATGTCTTAAATTGATATGTTTAGACTTACCATTATAAATCTTATTGTAAGCTCTAGACAATGTTGGCTCACTATCGCAGTGCAAAGAAATAGCTGGCATAGGTTGTGGCCACAACTTTATATCCAATAACATATTTCTCAACCACTCTGCTTCTTTGCCTGCTGCCCCTAAAGCTAAAAATTCAGCTTCCATTGTAGAATGAGTGATGCAAGTTTGTTTCTTTGAGGCCCAAGAAACAACACCACCACCGATCATGAAGATCCAACCACTCGTGGACTTATTATCTCCATCACTTGATATCCAACTAGCATCTGTATACCCTTCCAGTACAGCAGGGAAATTCCCATAGTGCAAAGCATAACCTTTGGTTCTTTTCAGATAACAAAAAATTCTTCCAATTGCTTGCTAGTGACCTGTACTAGGATTACTAGTAAATCTCGAAAGTTTGCATACTGCAAACGCAATATCAGGTCTAGTGCAATGCATAGCATACATCAAACTTCCTATTGCACTAGCATACTCTAACTGAGCTACAACTCTTCCACTGTTCACACTAAGTTTACATGATGTATCATACGGGGTGTTAGCTTCCTTGAAATTCAAATGCTCAAATTTCTTAAGCATCTTATCAACATAATGAGACTGACTTAAGGAATAACCCCCACTATTTCTTCTAACTTTGATACCTAAAATAGTATCAACTTCATTTAAGTCCTTCATCTTGAAACAAGATCTCAAATAGGTTTTGGTTTCAGTTATGCCTTTCATGTTTGTTCCAAATATCAACATATCATCAACATAAAGACATAAAATGACTCCATAATCTTTAAACTTAGAGTATATACATCTATCAGCAGAGTTATGTATAAAGCCATGAGATGAAACATCATAATCAAAATTTTCATGCCACTGTTTTGATGCTTTCTTTAAACCATACAATGACTTTATTAGTTTACAAACTTTATTTTCGTGTCCAGGTAGTACAAAACCTTCAGGTTGTCTCATGTACACCTCTTCATCTAAATCATCATTTAGAAAAGCAGTTTTTACATCCATTTGGTGTACATACAAACTATACAAAGAAGCTAAAGCTATTAACACTCTAATGGATGTAATCCTAGCCACTGGAGCATAAATATCAAAATAATCTACTCCTTCTCTTTGGCTAAACCCTTGACAAACAAGTCTAGCTTTGAAAACTTTAATTGACTCATCATCCACATTCCTTTTCACCCTAAAAACCCACTTACATCCAATGGCTTTAGAGCAAGGAGGCAAATCTGATAAAAATCAAGTCTTATTAGCCATCAAAGAATCCATTTCATCATCTATTGCTTCCTTCCAAAAGGCAGAATCTCTAGAAGCCATTGCTTCTCGAAAAGTTTTAGGTTCGTTGTTTTCATCCTCAACATTAAGAAGTAATGGGATTTTTCTGGTTACCACTTCTCTATTCCCTTCAACAAGAAAAGCAATAGCCTGTGAGTTGATAAAGTCTGAACCCAAATATTTTTCCTTCCTAGCTCTTACACTTCTCCTAGGTTCAATATAATCATTAGGATTTATTCTTACATTACTAGAAGAAGGGTAATGACTCGATTCTGGGTTAGAGTTTGTTTCTGTTTGTGGTATTTGCAAAGACTCATCAACACTTTTGGAATCACTTCAAAATTTGTTCTCAAAGAACTCTACGTCTCGAGACTCTACAATTACATTTGTGTCTAGATCCAAAAGCCTATATGCTTTAGAGTTTTCTGCATATCCCACAAATACACTTTTCAAAGCTCTTGGACCCAATTTAGTTTTCTTAGGATCTGGGACTTTGTAAAAGGCTAAACATCCCCAAACTCTAAAATAACTAATATTAGGTTTTCTTCCTCTCTAAATTTCATATGGAGACAATTTCAACTTCTTTGAAGGAACTCTATTATGTACATGACATGCAGTTAGTAAGGCTTCACCCCATAAATTCAAAGGTAAATTGGAGTTAACAATCATGGCATTAACCATATCAACCAAGACTCCATTCTTCCTTTCAGCAACCCCATTTTGTTGAGTTCTATAGGGAGTACTAACTTGATGAACAATACCATTATCCTCACAAAAAGAAGTAAATTCAGTAGGGAAATATTCCCCACCCCTATCACTTCTTAAAATTTTCAATTTCTTACCCTTTTGTGTTTCTACCATGGTTTTGTAAATTTTAAATATATTATATGCTTGATCTTTTGATTTCATTAAATAGACATAGGTAAATTTAGAACAATCATCGATGAAAGTAATAAAATACCTACATCCACCTCTAGTTAAAACACCATTTAACTCACAAATATCAGAATGCACAAGTTCTAAAATTTCAGATTGTCTATCAACTTTTGGGAAACGTTTTCTTTTCATTTTCGCTTGTACACAAACTTCACACTTTTATTTATGTTCATTACTATAAGTAATAATTCTGTTTTTGCACATAAATTTCATTGTTTGATAATTAACATGTCCCAAGCGACTATGCCAGAGATTAAAACTTGTACATTCTATATTAAAACTGAAATTAAAAGATTGCACACAAGAGTAACTAGAACTATCTTCTTTATTGATACTTAGTTTAAACATACCATCAGATACATAACCTTTTCCAACAAAGGAACCAGCTTTAGACAGAATAATTTTATCGGACTCTATAACAGTTTTGAGTCCTTTCTTACAAAGCACAAAACCAGAAACCAAATTCTTCCTAATTGAAGGAACATGTAATACATTAGTAAGAGTAACTTGCTTTCCAGAAGCGAATTGGATTATCACACATCCTGTTCCAAGAACCTTGTTAGTGTGATGATCTCCTAACAGAATTTCATGACCATCCACGGCCTCAACATAATCCTTGAAAAGTGAGCGATTATTGCAAATATGTGTGGTAGCACCAGAGTCATACCACCAATCATCATTAACATCAACCGAAGACATGTGCAATTCTTGGATCATACCAACATGCATTTCAGAAATCATGGCAACAATTTGATCATTGTCCTTTTGTTCAACAACATTTGCAATCGCCTTCTCTTCATTATTCTTCTTCTGGTTTTGGTTTTGATTTTGCTCCTTGTCCTTCTTAGGGTTCCTACAGAAACGTTTCATATGGCCTTTCTTGCCACAATTATAACAAACAATTTCAGAAAAATCCTCCTTACCCTTTTTATTTGGGTTAGAAGAATTAGAGTCATTATTTGCCTTTCTTTTACCCTTCTGATTCTTCTGACTAACATAGTGCACTTTAGAACTTGAAGCAATATTCAATTCCTTTTCCCTACTACGTGTTTCTTCTTCAATTCGTAGGTGTTTCTGAATTTGTTCTAAAGTAAATTCCTTAGAAGTATGCAGTAGCTTTTTCCTATAATCATTCCAGGATGATGGTAATTTAGCAATGATTCCCCCCACAATTAATTTTTCTGGAATAGTTATGTTCAAGTCCTTAAATTTGGAAATTAAGATAAGGAATTCATGGACTTGATCTAGTATAGAAGTGCCATCAACCATAGAAAATTCAAAGAACTTAAAAGTAACAAACTTATCTGCCCCTTGTTTTTCTACATCATACTTGAACTCCAGTGATTTCCACATCTCTTGTGCAGACGGAATTGGAGTGTAGAGATCATACAGGCGATCAGAGAGATAATTTAGAATGTATCCTCTGCACAACATCTCATCCTCAGCGCGTTTCTTGCGTTCTGCAACCATTCCTTCAATGTCCTTGTCTGATGGTTCTGGTAAAGTACCCAACTTTGGATCCAGAACATAAAAGATCTTCAGAGCAGTGAGTAAGAACGACATCTTCTCCTTCCAACGCAAGAAATTGGTTCCATCAAAGCGATCTAGTTTCACAGTATCATTACCGAACATCTTCATGGTGTTTTCCATTAATATTATCCTAAGATTGTTAGATACAAAGTAATTGCAAAACAAAAACAAATTACGGAAACTAGACTAGGACGAGTATTTCTCTGTCCTTAGGATAATATGAGCCCCACTTTTACGCTGATGGGATTAACGCTAATTTACCCCCAGGATTCCCTAATCTAAGATTGGATTTACAGCAATTTATCCATCCTCCATGAATACGGTTGAGAGCATTTTTAGAGGAAACGTTTTGTGAAGGAATAACAAAAAAAATGAAAACTGATAGCAAACAATGTTCTGCCAAAAGGTATTTATTGAAATAAAATCAGATGGTAGTTATAGAAAACTGTAAATTGAATTTTATCCCAAAAAACGGAAAAAATAATTAATTAAAAGATAGTGATTCGGCAGAAAATTAAATGCTAATAAAAACGTTAAGTCTTTTAATTAACCCGCACCGCACCGTGCAAAGTGCAAAGTGCTAAATATACAAGTATATTAATAACCCAAATACAAGCACATCCAAGACAAAAGCTCCACTTGGCCCAAGTAGTTAGGCCTTTGTCCAATTTATATAACTAGCACAAGAGTTAATATAAAGTCTTTAACAACAACCTATTCCTTCCATGTGGGACAAAGACCCACACTTAAGCTTTCCATCTCTCTAAATACATATTGAAGACTATATTCCAACAGATTAAGGGTTTCACAAGAGTTTCTTATATGTTTGTGAGTTGTGATTCATTATTAGTTGTAGACACATAATTGTGTCTCCCCATTTAAGGACCCAATGATGAAACATACCGCGGTTTTAATTGATCCGATCCAAGGGGAGTGTAGTCCAAAGAGCTAAGCCCAAAATTATTTTAAATCATAAAGCTTATTTATTTGCATTAAAAATCCAAAATCCTATTTTAAAATCCAATTACTTATTCTTGATAATTAATTGTATTTTGAGCCCAATCCTCGGAAAAAATCTAATTAGTTATTCATGATAACTAATTGTATTTATTTCTATTTTAATAAATATTTTCATAAATAAATAAATATTGTCAAAGATATTTTAGAGTAAAGGATTTTTGAATTGAAATTAGATTTTATCTCGTAAAATAGCTGGTATCCAGATTTAAAAATATAAGATAAAAAATAATCTTTAGAAAACTGCGTTAAAAAAGGCTAGCCATATTAGTAGTGCGTCTGGCGCAGGCTGTGCGCTTGGCGCACAAGCTGGATTGCGCTCAGCGCACCACTGTGCACTTGACACGTGGCGGTGCGTCCATCGCAATCTTTGTGCTGAGCACTGCACTTTCTTATCTTTTTTTCAATATTTTCATATAAATAAGCTAATGATTTCCGAATCTAAAGGAGACTTTTACGCACTTTTACACGCTCGAATACTTGTGATCTCTCAAGGCAAAAAATACTCTCAAACACCCATACTTTCATACTTTCCTACTCAAACACACAAACACATGCTTTTACTTTGATCGATCTTTACAAGTTTTCCCAAATAGCCTTCACGATTGCTCTTCCCGAAGGTTGCTGTTCCCTCAGGCCCAAGCCACACCGGTATATTCCTGAGGGTGCTTGAATTTTTTTTTCTTATTTATTTTATTGAAGTTACTAATAATTTCTTTTATGATGTAGATCTTTAATAAGAATCCATTTATTTTTGTATATTTTAATCTTTATTCTTTCTTTTTTACTTTTCTTATATATTTTCTATGATTGTCCTGTTTATGCTTTCATCACCAAAATGTTATTATTGTTAATCAAGACCTAAGAAATTGTTCTAACATTAAGCAGATAATTTGGACAACCTATTAAGAGCCTAGTAATTTTGATTGCTTAATAACATATCACTAAAAAGGTAGTCTTTTTATGTGTTTAATAAACCAATTTAGACTAATATTTTTAGGATGTTTGAAAATATTATTTGGTTGTTCTTTGGTATAAAATTTGCTATGAATCGTGTTAAGTGGAGGCCAGCAATGGCCGAACGTGGTTCATGACCGTGTTCGTACCCTCACCCCCGAACTCAATATATGGTTCATTGACCATTAATAGAGTCATGACAGGGAAATCTACATTGGATAAGTCCCTAAGTAGTTCCTATGATTTTCCAATATCTAATTAGGTTTATGAGTTTTCCTTTAAAGACTTGTCGGTGACTTCAAAATGTTTTCAATAAAACCTTTACAATGAGGTAGTCAGATACGAACACATCGCGTAGGCGAAATAAAATCACGCCTACATTAGTGGAATTGCATTTAGAGAAACTTTGATAGTCGCCAAGAGCTCGGGGATCCTAAATGTTGTGGTTTTCTCATATTGCAAAAATCGTATGAAATATGCTTTAAATAACTACATTTGATTTGGAATTTTATATATTCAATTGTGCTATATTTATCTTAACGTTGGGCGTACTCAAAACAAGCTGGTGGATGAAATGGCTACGGAAGGCCATATTGGTGAACTAGAATGCAACGTAACTAACATGCTAGTGTTTTTCTATCTATCTTGCATAATGTATTAATGATTAGTAACAAATGCAACTAAGATTTTTTTCAATTATGCATATATATTTTTTTTGTGATCAATGCAACCAACTTAAATTACCATGTCAATAATATCCTTACAGTCCTTCATAAAACTATCCATACAATAACTAGGGGGAGAGGGAAAAGTCCAAGCTACATTCCTACTACAATCCGTCATCCTACTATACTTAGCCATTGCGTCCCCACATGCAGTTGTACACCCTGCTGCAAGTATTCAATCTGTACTCGTGGGACCTGTTTCCATAACTTTCTCCAATTGTACAAAATACTTGTATACTTGTCAACATGCCCCTCTTAGGCACAAATTAAGTCAACTGCAACACGGCTATCAGAAAAAATAGTAGCATTTACAATCTTGTGACACAGAGGTACACATAACCCTTCATATATAGCCAAGAGCTTTGACATGAGAATGTCCAATGCAAAGGACTACTTACCAAAGCTTAGAATCCATCCCCCCAAATGGTCTCTAACCACCCCACCTATCCCTATGGGCTTAAGAATGTTGCAGAAGGAAGCGACAATATGGATTATTATATTGGGAGGATTCTGGGACCCTAACAACTTAGGGACGGCATTCGAAGCCTGGATCCACTCAAGGGCAAGGGAACACACTTTTTGTAAGATCAGATTGGGAGAAAATGGTTTTCCGTTATTAAAGCTACAGTTGTTCAGATCTTTCTAGATCTCATGGCAGATATAAGGAAAAAGGACACCCAATTCCAGCCCTCTATATTGAAAGTCTGCCTCTAAGTTAGCCCTAAGCCACTCGGGGAGCTCCTGATCCAAAATCACAATTGCAGGACTCGCATTACAAACGCTTAGAGAAAAATAAAGGACAAACTATAAGGACATGGACAGAATATTCAACAAAGTACTAGCAGCTGGCAAGGACGTATCAACTAAAATGTGATGGGTAGCTAAGAGGACTTTATGAGGGATCCTATCCCACCAAAGGAGCCTGAAGAAAAATTTGAGCTTGCTTTCCAACTTACCCTTCTAAATCCATTCTATATTCATTGTAGGGCTAGGGACAATGGTCTCATAGGCTATAGCCCTGAGCAAGACAGAAACTCTTAGGGGTAACAAAATTAGGTATAAGAAGATCTTTCCGCTGTCCCTCTAGGATGGGAACACTGAAAATTTTAACCCTCAATAGGTCAGGAAGAGGAGCGGATAACCTACTCAAATCCTATTCCTCCCCCCTCCACACCTCACACACCACTAGTAGAATAATTGCTTATTGTTGTGGCTATATTGCTGCGGTTTTACCTATACGCATCAATAAACCACGTCTAAATAATAGGAAAATTGAAAATCAACCTATTGTTGCGGTTTTGGGTGGAAACCGCAGCAATAGATGTCAACGGGAATGTTTTCAAAATTCTTTGACTAATTTGACCAGATATATTGCTGCAGTTCCCATAAAGAACCGCAGCAATAAGTTAAAATATTATTTTTTTAATAATATTTTAATCTATTGCTGCGGTTTTTAAAAGAAATCGCAGCAATAGGGTCATTAGGGTTTTTTTCCTTTTAAGTTTAAAAGGTTTGGGCGCCGTTTCATGTTCATCAATTCCCTCCTCACTCTTTCTCTCTCCTTTCCTCCTCCACACTGCTAAATTTTCAGGCCACTCATCTCTCCTCCCACTCTTTGTTTTCACGCCACTCATCTCTCATTTCTCAATTCTTGGCACCTCTCACCATCTCTCAGTTCTTCACACCTCTTTCCATCTCTCAATTCTATCTCATCAGCGAACATTGCTCATCACCGAACATCGCTCATCACCGGACATCAACGAACATCGCTCATCTCCTGTCGTCGTCTGCACCAAGTCTATCGTCGGCGTCGTTGTCCGCACCAAGTATGAGCCGATCGAACATCAGTTTCTTTGAATGAAACACAGCGCTTGAAGCTTAGTTTCGATGAATAATATTGTTATTTCATTTTTTTACAATATTATTTATATATTTTTCTGTTTAGTTTGGCTCGATTTTTTTTTTCCAGATTTATTAATCATAAAATGAAGATTCATTGATCAGATTTGAGACGAAATCACAATATTACTTATTTTTTTTATTTTTGATCGGTGATGATGATGATGGAGTGTTGTCGTTGTGCGGCCCCTTGCTGCAGGGAAGATGAAGAAGAGAAAAGGGGTTCATTTTTTAATTTTTGATCGATGATGATGATGATGATCGGTGATGATGATGATGTTTTAGGAATTTAGTCTTTCTTTTTTTCTTTTCCCTCTAATTTTTCTCTCTTAAATCTCTTTTCTAATTTGTTTTCTTTTCTCTTTATTTTCTTTCTTTTCTCCTTGACTTGTCGAGTGCTGATTTTTCATTTTGTAGTTTCTTGTTATCTTTTGTTCTTTGTTTTTGTATTATAGAAATAGTATTGATTGTAGATATATTTTGGTATTTTCATTTGAAAAATTGTCATGCAACAATATTCTGGCTATTAGCGTTGATTTAAAAATGCCATAATTTTTTTTAAAAAAATTTTTTTTTTTGTTTTTTACCTATACCTATTGCTGCGGTTTTTACCCAAAACCGCAGCAATATACTTGTATTTTTTTAATAAAAAATAACCCTATTCATGTGGTTTTGGCTAGAACCGCACACCCATTGCTGCGGTTTTGGCCAGGAACCGCAGCAATATCTTGGCCTATTGCTGCGGTCAAAAACCGCAGCAATAGGTTAATTACCTATTGCTGCGCCCTTAATTGCTGCGCGGTCAAAACTGCTGCAATAGGCCACTTAATGACCGCAGCAATAAGCAATTATTCTACTAGTGCACTTTTAGGTCCTCCTCACCTTTTAGCAAAGGCCCGTGAATAAAATGCCTAAGAGGCCCAATAGCTAGCCAATTATCCATCCAAAACCTAATATTTTGACCATTCACGAGACTCAAAGTGCTATTTCCGTGCAAAATCTCCCAGCCCCGCCCAATGATTTCCAGATATTATAGCCATTTTCAAACTTAGTTGCATAATCCTTATGGTTATATTTTTCCCTTATACACTCCTAAGCTGAGTTAGGAGGACCCTGAGACACTTTCCAACATAATATTGCCATATACGCTAGATTCCTTAGCTTTCGGGACCTAATACCTAATCCCTCCCCCCTGATCTTTAGGGAAGAAAGTCTTATCCTTCCCAACTAAATGAATTTTCTTGCCCTCTTTGGTCTCCCCCACAGAAAGTCATATTTGGTGTGCCACATTCCTAACTTGTGCCTTACCTTATCTACAACAAATTGGACCTGACCCCTAGTAGGTCTATTATGAAATATTGGAAGGCTCAAGTAGGAACCTAGATTTTCACTCTCCTCGACGTTAATAGTTTCGTGGAACAAGGACTTATGTTCGCATGAGGTATTAGGAGAAAAATTAGTTTATTCTTAAACTCATTCACTTTTTACCCCGAGACTTTACAAAAGGAAACAGCAAAAGCCTTGCTTTCATCCACCCTACCAAACAGCAGAAGATCATCGGCAAATAGAAGATAAGAAATAGGGACCTTCTTCCTCCAAATCCAAAACAGGGTCCACTCCTGGCGGTCACAACTACCCAAAATTGACTTAGAAAGAGCCTCGAGACAAATATTGAACAAATATGAGGATATAAGGTCTCCCTGTCATAATCTCCGAGAGTGACAAAATGTATCATATTTCCTCCCATTAATAAGGACAACCAATGACGCTTTAGAAACATAGTTCATAATGAAGTTTATGGAATCAACTCCCAAATTAAACTCCATAAGACACTCTCTCAAAAAACTCCATCCACTCTATCATATGCCTTCTTTAGGTCAATTTTTAGGGCAAGCCAATCCCATTTATCCTTGTTCCTATGCATCGAATGAATTATTTCAGATCCATAATAAGATTAATATCTGGCCCCCTCCCCTTAATAAAGTTGTTATGATTCCTTGAAATCCAAGAAGGGATAAGCGGTTTAATATGTGTGACCAGAATTTTTGTGACCAGATTGTAAAGCGTATTATAAAGGCTTATAGGCCAAAAAAATTTAATTGTCTTCGGGTAAGCTAGCTTGGGAATGAGGCAAATAAGATCTTAGCATAGATTTTCCGAGATTCGACCTCTCTTGAACCACTTCTGATAGACTCACACACATTACTAGCCAACACCCCACGCTTTTTGAAAGAAAATAGGATGAAAGCCATCCAGCCCCGGAGCATTCAAGGGTTTCATAGCAAACAACGCACACCTAATTTCACCATCTAAGGGACTAATGTTGATATTTATACACTGAGAAGGATCCCCAATGTTGAAATTAAGGCATTACAGCAAACTTGGTCAGTGGTGTACATGGCTTTATAAAATCCAAGTATATGACTTCGAATATTCGGAGGGTCATAAATTTCATTCCCCAACTCATCCTGGAGGCACTCGATCATATTGGTCGCTCTCCTAATGATGACACTCCTATGGAAGTACCTTGTGTTTATATCTCCCTCCCCTAATATATCCATACGACTTTTCAACCATCAAAGAAGCTCTTCATGGTCTAGAATTTTCATGAGGTCAGCCTGAAGGTCTCTTTTCAGGTTTTGGTGAAAAACAGATAAAGGGTAATCCTGGAGATGATTATGAGTGCCTTTAATCTAGCCAAAATATTTCTCTTCTTTACATACACGTTACCAAAAGAGGTATGATTCCAATCAATAAGGGAATCCCTAGTCACATCGAACTTATGACTTATCCTAAGATCATACATAGGCCAAGCATGACTCACAACATCTAGGAATTTATTATCTAGGGTCCACGTTGGTTCAAACCGAAATGGTTTAGGACCTTCTAAGACAGTTTTCTTATCAAGACTTAACAAAATAAGACAATGATCCGACGTGACTCTAGGAAAGTGCCAAATATTGTAATTGGGAAAAGCATTTAACCGCTCCACATTGGCCCATACTCTATCAAGCCTCTCATAAACCGGGTAGTGGTACGTTTGTTAGTCCAAGTAAACTTAAGCCCTACAAATTTAATATCAACCAAGTTACACTTCTTCATAGTATCCGAATATAACGCTGATCTAGTACATGAAATTTTACAGCCCCCTAAATTTTCGTTTTGGTTGAAAACCTCATTAAAATCACCAAGTAATAGCCACGACTTGTTTAAAATTTCCGATTAAGACAACAATTCACAATTCATCCCATGATTTTCTACGCATGAACAATTTAGGACTAGCATAAATAGCTAAGAAAATAAAGGAAGTATTATATGCACGTACCTCGATCACACCATGCACTCCTTGAGCACCCTCCCCAATCATTTGGAAATCAATGACATGGGATTTATGTCCAGAGGAGGAGAATACCCCCGGTGAAGGTGAGCTGCTCAACAAGGTACCAAGAATCTATTCCTAGACCCTCCACAATATAAGTCGTCCTCTCCCAAGAGACCCAAGTTTTCGCCAACACCACGAGGGAGGGGATATGCTGCTGCATCAACAAATGCTAATTCAGGGGAAAAGATGGTCGGCCTATCCCACGCACATTCCAAAAATAAAACCGTCATCCTCTTAAATAAGTCGGGCATCTCGAGGATCCTCTTTAGAATCCCCTCATTTCCAGCTTCCCACGGATCTACCTCGAGTCCGGTTTTGGGACATAACCATATTTTTCGATGTGGCCATAATACCTTTTCAGTCTCTCTTGTGTTTCTTCTCCGTTTTGCCTCTTTCGAAGATACTGTGATCCCTAAATGTTTTTTGGGCTTTGAAGTTGAGCTAGGATCACCTCATCAATGTTGCTCATGGCTTGAATTCGCACTTGCATTTGGTATACTAGGACTACAATCCGTATCATTAGGAAGAGTGGGGCCGGGTCCAGCCATGGTCCGAGGTTTTGCATCAGATTTTTGTCTTTGATTCCATTTTCACCTCTTTCTGGAGGAACCACTTCATGAATATCTTCAGCATGGGCGATAGGCGAGCAAAGCTACTAGAATTGAGGGATGTGAGAGATCATTATTTCGAGTTTGCGTACATAACCGATGTTTTGTACACTTCGAAGTGAGTTTGGGATTGAGAATTACAGCTTTCACTTCGTTCAAACTTATGTCGGTATATATCTCCAGGGACTCAGGCAGGAGAAAGTCGATGTATCCAGGATTGAGTTTTGGCAACACGTGCCTCACTGGCCGTGCCAACAGAATGGTCGAGGTATCCTTCACATAATGAACTCGTGGAGGGGGTGGAGGAGATGGGGGGAAGGTGTACGCCTCTTTGGCATCCATGGCTTGAGTTTTTAGTTTTTGGTGAAAGGGAGGGGGCAACTGGTTAGGCTTTGGAAGAAAGGGGGATTAAATTACTCGGTGAGGAGTGAGAAGATATTTAGGGATTTGACAAAACAGGTTATGGGGGGAGGGTTACTTTTCTGGGTACAAGGGGTGTTCTGTACAGAACTTGAGATTTCAGGCAGGAGAGAACGGGATGACAAGCTAACGGGAGGGGAGAATGGCAGGGCCACGTTTCATCATCACAAAGGTTGGGGTGACATATGAGGGGATAGAAACTTCAACCATCATCTTCCTGGGGTAAAAGTGAAAAGGAGTATTGGATAATCAAGGAGTAACTAGCATTAAGATTTGCTCCCTGAAGAGAAGGCGAAGTCCCATCACAGCTTTTAGCTGCCACTTTTTCATTTTGGGTTTCCCTACTTTTGTTTCTTTTCCCTTAACAACCCCTTGGCTTTTCTAACAGCCTTCCTTATTCCGGTGAGCCGACGGGATGCAAGCGTCGGTATCCTGAAATTTACTAGCATCCTTCTCTAGAACGTGGTCCTCTCCATTTAACCCGAGTTCGGTTTCATGGGGCAGTTCTTATTGGCACAAATGGCCCACCTTATGACACAGGGTACAACACAAAGGCCCTTCCATAAACACCATTTCCTGAATAACACCACCCTAATGGACCTCTCGAGGGAGCACTTGCCCATCCCTCATAACAGTGCATATGGACGCAAATCTACTTCGGTCTCCTTCTATGGAATGGGAATCGATTTTATAGTCTTCCCCATGCTATCACCAATTTTCCGTAGCGTATCTCTCCTCCTAAAAAACTCCATTTGTAAGCCTGGGAGTTCCAGCCACATCGGGTATTGGTTAATGATAGCTGACATGGCTTAGAAGCCCAGTGTCCATGGTTGCACCCACACCATACTTCCTAAAATAATTCACGGTCCTCCCGCTAGAATTGAAGATTTGTACGTAGTTGAAGTGCATTTGATCGTATAAAAACCTTTTCCAACTTGCAGATAATCACCCACTCCCATAGCTTGGAGATCTCTAAATACTCCTCTTTAGAGATAGGAATAAAAATTTCATCCTCCTTTAATGACGACGTCAATTCCAGTGCAAAGGGGAGTTTTGGAAGGGGCAAGGGAAAAGTCAACAGCATTAACTTCCTTGCAGTAGCTTGGCTTTCTGAAGCCAAAGTAGCTGTAAATCGGGAGGGGAGAAAATTAATGGAGGGGGTATTTATGAGGGGAACATTCACAGGAACTACTTCTTCAAGACTGCATGGGGTAATTAGGGGGGAGCGGATCAGGGGGATGGGGTTCAGGACTTTAAGAGGGACCGACCTGCAGGACCGGATTCTTGGTACTCTTGCCATCCTTTGGGTACGTACTGGTGGAGTGCAGAGTGGGGCTAGTAGCTTTGGCCTTGAGAGCGGGTGGGGAAGGGTTTTTTAGGGATGGGGGTTCTCTCTCTCTCTAACATTTGAGTTGGCTCTTTAGGGGTGGGGTTATTATGCATAAATCAAAACCCAAATAAGTTATATATGACCTAACCAAGGTGATTTTACCAAAGCCCAACTGTCAAGCTTGAATTGGCAATACTACCCCTAGTATGAGGTTCAATGCATAAAATAAATAAAATTCAAACTACAAAGAGGAAAAAAAAAAAAAAAAAGAGTCAGTAACCAAATGAAATAACACAAATATAATACGTGCAACCTTTCCGTAGGCACATCCTCACCAAACACTCAGCAGAAATATGTAAGCAGTATTTGGGGTGTATCTAAAATAAATTTCAGGTTGTTAAAATGACTTAAATGATAGTTAAAAAGTTTACCTTTTCAAAATTAGTTGATTGCAGTTTTGGAAAATCTTTTTAAAATTTTGATATCAACCTATTTTGCCAAAATAATTTATCAACTTAAACAACTAATTTTGTCAAACAATTAAGCTAATCAGCTACCTTATCAGTTCTAGCACCTTATCAGTTTCAACTTTATTTTATTAATTTCCGTTAACTTATCAATTTCAATTCATTTTCATCCAGTATTGTCAAATAGAGCCGTATTTTGGAAATATCTAAACTGAAACTATAAAGAACATATGCTAACTACAGAGACAAAGTATGCATGACATATTGACATGGCATTGCTGGTTAAATTTTCCAACAAAGTGAGCTGCGCAGGTACTGTGTTTCATTTCTTTTTGGATGCAAATAATACTGCTTCGCGATTCAAAAGCTTAAATTCATTTTGTATAGTGATGAGGTGAAAGACAACAACTAATTTGACGTGGGAAAGTGGAAACATTCAAATTACTAATGTCAGCCAAATGAAATCACTTTATTATGTTAATAGATGGTTTTGTGGAAGGCATTGCAAGTTGTTTATAGCAGTAATTTTTATGTACGTTCCATTCAACATGATGTCATTTTTAGTTTCAAACAAAATGCACAAAAAGATAGCAATTTAGACCACAAGTCCTTAACATACAAAGAAAACAAGCAAATTAAGTTTGGCTGGACTTTTCCAATGTAAATAACATTTTGGAAAAATTGACAAGGACGGTCCCAACTATGGGCGTCCTGCCATAAAAGGTCCCAACTATGGAATATTTCATAGCGGTCCCAACTTTATCATGCATTTTACACGCTTGGTCCCACATGACGGGTGACTGGCTGAAGTGGTTAATATCTACTTTTACTTTTTTTTTTTAAAAAAAAATACCTCTGAAGTCTGAACTACTGTTCCTTCCTTCTTTCTTTTTCTTTCGCTAAAACCTTCAAAAACCACAATGGTAGTAATCCAAAATCTCAAACACAACAACAACACAACTTCCAGAATGCGTCGTCTCCCACAATCCAAATACATCGATGCAATTCGTTGGCTACCTTCATTTTCCTTTCGTGTTGCTCAGTCGCCATTTTTTTGGTCAATTGAAGTTTTGAAGATTATTTTGAGTTGTGATTATGATGTAATCTCAATTATGAAAAAATCAAGCTGGACTATTGTTAGCACGGTATATCTAATAGTTTGAATCATGATGTTGCTTTGTTGTTGGATTATGGAATTTCATTGAATTAATTGATAATCACTTGCTTCAGCACCCGTCGCCATTTTTGAGGAAGACTCGCTCTTTTGAGGATTTGATGATTGGGGTTGAAGAAAAATTGGTTACTCAACCCCACCCACAGTGATGTAGAACACAACCCTATTGAAATTCACTATCTCAAATTCACCAAAACCCCAAACTCATTATCTCCCTTCTCTCATCCTCCCTTTATGTCTATGGAACCCATAATCCATCCACACGACATAGTCAAAGATGATGCAAAATTCATCATATCCACAATAAAGCACTCAATTCTAACAACAGAACAAAAGGTGCAACAACATCAATTCCGTATTCACTCCAAAATTTCAGAGAATTAGAAATGATGGCTATGGAGAATTAGAAGGGAAGGAAACTCGAGGAGTCACTCATATCAACATAGAGGCAACGCAGAGTGAAGGTGGATAGGAAGAGTGGTGGAACCGTGGAAGACCTCAAAGGTGGTGGAGATAATAATTAGTTATTTTAACATATACTTATAAGAAGAAGGAACGAAGCTTTTGGGCAATTTCATTAATGGTGGTGTTTGGAAGAAAATACAGAAGCTAAAGATGGGAAGGGAGTGTTTGGAAGATGGTCATGTGAACAACACGTGATCATTTTACCTGCTACAGCAGGTAAATAACCCGCAAGGACTGCTTTTGTAAAATATGATATAAAGTTTGGCCTGTTGTGAGATATTCAATAGTTGGGACCTTTTATGGCCGGACGCCCATAGTTAGGACCGTCCTTGTCAATTTTTCCTAACATTTTTTTCAACCACTTGCAACAAAAAGTAAAAGAATGTGGTCGTTTGGTTCAAAATATGGAATAGAAAGGGAATGGATACAAATATAGGAGGGGAATAGTAACAAAAATAGTTACCTTTATTGAGTGTTTGGTTCAAGCCAAGGAATGGTAATTATTACCTTCAAGTAATGGATTTTGTTACTAGAGGGGGAGGGTAAGGTAACAAATTAGGGGAATCCATTACCATCAAGTAATGGTAAGGGATTGATGAGGGGTTGAACCAAACAAGAAGAATGGAATCGGTAATTGGATCCGTTTCTTGAAGCCCAAAAATAGTGAACCAAACGACCCCTAAAAACTATTCGTAGTTTCAATACGTTTAACTTGTTTAGATGAAAATTTCGAAAATGAAAATTTTGGAAAAAGAATAAATAATTTCACATTAGTCAACAAAGTTTCAAAAATTTTTTAAAAAAGTTCTGAAAGTTCAGATGAAATTAAGAAAAGTTTCAAAAAAAAATATAGGATAAGTTTAGGGAAAAAAAAGTTGTTTAGAACAGAGTCTAAGATGTATTCCCTATTTTTTAAATTAATTGTAACATAATTCTTTCAATAAACCTTTTTTCTTTTGCTTCTTCTCTAAAGTTGGAACCTAATGTCACCCTTTGTCCTTTTCTCATCACTATTTCTATTAAAACTTTTGCTTAAAAATTCAGCCAAATATGAATGGTTATAAGTGGGTCTGGTCTAGCCCACTCACGTTTCTAACCCAACAACGACCGAACTTGGATTCAACCGATCCAAAAACCCAACGGTGCAATGAATCAAGTTCTCCAGCCCTATCCAGGTGAAGCCCAAGAAACCTACACTCATCTTGAGCACCCTCATAAAAAGCATACTAGAAAAACTAAACAAACCCTTACCCGTAACCTCGCCCACGCTAATCCGCCACGACCATGGACCATTTTTTTGCCTGTGACGTACCTAGCTAGAGCTAGCCTCCATGGACCCGGTCGATCCTTAATCCCGCCTATGTCAGTCTATGATTGGTATCGCTTGACCTGACCCTACCCAAGCCCGGCCTACATAGCCTGACGCCAGTTGACCACCACTAGTTGCATTAAATATGAAAACTAGTTTGGAATGAACGACGAATATGTTTAGGTATTATTAAGGCATTGAAAAGACACCAATAAAAAGTTGAAAACCGGATGGACCCATATACGAAAGGCTTTTTTCCGACATTGGAAAAATATCATTGCTTCACCTTGTTTATTAGTAGGAGCTTCTTAGCACTACTTGTTTGATAGAGTGCTAGATGGATGGATGCACCACACACGCGCGCGCGCGTGGCCGGGCTCGGGCTCGTGGCGGCGCGGCGCGGGCGTGGGTCGTGGGCTGCGCGGTGCGTTTTTACATCTCCTTCATTTATTTTGGCGTAAATCTCGAGAATTTATTTTGTAACCGTTGCTAGCAAGATTTCCGGAGTCAAATCCCTTATTTTCTACGCCTTCCGTTTTTTCTCCTTCAAGCCAGTTATAAGGGCTGCTTTCTTCAGAAATTGAGACACACAGAAATTACTCTTCTCTTCTCTTCTCTAAAAATCTCTCTGGTTTTGGGCAATATTCTGGTCTCCATCCGAGGTGTGTGAGTGCACACATATCTTGGAGCCGTGCTAATCCCGGAGGACGATCGCCCGATTTCTACTTGCACGGGTAGCGCGAAATCGTCTTTTTTTAGGACAAAGTGGTCTTCCACGTCACGGCAAACTGATTTCCTTCACGCTTCAACAGATAAGTATCATTGTTTTATTGTATTAATTGCAACAATCTAAAAGACGAATTTATGGCTTCCAAACTCATGATTCCTGATATGTCTAAGATGGAACCCCTAGATGGGAAAAACTATAAACGTTGGGCTGTTAGGATGCGTTTTTATTTGGAACAAATTGATGTTGCATATGTTCTTGATGATATCGTTAAACCCTTTTGATGAATCGATTTGGTGCCTTTGAATCAAAGTTTGCTAAGGATGATAGAACTTGTAAGGGTATGCTACTACATCATATGTCAAATGCTTTACTGGATATTTACATGCTGTTTAATCATGCTAAGACTATTTGGGATGCTTTAGAAAAGAAATATGGGACTGATGATGCTGGGTCAAAACGTTATTGTGTTAGTAAGTGGTTAGGCTTTCAAGTTGATGATGAAAAACCTATAATTGATCAAATCCATGCCTATGAGAATATTTGTCTTGCTATGGCTGCCGAGGGTCTGTGCATTTGTGATATTATCCTTGCTATTGTGTTGATTGAAAAACCGCCTCCTTCTTGGAAAAATTTTCGAAACCGGTTAATGCACTATAAGACAGGACCTAGCTTTAGAGGAACCGATGGGTCACCTTAAGATTGAGGAAGAGAACCGAATTAAGGACAAAGGACAATCTGTGATTCGTGATCAATCTGTTTTTCCTGTTTCATCTAAAGCAAATTTGGTAGAACCAAATAAATTTGGAAAAATAAGGGCCCTAACAATTTTCATAGACCTCAAAGAGGAGTTCAGAAGTACAGGTTTAAGGGAAACTGTAACAACTGTGGGAAACCTGGTCATAAGGCTAAGTTTTGTAGAAGCAAGAAGCGTGAATCACGCAAACCTTCTTGAAGCTAATGATAACATAGTTCTTTGTTGTGTCGAAGTAAACTTAGGCGGTAATGTTCTTGAATGGATTGTTGATCTTTTGGGCAACCAGGCACATCTCGTACTAACAAAGACATGTTCACAAGTTATGGTAAGGTTGATGGTGAAAATGTCTTCATGGGTAATTCAAGATCCGCAAATGTTCAAGGCAAAGGGAAGATTGTTTTAACTCTTACTTCGGAAAATTGCTTACTCTTACTAATGTTTTGCATGTTCCGAAATGCGCAGAACTTAATTTACGGAAGTCTACTTATGAAAGGCTGGACTCAAACTCTCTTTTGATTCCGATAGACTTGTTCTTACTCGTAATGGGGAGTTTGTAGGGAAGGGGTTTTGTAATGGGGGGCTTTTTACTCTTGATGCAAAAGTTGAAATTATGAATAAAAGTGCTAGTACTTCTTCTGCCTACATCGTTTGAGT